>PPMB02000009.1:0-491175 GCA_003707885.2 Komagataea salicaria
ACCATCAGACTTGGTAAAGGTGGTTGGTGAAACAGTAGCTGTCACTTCATTTCCTTCACTGTCTACTTCAGTAGTAGTGTAAACGCCGTCATTGGTCTCTAATGTTGAGTATGAGGTTGTCACAAATCCATTGGAATCCGTCAGTATTGTTCTTGATATGGTGGCAGTGATTTGGTTACTATCACTATCGGTCTTAGTGGTCGTAAAAATCTCTCGAGTGTCTTCCACTTGGTATATTATTGAACCCCATTCGCCATCGGTATAGCTTCTGGAAGGTCCCACTAACCTTAAGTACAAATACGAGTTTCCATTTTGATTTACGGATGTAACCCTCATTGGATAATATTGACCAGCAGTTAACTCCAGTGTCGCACCCTGTTTCAAAGTTCCTGTTTCGTACGACGCGACTAAATAAACTCCGTTCATTCCATCATATGATGACTTGAAATTGAAACACTCAAACGCATAGTTGTCGCCTAAGAACACGTTCATCAAATCATCTGCTTTACCCTCGATGTAGTAGGTACCACTCTCCGGTACCTTCAAGTACCCTACAAGCTGCAGGGCAAAATTTGTTATATTTACCTCTGCTCCATAGATATCACCAAGGATCACCTCGCCCCATTGAGCAGTTATATCAAAATTCGGGTTTTCAACACCTGCAACAGTAGATACTACCTCCCTCTGTTTGTATCCACTAATGAGAAAAGAAGGATTCAGAAATTCCTCATCATATAGAGGATATTCATAGAAAGTAGCTTCAAATCCCAAGCCAAGCTGAACAGCACCAACGCAAGATTGGTTGTAGGGAATTGTAGCAGTGTTTGTATCTGCCGGTTCTAACGTACTGTAAGAAGTTGTCACAACACCATCAGACTTGGTGAAGGTGGTTGGAGAAACAGTAGCTGTCACTTCATTTCCTACACTGTCTACTTCAGTAGTAGTGTAAACGCCGTCATTGGTCTCTAATGTTGAGTAAGAGGTTGTCACAACACCATCAGAATTGGTGAAGGTTGTTGGAGAAACAGTAGCTATCACTTCATTTCCCTCACTGTCGACTTCAGTGGTAGTGTATACACCGTCCAATGTACTGTAGGATATTGTTACTACTCCGTTAGTCTTGGTAGAAGTGATTGGTGACACCGTTGCTGTTATCTCATTACCAAAGCTGTCAGTTTCAGTAGTGGTATAGATACCATCTGTCTCCGCAAATTGGTAAATTAGAGAACCCCAGTCTTCATCACTATAGCTTTTGCTCTCACTCACCAATTTCAAGTTTAGTTTACAATCTCCACTATAATTAACCACTGTAATTCTTATGGGATAGTATTCACCAGCAATTAGCTCGACATGAGGTCCATCTTTTTTTTTATATGGGAAGTAAGTTGCTATCAAGTACACACCATCTAACCCTTTATAAGAGAAACCGGTGTTAAAACAGTCGAAAGCATTGTAATCTCCTAAAAATACATTGGCCAAGTCATCAGATGCTGCCTCAATGTAGTATTTTCCTGACTCTGGTACTTTCAAATATCCAACAAGTTGAAGAACGAAATTGGACACATTGATTGTTGTGCCATATATATCTCCAACAACGTATGTTCCAGGAACAATTCCACTGATATCATAGTTTGGATTTGAAACACCTGTTCTTGTACCCAAAACAGGGTATTTTTTGTACTCGCTCACGAGAAACGAAGGATCTGTATAGCTTCTGTCCAACAGAGGATAATGGTAGTAGGTAACGTCAAATCCTGTACCGACTGGAGTTGCACTGGGACAAGATAGATTAAATGGAAAGGCAGGTGTAAATGTTGGTATTGTACTGTAAGTGGTGGTAACAATACCATTATCATCAGTGAAAGTCGATGGGGAAATAGTGGCTGTCACCTCGTTACCTTTGCTATCGATTTCAGTAGTAAGGTACATACCATCATCAGTTTCGAAAGTACTGTACAATGTGCTAACAACACCATCAGAGCCAGTAGTAACGGTTCTAGAGACAGTGGCAGTCAACGTATCACCATATGTGTTAGTCTCTGTGGTTGCGTAGATCACACGGGTATCTTCAACCTGATAAATTATAGAACCCCAATCTTCAGTGTAATTCCTAGATGGACCCACCATATTCATATAAAGCATACTAGCTCCGTTCCAGTTTACAAATGTAATTCTTATTGGATAATACTCGCCAGCGATCAGTCTAATTGTTGTTCCCTTTGCTGGTGGTGTTGATGGTGGCCATGAAAGATGGATTTCACTGGCAAAGTAAGCGCCATCTAACCCATTGTAGAATGTTTCAGTGTTGTAACAGTCAAACGCAGTGTTATTTCCTATGAAAATATCCACCAGGTCATCGGCTTCGGCCTCAATATAATATTCACCAGTTTCTGGAACACTAAGATATCCAACAAGTTGAATTGCATAATTAGAGATATTGATTGCAGTGCCATAGATTTCGCCAGCAACATAAGTACTAGGAGTAACATCATCAAGGTTGAAGTTTGGATTAATAACGCCTCTTGTAGAGTTTGTAACAGGATAACTCTTATATCCGTTAATGAGAAAAGAAGGTTCTTTATATTCCTCACTCCGTAAAGGATAATCATAGAAAGTAACATCAAAACCAGTTGCTACTGGAACAGCACCAGAGCAGGACTGATTGTAGTCAACTGCAACTGCTGCGGAAACCAAACAAGAAAGCAGAAATGTGTTTAGATTTCGGTGCTTCATTGAAACTTTTTATGATTGAAAGATTGAAGAAGTAATAGAAGGAAACCTGATGGGAGGAGAACGCCTTCTTATGTACTGGTTCTTATACGACCCATAAATACTCTTCAATACAATTCTTCCAGCCTTCATTCCTTATAGTGGTGGAACTTGTAGCTGCATATCAGTTTATGCTACGTACTATCAAAAAAAATGCTGTAACCCCATTTGGAATTGATCTGCAGCTAACTATATTTAATTTGTGGTCATGAACATCATTCGGACCAAAGCTGTATATATTTCAGGAAAGGTTACAGAGTTATGCAGCTGGGACCATATCTCTCTTTCATTCATCAAAAGATTGAATATTTACTCTACGTTTATGTTATTTTTTTGTAAATAAAAATTTAGCCGACTCGCGAAAATACAAATTTTCCAACCCTCTGACTCCATACATATACATAGCTCTAAATCAACTGAAGTTGACTTGTATTCTAATTGAAAGACAAAATCGCTTGATGTTCGTCAGCTCCTGAAAGTTTAGAAGATACGTAAGGAACAAAAGACTTTCTGTAAGTCTAGCTTCGCATCTTTCTTTAATGCACGCAACTTGGACCAAACTTCAAAATGAATAGAAAGGTGAAGAAGGTACCAATCATAGCGTTTTCTTGCTACCAGCTCAGTCAGCTTCTTCGGCTGAATTTTTGGTTCGTATATTTAAAAACTATCCGACCTAAAAGATTTGCGTCTCAACCTGCAGGGTGCAGAGAATTTTCAACCGTTTGAGGGTATATTACCGAATGGTGTTACTAAAACACTGGAGAGTACCTCCATACTTCTTGAAATTGTCATATCTTTTGACTGCCTTTGGGCAAATTCGTTCCTATCAGAACTGTATCTGAATCAGGCAAAGAGTGTCTTAGATTTAGCCTCACGGAATGCTAAAACTATTCGTGAATTGTGTCACTATAAGATCAGGTAGGACGACCATCATTTTCCCACTTCGTACAGCTGTGGTGCGTCCTTTCAGCCCGAGCGCGTTTTGAGTGAAGAATCTGCGCTGTGGTATAGTTTGATATGTTTTACGGCTAAATAAACTTCAAAACCCAGAGTTTTAATCCATATGGATTCTAGAACTTACTCCATAATGGTCCTAGCTTTACTAATATCTCAGTTGGGATACGAGTTGAAGAGAAATATGAAAAATTCCATTATTGAGGGACACCAAGAAGCAAATCTATATCAGTATAACTATTGACTCAAACCTACGAAGGGTTGTCAATTCTTGATAATTTAATGAATTGGCAGCTAATTCGGAACTTCGAGAATCAACCAACATTCTTGGATCATCAACTATTTGTTTTGTTGCACAGGTGAAAGGCGATTTGAATATTAGTTGACTTAACTCTACATAGGCTCGGATATACCATAATGAGGAACTGAAGGTTCCAAGGGGAGAGTTGAAGGATCAAGTTATCCGATATTCAGTCACTTGAGTTTTTTTACTTACATCTAGGATGTTTAGGTAATGTATATGTGTGAGGTTTTGTTATTCTTATTTTCAAATATCTTTTTTTCAGCTTCACACGGCTATGAAATTTTAGTTAAAACAATCCCCATATAATCTGAGTTTATGCAAAAATATTATTTTTACTTATTTCCGCTTTTAGATACTAACATCGCTTTCTGCATTCACATCCATCTTTCTTTAATTAAAATGACCGAAAAAGATATGGTCGTTGTTGTATTGAAGATGTATACGCCTAGAGCCATCCCTTCAGTGATAAAGATATTGGGGAGTACAACTGGTAATATTTGACTGAGGCGCAGT
The DNA here is from genome assembly GCA_003707885.2 of Komagataea salicaria. NCBI lineage: Eukaryota > Fungi > Ascomycota > Saccharomycetes > Phaffomycetales > Wickerhamomycetaceae > Komagataea > Komagataea salicaria. The sequence goes on from PPMB02000009.1 coordinate 4,541, forward strand.
CTTTCATAAAGCTGACAATTCCGTCCTTATTACTTATTATAAAATATATAATGCATACAGATGCATAAATATACGTAGAACTTGATGATGCATAATAGTACCATATTATAATAGTTAACCCAAATACTGGTGTCGTCTCATGCAATAAAAACCGGTTTAGGTTTGTAAGGCAGCATTATTCATTAGATGACTATTGATATATACGATTTCGATAACAAACCAACGAAACACTATAGAAAGGTGAATAGACTGAATGCATGGAGTAATATGGTGTTGAAGTTAGTTGACTATTCATTTATCGTTTATGAAAAATGTTAATCGGTACAAGTAAGATAGCGGAAAAATGTTGAGAAGACATTCATCAAACTTGTAATGAAAATCAAAGATTCATAAAACATATACGACTTGATAATACACTCCACTTAGTCATACATATCACTGATAAATTCTGGTGAATGTATACATTTACTAAAAATAATTACCTTCATCATGAGGTTTCGAACACTTATTTGCACTCCATTTTCTTCGGTTCTTACCGAAACTAGAGTTATTTTACATATCTTTCGTTGCATTGATCTGTAATTGCTCGTATCTTTTGGTCCATACCATTGTCATTTTCACATTCTTTACGAAGGAACAAAAATGGGTCGGTAATATCCCACTTCCCTCTCTCCAGAATACATGAGCAAAAATTTAACTTATACGACGATGAGTCGAGACCTTCAATATTAGTCATGTAAAACTCCGAGATTTCATTAACTGTGATTAGAATCATCTCTATTAGCTATAGCAAATCATATTTGATAGTTGCTCTGCTTCAAGTTTCTATGATTTATAGTTTCAAAACTTCTCCCAATTGTGTTTATTGGGAGAATTTTGGGTTTCTCTCTGATGGGTTTGTTCTCTTTAAATTAATCGCTGTGTTTCAAATGGAAAAAGGAGAATTAAGCTTGTGACGACATATTCAATTTTATTTCCCATAGCCGAGTCATTCCATATCTGAGCTGTACCAAAGCAAAGATATTCCAATCAGTCAAGAAGGAGAAGTGTCTCCTGAAGGTAAAGACTCAATATTGCTAGTTGTTGCTCTCATTATACTGATTCTGATACAATACAAGGCTTAATCTTTCCAAACGTGTCTAGTGATACAAAACACTCATCTACCTTCACCAAAAGTGTAACCAACTCATGAATGATATTTGAAGATGAGATTATCATTGCCATATCTTCATTAGGTAGCCTTCATTCGTAGAATATCAAAAATATCTTTATGTACTGAAAAGCCCTAGAAATCATTAAAAAGAGTGTAGGTAGAAGCGTGAGAAACGATATTATTAGTTATTTGCTTCTTCGAGATTCGCTTCCTGAGATATATACTTACTACCAATCATCAGCACTAGTGGGCATAATATTTGCAGCTTTCTTAATGTTGAGATGAAGTTTCTTGGGTTGCTCATTCCCCTGTACAAATCTGAGATCCGGTGCGATTGCAACCTTGGTTTATCTATAATCAGAGCATATGTGAATAGTATAGAATGTTATGACTAGTGTGCAAAGAAATTATAATATATAGCGTTGAGAGCTGCCTGGAATATTTTAGAATATATTGAACTTACAAAATTCGAAGGTTTTAGGTATTCGAAGACTTCAAATGCTAAAGGTGCCCTTTGCATGTGACAACCCTTTCCGTAATTCAGGTAAAGTGATTCAAGTTGCATCACACTTAGTACACTTCATTTTTTAACTCAACCATGTTTTTTTCTCTTGATATGAAACTTTGAAAGATCAAGTAAACATTCTCTTTTCTATCAATACTCTTTGTCGAAATAAATCACACATATGTGATCATATATGATAGAATGATCAGAGCAACTCAAGTCACTTTATGGAAATTATAATAAACCGGAAAAAAAGTCTATAAAACTCTCAATTTTCTAAACAGGATTTTCATATCATCTAGGAATCTCACCAGGTGTAAACTTTTTCCTTGAAAACTAGTTCTGGTAGCAAGAAAATCCATAGGATTTCATAATTTTTCATTTGCAACTTCTTTTGAGGGACAAGCTTCTGGAAACCTCAAATCTGCACGATTATGCACCAGCTTTGCGTTTTCGTCCCACAAAAATAAGCTTTCCCAATATCTTAACTATTCTGGGCAAAACTTAACCATGCACCTTCCCAAAAAAGAGTATCAAATTTAGTCAATCATCACGAATCGATCGGCAAGTGTGCTAAGTTTCAGAAATTTGCGCCTCAAAAGCCAGCCCTACTCAAGGCGGTTGTGAAAGGCAACAATTAATTTTATCGCTCCGCACTGACTCACAAATTTTGGCTATAATGGTTATTTTATAGTAACAATATTACATGCAAGTGGCTGTCTGATCAGAGTAGTTAATCAAATAGTGGAAATTACAAAACTAGGGATAGGAAATTTCGAAGACTGGAGACTGAGAGCTCGGTGAATTCAAAAGGATGAAATACTGCATGATTATACATGTTGGTACTAAATATCTAAACCATGCTTTAAGCCTCCGTGCTCTCAGCCCTCCACTGTGGCACTAACTTTTTGGAATTTTCGCTTAGGCCCTTTCGACTTAAAGGTACCCAACTAAAGTAAAACTTTAGTAGCCATTTAAAGACGTTTCTTCCAGCCACCCTTCAATCGTGAACTTCCAGCTTCAAATGTAATCAATAACATTCCCCAGATCTTTGAATTTACGTTTGAGTTTTTTTATTTATGACTTTTAACAGCAAGAAGATTCTATTGTTGTGGTTGGAGGAAATTAATCAAAGAAAAAGGGCTGTTTAAACAAAGTAAGAAATTCCAAAAGTGACATCATTGCTGTTTGCGATTTTAATAGAAAGAGATGTTCCTCCTACAATGTAGCTGGACCTTTTTTGGCGCTGTAAGAGGAAAGTTTTTTCCCTGAAACTTCCTAATGGTTTCAAGCTCTACAGTGACAACTCTGCCATACATGTTTCCCTGAAGAGTCCTAGAGTTCGATGAATGAAGTTCAATACAAAGAAAATAATCAAAAACATAATAGATTGAGGCAGGACAACAATACTGTTCGAAGGTATCTCATACTTTACTTTGAATCGAAACAGCAATCATGCTGATGCTGTTGTTCTCTTCTGAAGTCCCCTCTAGCTCCTCGACAGACTTATCAAACAGATGGCCTATAGAATCATCATCGGGGGTAGATTTGATGAGTAAATTGACCACAATACCAGTGAAAGCAGTGATTGCTTGGGGTGAGTTCATCATCAAGGTGATTGCGTTTAGGAATGATGCCAACGAGCTATTACTTCCAGAGTAGGTGAAAACTTTTGAAAACCAATTTGAAACCATGATTGAGCCATAACCAAACGACATTGTTGCTGTCAAAATGAACCTGTCTCTTCTGGAAAAATCTGACCTTCCTATGACAGCCAGACCCGTCACAGCAACAGAAGAGAACAGAAAGGTTGTCATTCCACCTAGGACTGCCTTTGGGATAACCACAAAAACAGCAGCGAATTTACCCCAGATTCCCATCAGAACCAACCAAAAGCAACACCAGTAACCGACTTTTCTATTGGCACACTTTGTCATACTTATAACCCCATTATTTTGAGCAAAATTTCCCATGGGTGCATTAGTACAAAGACATGAGAATAAGGCTCCCAATCCGTCAGAAAGAATACCACCTTGAATTCTTGAATCATAATCATCACCTTCAACCTCTAGTCTTGAAACATCACAGCATGCTGTAATGTTACCAATTGCCTCCATAGTAATGGCTATATTTGTGGCTATCATAGGCAAGATTGCAGGGGCATATATTTTCAAATGAAACGTATGTACCCACAAGAACGTTGCAACAGGAGCATTATCAATACTCGTTTTATCAAAATAACCACAGCCAGCTGCTACAATACACCCAATCAACAAACCGATCATGATAGCTGAAGATTTCATAATTGGAGAACCCCATTTTTCGCAAGCGATAATCGTACAATAAACAAGAAATCCCAGACCAACAAACTCAGCGGACCCCCAACTTAGTGGTTTGGGAGCAGAAGCATTGGGACAAAATGTACTAGTCATGCAACCCGAACCTCCCAACCAGTCTTTGAAACCAGTAGCCACGAGCTTGGCACCCATTACTAAAATGACAGGGCCTGTCACAATTGGAGGAAAAATCTTTTTCAGAATTCTTGAAGGAATGAAAGACATCGCCATTTGAACAAGAGCACACACGCAAGAAGATGCAAGAAATGCACCATATCCATCGGGACAAGGTAGTTCTTTGCCATCCGAATCTATTGGACAATATCCTGTTGCGTACATCATTGGAAAAACACTCTGTGCTACGGTGATTGCGCTGAATGTAGTTCCCAAAACCGATATTAATCCAGTACCAATATAATATTTGGTGCGATAAATTTTAACTCTCATGATTTCAATGATTGTTAGAAAACCAGAACATAGTAAGGAGGCTGATATCAAGTATTGCTGAATATCAGCATCCAAATTTGCTAAACCAGCATACATCAACGGAGGAGCAACCAGCCCACCAACCATTGCCAAACAGTGACCAAAACCTAACAGCATCCCTAGTAAAATGGGCATATCATCATCTACACCATAAAACGGCTGAACAACCCCGCCATATTTCTTGTTGAAATACTTAATATCTGGAGTGAAAAGATATCCATAGTTGTAATCACCTAGCAGACCTTCCCTTGTTGTTAATTTTTTGCAAATACGTAAACCGTATTCTCTCAAAGCTTTCGAAACCATCTGATGAGTTTCACTTGATCAGAGGTGGTTTATTTTAGTTGAGAGCCAAACAGCATTTTGGGCAGATTTATAACCTCATTTGCTTAGCTGTTGATATTCCTGATAAAGATCATAGCTCTGATTAGAATTGTAATAAAGAGTCACAAATGCAAGATGTTAACTGATAAGGTATTTCATGGATGATTGCCTCTCGCACTCGCATCTTGCAGGTATGCCTTATCGGTGATATCGAGAAAGTTGATACCTGCATAACTTCAGGTGATTACTGACCATTGAAACTTGTTTTTTTTTGGACTATTGGATCCGTTATGCAGGGAGGAGATCTAAGTTTTTGCATTCAAGGTAGTTGTTCCACCTTAATGGAGTTTAGATCTATTAACGTTAACGGAACCTCGCACTTTTCCGCAATCAGCTCGTTATTTTTAACAGTGCAAATCGGCGGCCGTTAAGGAAATCCGTCGCGAGAACTTCCATATCTGGTATTTTTACACTTTTATAAATTTGCCACAATTTTAAAGCAAAATGATTTGGGGTAGTTCTTATCGCGGAGTGATTTTCGATTTTTGTTGGTTTGTGAGGTTCATCTGAGATTTTGAGTGAAGAAATGGTGATCTGTTAAGCCCTTACCTGTTTCTTAGACTTTTTCACTTTTCAATGAACTCATCGCCGTTCCACACTCTTAGAGCTATCAGAGCCTGTGACAACTGCCGGAGGCAAAAGACGAGGTGTTTTCCATCTGATGGACCAACAAAGGCGTGTCTTCGTTGTAATACACTCAATAGAGAGTGCAGTTTCACCAAAGTTTCACAGCAAGGAAACCTTGAGGAGGTAAATCCGAGGTCGGGTAAGAGTAGACCTGCTGAGAAGAGCACTATCAAGAAAATATCGAAATTTGGTGGTAAAGTGGGTTTCATAGAGTTAAAGAAGGATCTCGATAGAATATTATCAATTCTGGAATTGCAGCAGCAACGAAATGTTCAGCATAGCAGTTCCTCACAAAAGGCAGATGAAGGGAACTTGAATTTGGCTGTTTCAACCAAACCAGCTGAACATTCGCCCTATGCGACCATCAAGAGTTTGGTCAAGCATCCACCACTACCAATATCTTCAATCTTGTCACCCAGACCTTTGAATTCTTCACCGAAAATATCACACCCAACAATAATCAAGCTTGGGCTGGTCACTAAAGACCAAGCTGTCCAAATGATAGATTGGTACAAACAGGTGGGTTATGATCGTTGGACATTAGTTTCTTCCAATTATAGCTCTGATGAACTAATTGAAGAGCTAACAGAATCTAGTCCTTTATTACTGACAACAGTCTGTCTTACTGGTCTGCGGTACAATCAAGCATCGGTCAATGAAGAATGTTTCAGAGCACTAGTCAAACAGATGAAGATTGAACTTTTCCGGGAGCTTGCCGAAGAAGCTCAATCATTCAACATTTTGAAGGCGATGGTTCTGATCGCTATTTACAGCTATTCTTTTTCCACTGAAGACTTCTTAATTGACCCATGGTTTATCACCAATCTGTGCATCAGCTACTTTACCACTTTGAACGTTAGACATGATTTCCACTCAATCAACATGTCAAGGTTATATCAGAGAACGGGTCATGATTATGAAGTGGAAGACCTAGCGATATTCAGAACTTGGAATCATATTTGCTTAACACATCTTACAAACTGTGTCTTCTCTGGAAGACTTTGTGTCTTGGATGAAATTAGGCTAGACCAATCCAGGAAAATACTTAATCTATCACAGTCCACCAATTTTGATGGCAGAATCGTTAGTGAAATTTCATTGCAGTTGATATTATACAACTATATTCAGGGCTGGTCAAACGAAACATCTAGTTTTCAAATTTTCGAGGAAGATATCAAAAGCTGGCACGATCAGTGGAGATATCTATTTGACCAACCATACATCCAATTCGTTGAGGTGGCCTATCATTATTGTTATATGGTTGCTATTTATCATCACCAAATGTCGACTACAACAGCGCAACATAATAACGGAATGGTTAGTCTAGAATCGACGCTAAACGACAACAGTTATTCGATTGCAGATTCCTCTGTATTGAACAGTTTGATAGATCACGGCATTGGTCTAATGAACCATATGAACAGCTCTACCTTAAACGACGATTATTTTGCTTACTTGTCAGATCAGATTCACATATGCTCTTTTTATGTATCTTTAGTTTTCCTTAAAGCCCTTGAATGGAGCAAGGATCACAATCCAAAGTATGGTTTACATGAGCTACTTGAACTGACCAACCATGTAGAAACTCTCAGATGCCGTTTTGACAGGATTACAAAGAGAGGAACTGATCCGTCGATACGACTTCATATTGCCCTAGGCGAAAGACTTGAAAAATGCAAAGCCCATCTCATTGCACATGTTTAGTTTACGTAATGCAATTATTCACTACAGTTTTTTATGCAGTAAAATTACCCATAGTAAGGTAGTTTGAGTCCCAGGTGTGTATCATCTGAACCTTATCTTTTTTTTTTTTTTTGCTGGAGGCCTTCGGTTGGTGTCTTTTTTCTAAAATTCGGTAGCCGTAGGAAGATTACTTCAAACATGCAAAACTTCGGAAAATCTGATAAGGATATGCTTTCGACAGAAGATGCATATATATAAAAAGTAGTAAAAGTTCGGACGCTGCCATGTAATTCGTATCTGATACACATATCAAGATCTTATCAAGAATTCTTAGCTACAAGAGATAATGACCACTACTGAGACGACTGTTGGGGAACAAACACCAATTTCCATTAATCTGGAAAATGGAAAAAGTATTGAGATTCAAGGAAATATTTCAATCCCAGGAGATTTCGACAAGATCCCAATCATCGATATTTCTAGAATGTATTCTCACAACTACGAAGAGAGACTGGCGTTGGCGACAGAGTTGGCAGATGTGTGTGCTAATATAGGATTTTTCTATGCAAAAAACCATGGAATACCACAAGATACTATTGATGAAACCTTCATGTGGTGTAAGAAGTTCTTTCATGAACTCCCAAGAGAGGAAAAAATGAAATGCTTTACTGGACTACTTCCAGATGGCTCCTATCAGGGCTATTTCCCTTTTTTGGAGAGAACTAGTGAAGGTAGAAAAAATCCAGATTTGATTGAAGCCTTCAACTTTTCTTATGAGTTGAAGCAGGATCCACTTCAGCCTCCACCATCAGAAGATCTGATTGAGTTTCCTAATTTGTGGCCTGAGAATTTCCCTGGCTTTAAAGAAAAAATGTTCAACTACCACCAAGAATGTTTAAAGCTATCTAGAAAGTTAGTCAGAGTTTTCGCCCTCGCTTTAGGTGTTGAAGAGGGTTATTTCGATGATATGGTAACTTATCCTGCGGCATCGATGAGGATAACACACTATCCTGTGCAAGAGGCCAGTGAAGAAGATCAAAATGGCTTGGGTGCTCATACTGATTTTCAATTTTTTACTCTGGTCAACCCAGGGGACGTCTCGGGTTTACAAGTCTTAAACAAGAGTGGAAAATGGATCCAAGCTCCACCAATTGAAGGTTGTCTAGTAATCAACATAGCTGATGTGTTGATGAGAATGAGTAACGATAGATTTGTTTCCACAGTTCACCGTGTGGTTAACTCTGGTGACCAAGTAAGATACTCTATTCCATTTTTCTTTGGTCTAAATGGTAAAGTTTTGATGGAACCAGTCCCGACATGTGTTTCTAAGGTTAATCCGTTCAAATACAAAGTGGAAAGTGTTTCTGAGTACATCCATTGGAGATCTGCACTTTCTAAGAAGAACAGATTTTGAATTAATAAGACATTCTACCACATCTAAATTTTTCGTAGATATAAAATCGATGTTGGTGTTTTCACTGACGCCTGTCTTCAAGATAGTACTCTAGATTCTAGATCGTGCATGCTGTCATTAAAGGGAATCATCCCAGGTATGCTTTGAACGGCTTATTGTTAACGTTTAAATGTTATATAGAAAGAAATGTTGAACAAGTCATCTAATAAAATACACAATAATATGTATGTGAAAGAGAAACTATCAAATTGTCTATACAGGTCTTCTATAGACATGGGAACTGGATGCTTGGTCCGATGGGAAAACTAGAAGTTCAGCAATAACTGTATTTTTTTTTCTGCTAGTGGCAAAAACGATCAATTCAGCAATATCATCAGCATGTAATGGTTCTCTTCCTTTGTAAACTTCGTCTGCCTTGGCTTTATCACCATAGTTTCTTACAATTGAAAACTCGGTCTCAACAGCACCTGGCTGTATCTCAATGACTCTAATTCCTGTATCAATCAGTTCCTTTCTTAGTGCTTCAGTGAAAGCTCTTACTGCGAACTTAGAAGCACAGTAAATGGAACCACCTGGGTAACCCTCTCTGCCTGCAATAGAGCCTAGTTGAACAATGTCACCAGAGTTCTTGGCTTTGAATATTGGCAAAATTGCTTGTGTTACAGAGATCAGACCAAGAACATTCGTATTGAATGTTTCCTCAATGTCCTTATCTAGTATTTCACCGACTTTGGAGTTTCCCAGTGCCTTACCAGCATTGTTGACCAAAATATCAATATCCTTGAATTCTGATGGCAGCTCCTCCAAAAATTGATGAATTGCTCCTTTGACACTGACATCTAGTTGGCCAATGTAGACCTTGATAGTTGGCCATCTTGAGGTCAGCTCGGATTGTAGTTCAACTAAATTGTCATATCTTCTGGCGCTCAAAACCAATTTGATGTTTCCGTCAGAAGCAGATGCGTATTCTAACGCAGTTTGTTTACCGATACCTGAAGAAGCTCCAGTAATAAAAACGGTTTTGTCAGCTAGTCTATGTAAAGCACTTGGTCCTAAAGACATTTTTGTAGATGATGATAGTAAATTGAACAAAAGTCACGAGTTGTTTTGAGAAGTTAGAATCAATGGTTAGTTTATTGCACCTTTTAATAAGATGAATACAATGGGTAATATATATCTATATATATCTATATACATCGGTTCCCTAAGGGCCCCGGAATAATACAGTGTGAAATGGGATGACTAATATCGGTTCGGACAGCACCACTGGTAGTTAGTGTTGGTGCCAACAATGATATCTTCTAGATGATGTGGAAAGAGAAATAAAGCTAAGAACTATCAATCTTGTCAGGCCAAAAAGGTTATCAGGCTGCATGAAAAGGATATCCTAATTTACTCAAAAATAGCTAGTAGGCTTATTTCATTTGGTTTGAATGCACTTTATCTGTTTCTGTTCCAGTTTCGCGAGTTTGGCGTATAGCACAAAGATGTTGTCTGGTACGTCAAAAAATAGGTTAAAATATGAGACTACAGCTTACAGGAAAGTTTTTACTCAGTTTGTGTTTCTGATAAGTTTACTTTTGATTCGTAAAACTTTCAAGGGGAAATTATCTAAACCTTTAGTTCTTGGATTGATGTAATCGGTAGGAATTGTTTGTTTTCCAGTGAACTCTTGACCAGCTGTCATAATAACTCATCAGACATCCTAGAAATTGAAGGGATGTCGACATATATTAGTTCCTAGCTCACAGAACTTGATTGCAGCACCTAAAAATATATGAGAACCTGACATAATTAACTTGAAGTAGACTACTCATCTCGGCTCAACTTACATTTTGATGAAACTTGTTCTTAGACTGTGGCAAATTTAGAGGTTGTTCATTTATAGAGTTGAGATAATGGTTTAGACAAACAGAAAGTTAGCTCAAAACAGTGCTATCATTACTTTGGGGTGAATGTTGCTGATTATGGAGAAAATTATTAATTGATAGCTTTCGTTAAAGTGAAACCTTCCACTTCTTGTCACCCAAGCTCTTTTCGATGTCCTTAATATTCTGTGAGGTTTCATGGACATTATCTGCATCACTGTTCAATGAAAATAAACTGACAGCTCATTTGTTAGATGAATTTGAGCGTTTGACAGTAAATCACCTGTGGTGTCCGACGGCAAAATTACATTTTTCATTTCAATTTTTTCTTAAATTTAAAATATCTCTCCCTCTTGAAAGTATAACAAATCACTAATATCAATTAATAATTTGAGCTTAATTTAAGAATGAGGGTTTCTGTTAAACCGTTAACAACTTGTATTACAGAATCAAATATACTCACAGCTCAATTCTGCTGAAAACAGATGTAGAGTTAGATTCAGAATCTATTTGAATACACTGTTTCTTCTGAAAGGACAAAGAAGTTCTGCTATTTACCTAAAAACTTGTCAAGCACCTTAGAACTCTATATACGAAAAACTAGACAGTACACGTTCAATTTTTGATTTGTTGAAAACTCCACTCTTTTTTTTGAGAGTTTAACATTGACGATGTTGAACAAGACTAGATAAATTCGAAAGATTTTTTCTTCTACGATGCCATAAGTCATACACTCTCAATCACGTTTAAAATATCACATTCAAGTTGTACATACTACACCGATGGCATTGCTATCTTTCTTTTTTTTTCTCGTTTCTATCTGATCAACTTAATACAAACTATTCATCACTGTCGAAGACAACAACTGGGTGCCAGTTTTGAGTAATCAATCTTTGTGGTCCTTTCTTGTCAACAATTCTATTTAGAGCTTCACCATCTTCATCTTCAAGATCAACAACTTGAAAGTTGTCAATAATTCTACTTGGAGTGACAGATTTTGGTAAAACAACGGTGTCTCTCCATAAAGCCCATGAGATCAAAATAGTGGCGACTGAAACACCATACTTTTCAGCAACTTCTTTAACAGTTTCATCCTTCAAAACTGGTGAATCAGTAGAACCCAAAGGAGAGTAAGCCTGTAACAAGATTCCATTCTTTTTACAGTAGTCGAGTAATTTGTGTTGTGGCAAAAATGGATGTAATTCAACTTGGTTCACTGCAGGAACAATCTTAGTCTTTGGAGATTTGAGGATTTTCTCCAAGTTAGTAATAGTAAAGTTCGATACACCAATTGATCTGGTCTTACCATTATCAACAAGTTTTTGCATTTGTTCCCAAGTGTCAGTAATATCCCACCCTTCGAAGATAATGTCACGATAACCGTTTGGTAAGGTAGGGATGTTAGGATCGTTTCCATTAGGGTTCAAAGCCACTGGCCAATGAATCAAATACAAATCAACATAATCCAACTGAAGCTTCTTCAAAGAAATATCTAAGTGCTTTTCTGGGTTAGTATGGCCAGAAGACCATAATTTTGTGGTGATGTATAATTTTTCTCTTGGAATACCAGAGTCTTTGATGGCTCTACCAATTGCTTCTTCATTATTGTACAATGCAGCTGTGTCAATATGGGTATAACCATTCTTCAAAGCGACCAAAACAGCATCATAAACTTCCTCTGGGGCTGATTGCCAAGTACCTAGACCGAGAGCTGGGATGGTATAACCGTTGTTAAGCTTTAAAACTTTGTCGGAAGGGTGTAGTTTAGCTGGCATAGTTCTGTATGATCGATTTTGGTCTATTGTACTAGTTTCCAAAGTGCTGAAGTGGAGATTTTAACTAATATATAATAGCGTTTAATAGTAAACAAACAAGTTTTGAGGGGTGGGTGATGATTCTAGCATATATTTTTCATGGGGGCTCTACAAACTAATTTGGAACAAAGCTCCGAACCAAGCGCGGAGGATCATTGCACTACTGATGTCATAACTGGAAACAAATTATTGAAGTGAGAGTGACAAGGTGTACCAAAATAAGTGGATGTTTCTCTGAGTTGCGTGGGTGTCAATTTTCAATGTTTCACCATTGTTGACAGGAATGTACAGCCATTCTACTGGAAAAATGGCTGCAACTGTTTTTCGTGATCTGGGGAAAAGATTTTCCAGTATGTGTCAACCGAAACTAATTTTGTCCAAAATGTCCAAAATGGACAAATTGGGGTAAGATCATCTTCAAAGATTGGAGATGATCTACTCGAAAGATACACCTCCAAACGTTAGATGAGCTTGAAGCGAGAGAAAAAGTATATAAAACCCAGGTATACTTCACATGTTGAATATTCGTTCAAGTTCAGATACAAGCAAGCTGAACATAAGCATGACCGAGAACTCATCAAACTCAATAGATATGAAGGAAGGTGTCTACCATGTGGAAGATATCGACTCGACCAAACAAAAGGCTGATTATGATGAAATAACTGATGATATTCAACGTGAAAAAGTTGATAAGCAGATTCTTAACTACGTTGATGAGGTTGCTGTTGAAGTCGATGAAGCTACAAACAGAAGATTGAGAAATATGATTCACCGTCGTATTTTACCATGTATGATTGGTACTTACTTTTTGCAAGCTTTAGACAAGGGTACACTAGCGTTTTCTTCCATTATGGGTATTAGAGAAGATGCCAACTTAGTGGGTCAACAGTATTCTTGGTTGACCACCTGTACTTATATTGCTGTGCTAGTCTTTGAATTGCCAACAAATTTCTTCATTCAAAAGCTTCCAATTGTTAAATATCTGTGTGTTAATATCGTCTTATGGGGTATCGTCTTAGGATGTCATGCTCTTGGTAAAAATTTCACTATTTTGGTTGTTGTCAGAACTCTGTTAGGTGCCTTCGAATGTTGCTGTCAGCCTTGTTTCATTGTTATGTCGGCTATGTGGTATAAAAGAGAAGAACAAGCAATGATTGTCGCTCTTTGGTACATGATGAACGGTGGACAACAGATTATTGGTGGTCTATTATCCTTCTGCTTTACTCTGATTGAAGATGCTGCTTTGAAAAACTGGCAAATTCTTTTCTTAACTTATGCTTGTATTACTGTCGTTTGGGGTGCTTTCGTTTTATGGTGGACACCAGATTCCCCAATGACTGCCCGTTGTTGGAGTGAGGAGGACAGAAAGCTGATGATTGAAAGAGTTCGTTCCAATCAAACTGGTCTACAAAACAAAAAGATTAAGAAGGAACATTTGGTTGAAGCCTTCAAAGATCCTCAGACATATTGTTACTTCCTCATTCAGTTCCTTACTTCTTTACCAACCTCTGGTCTTGGTGCTTTTGCCAACATCATTATTAAGGGTTTTGGTTTCTCAACTTTACAGACACAATTACTTTCTATGGTTCTTGGTGGTTATTTGATCTTTTTACTATTGTCTTCAGCTTATCTTTCAAAGAGATTTCAACAGAATATCTTCTTGATGATATGTTATGTGATCCCATCAATTATTGGTACTATTGTGCTCATGACTTTAACTTTTACTGAGTACCCAGTTGGAAGTTACGAGCGTAGGCTAAGATCTGGTGTCTTGCTATTCTGTTATTACTTAACTTTGTCCTTCTGGGGTGTTGCAAATTTGGGTTTATCTCTTTTGTCACGTAACATTGCTGGTCAATCAAAAAAATCTATTGTGACTACTTCAAATTTCATTGGCTGGGCTGTTGGTAACATTGTTGGTCCTCAAGTGTTTTTATCCAAAGAAGATCCAAGATATTTGACGGCATTTGGTGTCCATTTAGGTTGTTATGCCGCATTGATTTGCTTGTTATTGTTTTTAAGATTATGGTTGATGAGAGAGAACAGAAGAAAAGAAAAATTGATCGCAAGTGGCTTGGCTAAAGAAGATACTGACTTGAAACATGCTTTTGAAGATCTTACTGATGTTGACAATGTCAACTTCCGTTATGTTTACTAAGGGAAAAAACTTTTTATATAGTATCTGTTTTCTAGTTTATTTAAATTTCGCTTGAATTTGTTAAATGAATAAATCATTGTGAACTAACCTGATTTGTAGTTGGTCTTGTCTCTAAAGTGGTTTCTGAAAGAGCAATGAATGGCAAGCTACCTGTCACTATCAGAATAAATAGTTATTCTTAATCATGAAAGGTATGTCAATACACTTTATGTACATGATTAGGTCAAAATATGGTCTACAAAACGAAATATCTTTACTAATGTTTTATTGAAGAAACACCAACTATAGATACAATTTAGAATATTCGACAAGAGCCATGATTGCCATTGCCTGACCGTAAGGCATAGAAGTCAAAGGTATATCTTTATAAAACTGGAGGGAATCGCCCATACCAGTACCGAAAGATGTGTTCAATAATTCACCTTTATCATCGATGTAACCAATAATGCCTTTAATAGCCTTGATCGCATATTTTTCGTACTTTGGGCTAATCAGTCTCTTTCTGATACCTTTTAAGATACCATAAGCAAATCCAGCAGAGGCGGATGATTCCAAGTAGGAGGTTTTATCATCCAACAATGTATGCCATAAACCACTTTCCTCATCTTGTAGTTCCACCAATTTTGCAATTTGACGGTCCAAAGTTTCTACTAAAAATTCCCTTAGGAAATCACCAGGAGGTAAATTCAACAATTCAATAAACTCTGGAATGACAATAGTAATCCATGAATTTCCTCTAGCCCAGAATGCATTAGCAAAGTTGTGGTTACCATCAAAAGTGTAGCCGTGATACCACAATCCGGTTGGGGCATTACACAAGTACTTGACATGAAGTAACATTTGTTTTTTTGCCTCTTCAATGTAGTGAGGTCTATCAAGCAGTAACCCAATCTTGGCCAAAGGAACAACAGTCATCATCAAAGTGTCATCCCACAATTGCTGATGATTATCAGTCAAGTAGGTAGCATGTTGAAAGCCCCCACACTCTGTCTTTGGCAAGTCATACATGGCCCATTCTGCCCAAGAGTCCAAGTATGGTTTGTAACGGGGATCTTTGTTTTTCTCATAGAGATAAGCCAAAGTCAAGAACACAGCCATGGTATTGATGTTTTTAGAAGTGGAACCATCTGGACCAAATATTTGAGCCTCAAACCAATCGTGAATATGTTTCAATACATCCTCATTACCTGTTTGTTCAAAGTAATGCCACATTCCATAAAGACCAATTCCATGAGTCCACTCCCATCCTGTGATCCATCCTTTGGTATCAATGATTCTTCCACCTGGAATGGTCATCAGGAATTGACCTGTTTCATCCTTTATGTTCACTAGATTGTTGATCAATCTATTAATCAATTCATCTAAATCTTTACTTTTGATATCGTGTAACTGAGATGGCATCTTAGCTAGTTGTTGTCACGCAGCAGATTGGTAATGATCTAATTCACTACTGATTTGCAATACATCCAACAGCAAAATATCACATATAAATCAGATGAACATTCCAACCCCAGGCGAAACTTTGATCAGACAAGAGAGTTATTAATTGTCCGAGGGTGTGATCCTTTGTCTCTGATTTACGATTTGGGGGCAATGAAGTTTTTCCCCAGAATTGTCCGGAGTAATTAGTGATGAACACCCAGACACCAGACAAACGTCATTTCGGAAGTCACTGTAGCGCAAGTATAGGCTATTGGTTGCGAGAGGAGCGAATGTCCGTTCCAAGCAAAATGAAAAGTAATGCATGTAAAACGAAGAGGGTTTCGGGTTATCAACATACCGGTTATTGACCAACCATGTTCAATAGAACAATGCCAACAGTTTGAGAAACATTTACATTCAAAAAGAAGTTCAGATTTATCAGCACCTTTCAGATTTTCTGTAAGTTTGTAAAGGTATTTAAGTGAAGCGTATCTTCTCAATAGAACTGAGATTAAAATTTAACAGTATACACATAAGTACGGAAAGACCCTATTTTAAGAATGTCTCAAACTCATATTGTCACTAAAACACTGAAGCTATCAACAGGAGCCAACATCCCTGCTTTGGGTTTAGGAACCTGGAGAGCCACCGATGAGGAGGTTTACAACTCAGTTCTTCATGCTTTGAAGATTGGGTACAGACACATTGATACAGCTGCAGGTTACGGTAATGAAGAACCAATTGGTAGGGCTATCAAGGATTCCGGAATTCCAAGAGATGAATTGTTCGTCACTACTAAGCTTTGGTCTACAGATCATCATGATCCAGAAAGCGCCATCAAATCTTCTTTAGCCAAGCTTGGTCTAGACTATGTTGATTTGTATCTTTTACATTGGCCATTGGCTTTGAACCCAAACGGTAACCATCCAGCCATTCCAACAAGACCAGACGGCTTGAGAGACATCATCTATGATTGGCCATACACCAAAACCTACAAATTGATGGAACCATTAGTAGAGAAAGGTTACACCAAGGCTTTAGGTATCTCAAATTTCACAATTTCCAAACTGGAGAATTTGTTCAACCAAGACTTAAAAGTAAAGCCGGTTGCATTACAAGTTGAGCTACATCCATACTTGCCACAACACAGATTGTTGGAGTTTGCTAAAAAACATGAAATAGTTGTTGAAGCTTACTCTCCTTTAGGGTCAGCTGATGCTCCTTTATTGAAGGATTCCAAAATTCAGGAGATTGCCAGCAAATATGGTGTCTCAACTGCCACGATCTTGATTTCATGGGCCATCTGGAGAGGTACAGTTGTTTTAGCCAAATCCATCAAACCTGAAAGAATTGAGTCCAATCTGTACATTGTCGACTTGAAAGAGGAAGATGGTGAGGCATTAAACAAGCTCTCTGAAGAAAGGGGTGGCCCTCAAAGATTTGTTTCACCACCTTGGGACCCAGTTGTGGTTTTCGACTCATCTCTATAAAATGTTTATAGTTTCTAGACTCTTTGAAAAGAATCAATGAATTCAGATAAAAATCCACCAACAAGTTTATTACTATAGTGTAGCTTTTGAATTATACGCATCATGCTCCACTATTCAAGCACCCCACATAATTTGGAAGCAATCCTTCAGTAATAGTAAATCTACTTCTTTCCCTGTGATGCTGAACTGCTAATTGGTAATGTATTTGTCCACTATCTGCAGTGCGTCCCTTTTGTCCACCCCACCATGAACATTCTTGATAGTAAGTCAAATGTCTCAGGGATCACCCACCTGCGGTATTTCTTTCTTCCATTCTACATAAGTATGCATTTGAACCGTAAATCTGTCAGCAAAAGTGACACCAGCGCAAATTTGAGAACTGTATTGAATTTGTGTCCCTTGCGCTAAACAAACGAAAGGGCCTCCCACGCTATCTTGTAAGTTTTGTGCGTTATGGCTACTGACCATCGTCTTCCTGGACAAACAATCGTCCGAGATGAGGAAAGAAAAATCTGGGGTCAATATGAAGACAATAAATATAAAACCCAAAAGGAATAATGCTACAAGTATTAATGAGTCTTTTGAAATAGTAGGTATTCCTGGCTTTTTCAAATGACAGCTGAATCCACAGTCTTTGGTGACGGCATTTATACGCCAGTTCCAACTTATTTCAAAGGCCAAAATTATGAGCTAGATCTTGACTCTCAAATCAAACAAGCTAAAAATCTGTACCAGAGCGGAATAAATGGTTTGGTGATTGCTGGATCTATGGGTGAATCCATTCACTTAAGCAGAGCAGAAAGACTTGAACTTCTATCCTCAATTCGTGAAGCTATTCCAGATACAAATTTCAAACTTATCAATGGTTTACCTTCTACTAATATTGCTGATACTTTAGAAGAAATCCAGTTAATTAAAAAGAACGGTGGTGATTTTGCAATCTTGCTGACTCCTGGTTATTACGGTAATAGTTTGACCCACCAACAAGGTATTGTGCAATACTTCCAAGCCATTGCAGACAAATCTGTCTTACCTATAATTATTTACCATTACCCAGGGGTGTGTAACGGTACTGACATTACGGCAGAGTCTTTTGAAATTTTGGGTAAACACTCCAATATTGTGGGGGTTAAGTTGACGCATTTCAGCATTGATAAATACATCTTACTTACTGGTCCCAAAAAACAGAATATCGAGAATAATTTCAAGCCATTTACTGGATTGGGTCAAATTTTGGTTCCTTCATTAGCAGTAGGTGCTTTTGGTGCTATTGATGGTATGTCTGGTATTTTCCCAAAAACAATGGTCAGATTGATGAGACTATACAAAGAGTCCAAGTTTGATGAAGCCAATGAATTGCAATATCTAGTCACCAAAGCCAACAAAATGATCTTTGACTTGAACCTTGTTGGTGTCAAGCACGCCATGAATTTGCTTTATGGTTTAGGAAGCAAACAGGTAAGTGGTAGACCTCCATTATGCAACTTGATAGATGAACAAACATGGAGCAAATATAATGCTGATATTCAGAGATTGGCAGAAATTGAGAACAGCTTATAATTTGTGAGTATATATAGTCCCAGTCATATATCAAAAATTGTAGATAATCCAAATTCCTTAGAAATACTTGAACGCCGTAGGTGTTTCAAGTGAGAGTAGTTGTACTCATGATGAATGTTTTAGGTAAGGATCAGCTTTGTCTAAAATTTCATATACAATACTCAATAATCAAGAAGGCTCAGCACTTTCATGAAATGAAAGAATTATTGTATCAAAATTTGGGTTGTTAATCATCCCTTGGTTGTAAAACGGCTTATTATGCACTAGTAGGAAACTCATTACAGAGAGAGATCAATCATTTTCAATTGCGGGAATTGAGTATAGTTAAATGAATAATTATTCGCATTGCATCATTTAGAGTCAAGAAAGCACAGCTTATCATTGTATGGGGCTCTGTGGAGAAGACACATAACGAGTGATCTATGAAGAATGTTCTCTCATGATGAGGAAGACAGAATCAAACCTAATTCTGAAGTCTGGTAGAGACGAGACATTACGAGAGAAAGAGCCTTGAAAACCAGTATCAAGAAATCCAGAAGGATTCATTTGTCAACTAGGGTGGATTTGGGAAGTGAAGTAATGGAGAGAGAAGTCTAGAAGTATTTGAGCACTCAAGTCTTCTCTGAAATTAGACAGCGAAACTGGAAACGCAAAATATTCATTGAATCTTTCTCTGTGTACAAAGACATGTAATATGTAATAAGCAGATATAAAAAATTTAGGAATTGGGAAAGACTCATCACAACTGGGTAGGAAGAATAGATCCAGTCAAAAACTGGTACGTGAGGTCAATAAAAGTTTTACACTAAGAATTATCAGCTTGAATACTATGTGATCGCGTATCATTCATCACCACAACACAAGCAACCTCTCTTTAAAGATTTTTGAGACAATTTGGTTCATTCCAGTTGACTACAGTTTCTAAGAAATCCAACACTCATTTTAGTCCCCACATAATAGTACATGTGAGGGACCTGTAGATTTCAAGGATCATAAGAGAAAATCCGGAGATGCAGTCGCATGTAGGCTGATAAGGTTTCAAAACGGTTGAGATATTAATATGGAGGGGAGTGTATCGGATAAACTGAAAAACAGATCAAAAGGAAACCAAAATATGCATGTGAAGCTGGGAAGCAATGGAACACCGTGAAGCAGTACACTGGTACTACCCTACAATATTTCATGTGAGAAAACCTGTACAGATGTCCAACAATCATGCCACTGATTATTAGGCAGCATACTTCTTGACAATGAGGTCGTATCATGACTTCTAATAGAAACGTCGTCTCGTCTTCCGACACTTACGATCAGGGTGAAAGATGGCACTACAATCTTGCAAAAACGCGGGCACCAAAAGGTGTTGTCTTTGATATTCCACATCCCTTTTGAATGACAAAAGTCCAAGCAATAATCCACAAAAGCTTATGAAGATATTTAGCAGATTAGTTTTCGCAAAATAAGAGCAAACACAATGTTGTATGATAACACCTGAATGAAAGCACTCAAAACTAGTTCCATGGACTCATGAAAGCAATAATTTTGAAAAGTATAGATTTCTTCAGCTGAAGATATAAGGAGGTTTCCAAAAATTCCCTAAAAGTCAGATTCAAGGAATCAACTAGTAGGAGAGGTCGTGGTTAAAATTTTCAACCAGCAAAAACACAATCTCGGACGAATCCTCACTGATATGCGTATTTCCCGTGCATAAGGATAAAGAAAGGAAAAGAGAAATAGAAAGAAGTAAAGATTTGTTTTGGTTTTTTTCTTTTGAAATATTAAAAAAATTCATTGTGTAAATTTAGGTCCGGTTCATTATTTACCGTGAGATGAGGCGCTATCTTATTAGCTCATTGTTAGTACTACATAGACATAAAGAATGGAAGTATGTTCGAATAATATCTCTATTACCTTTAAATCATTTCTTTTTATATCAGTATCATGTATTATACATGACATATCAGGGTTGTTCCTTTATGTCGTACTTGTGTCCAATTTTGGTTTCAGGGGCCCACAAAGGCTCACTGAGCTCGCAGAAGCTAATACCAAGGCTTTTCAGAGTCTATGTAATGCGAAACTTATCTAAATGTGGTGAGGCTCTTCAACAATCAGACGATCAAAAATACACTGAAACTGTGGCTTAGACTTTGATGCGTTCATTTATAGATCCATAAAGTCGATTTCATCAAAACTCCCATCGTTTGGATTGCCAAAACTATTTTCAGAGTATGTGAAACCAGCATTGATAGTTTGATCAGCACGTGAACTCTTATCTCCAACCACAATGGTTGATGGTACCTCTGCAGGAGAATCACCTGTTTCAACTAGTAACATCCAGGTATTTATTTTTTTGTCGCCTTTGGGACCACAAATCTTGGAGAAATTGCGGAACCTTTTGGATATTGAACTTGGCCGTAATTTACCGTAAGCGTGTCGTTTGACGGAAATAGATGGATCCGGGTTGACTGATATAACATCGTGTGTGTAGTTCACAGTGAAGAACTCTCTGAATTCTGACGGTGTCAATAAACCTTCGTCAGCTGAGAAACTAAATGGGAAAATTTTATCTACCCCAGATTTGTATATCTCTTTGATTTGAACAGAGTCATAAGGCCGCTTTTCTTGACCCGTCTTCATGAGTTGTGATGACTCTGTTAGATCAATGACGTTTTCAGCACCATTTTGCTGAAGTTTACGGCTTTTACGATCTTTCAGAAGTCTAGAGATGTCAGTATGTTCGCCCTTCCTTTTGCTACACTCCAGTTTTTCGGTTGGTGTTATTCTTGGATTTGTAGTTTGAACTGACTTTGTTGTAACATTGTTATCAAAAAGTGGGTTAGAATCACAACCCACAACCGTGTCTGAGGAGTTTGAACATTTCGTGTTTGAATCAAGATTTTCTTTTTCGTCAACCTCATACGCTTTGAAATTGAGTATTCTCGAATGTGAGGAAATTTGATCATTAATATGAGGTAAGGAAACCTCCTTCTTTTGCGTCTTGATGGTTTGCAAGACCTTTTCTAGCGTATCATCTAAATCGTTATCATTTTCGCTATCAGAAATCAAAGTCACCTCTTCCGAAAAGACAGAAACAGTCAAGTCCTGGTTGTTCACAGCCTCTGAGAAGATTTTGTTGTTCTGTTGTCTTTCTTTTATCTCAACATTTTCAAGCTTTTCCTCCTGTTTCTGTACATTTTTCGGATCCATTCTCTGGTGAGAAATAGGCTTGTTGGATATAGTAGGCGAAGAATTTAGGCTTTGGGAGTTCAAATCTTCGATATCAAAATCTGAGGTAGCGTGTAGAGTTGAAAAATACTCATTGTTTTTCAGAAGTGGCTTGATCAAAGAGGCTCCATCAGAACTCGATGCGGTTGAGATCTTACTGGATGGAGTAATAGGAAATTTTTCCTGGAACGTCCTTGATTTTGGTGTATCTACGTTTTTTCCATCTTCCCTCTCCCACTCCCAATTTGAAGACGGGGATCTGGCAATTCTTTGAGAACTCTTATTCACAGATATGATTTCAGGCTTATCAGGCGAGACACTCCGTTCAACTTTTCTAACAAGCATGGATGAATTGGTAAAGCCTGTTTCAACATTGCTCGGCATGAAGAATCTTTTAACAGTTTTGGTTTCTCTTTCAGGTTTCCTGAGAATAGGGGTTGTTTTAGAGGACTTGCTTTTTGATACTCTTTTCCCAAGCATAGCTTGAGTAGCATACTTGATGACTGCGTCTTCATCTTCACCCCTAGAGATCACCAAATTTTCTTCAGGGATGTCAATTAGCGTTTTGATACAGTTGGGTGTTATTTGAGGTGGTATTATCCGGTCAGAAGCCACCCATTCTAAAGTATTTCCAGCAATTTGCTTCTGTACAGCTGCATACTCCTCCATTGACTGGTCAAATTTCAGTTCTTCTGTTCCAGATAGTAAGAGGATCACCTTACCATCTCGTTTTCTACCAGTTCTCCCCATTCTTTGAATATTTTTTATGGGACTGCTGGTGGAATCATAACATATAATCAAGTCAACTTCACCTATATCCAAACCCTCTTCCCCAATGGAGGTTGCAACCAAAACGTTTATCTCACCCCTTTTGAATTTCTTGATCAATTCTTTCTGTGTCTTCTGGTTCATACCTTGAATCTGAGCCTCTTCTGACGTACCTGTTCTACTTGTGCTTCTCGCAACTGATGATTCCTCTTTCTGTTTTTGCTTCTCAAGTTCATACTGTTTCTCAAGTTCCATTCTTTTCAATCTATTCTGTTTGCCTCTACCTCTTTTGTTATATTTCAATTTATAATCTTCCTCATCAAAACCCTCTTTACCTCTGGCTTGCCCAATGAATATATGTGCTTTGCACGCATCACCCATCGCAACATCCAAGCATTTTACAATCTCCAAAGCCGATTCTCTTAGTTCTGTGAATATAATTACCCTTGAATTACTTTTATCTTGAAAAAAGTCTGAAAGCTCTTGAATCATATGTTCTATTTTTGGATGGCTGACATATGATTTATCTGTTATCACCCTTTCACAGATGTTATCCACTCTTTTCAACGCATGGTGGTAATAGAAAGATTTGGCAATTTTGTTAGTTGATTTACCCAGTTCCCATTTTGTTTTGAATTCCTTGCATTTGTTCAAAAAATACGAATAGAAGGTTCTCACTCCATATATTTTTAGCCTTCTCAACATTTGCCCGACAAATCCTATAACTTGCAAGATGAAATAATAATTCCACTTGAGCCCCTCTGGAACCGAAGGATTACGAACAATTCCTTGTGACTTTTGTAGGACTTGGAAGGCATTAATCCGGGATGGATCAGTAATTTCATAGATGTTGAGTTCATTGGCTTTTTTGAGGATTGGATCAATCGCTTCCCCCAAGAGGTCAATGATATCAGACATTTCTGTATTCATTCCACAGTTAATCCTAACATTATCCTTGCGTTTCATATACTTCATGATATCAAAACTTTCTTCAGTCCTTATTTCAATTGTTGAGATATGTAAATTCTTGACAACTTCCTGAACACCCTCGATATCTGCAGCAGGTGTTGCAGTTAATGCTAAAACTCTGAAAGAAGTGTTGAATCTATCAATGAACTGTACAACATTAGTATAAGCATAATTACCCCTTGCCCTGTGGGCTTCATCAACAACTAAACAAGCAATTTCTTTCGGATCAAGAATCCCACTTTTCAAGTCATTCTCGACAACTTGTGGTGTTGTGAAAAATACCCTCTTGTTTTTCCATATATCTGACCTGTTTTTTCTCGTCTTATCTAGCAAGATGGCAGTGTCACCACTAGGTATATCTGTCACCCCTAAACATGCTTGAATCTGCTGTGCCACCAAAGGTCGAGTTGGAGCCATAAATATGATTTTGGCTTTCTTAAACCATCTATAGAAGTTGAGCATCACAGTACTCGCAATGAATGTTTTCCCCATACCGGTAGGAATCGCACACAGTAAATTCTTGAACAAAGCCTTGTAAATTATATCAAATTGGTAGTCTCTGACTTCAAAGTTCGATGGGTAAATGTAATGTTTCAAATTGTGCTGATTCAATTCGTGGTGCGTGGGCGAAAACAGAATATCCTTCCTTATTTCTTCGTATCTAGCAGGTAAACCATCAGCGTGAGGCAGACTTTTTCCATCAAGTGTTCTCTGAACTGGTCTTGAGTGTTGTATCACTATATCATTAACTTGCCTGTTGATAGCACCAGACTTCTCAATGGCTTCCTGTAAAAAGTCTTCATCATCAAAACTATCATCGTCGTCATCACTCATAGCTCACTGTTAGAGCCGTCGTAGACGAGCTTTCAGGAAGAGATTCAATCGACAGTAATTTAGTCAGTTTCCTCCACTTTTTTCTTTCCTGACTTGCTTTTGTTTTTTTGTTTTTGTGAGTGTCTCTTGCAAGTAAAACAAACGCGTAAAAACTACAATATTAAACAAAAAGAGATGGTGTTTTTTTTACACTATTGATTTACAGAATAAAATTCAGTTACAATCTGGCGTTGTTGAAAGAAGAAATGATATCCTTCTTGGAGAACGGCATATCGACATCTCTATAGAACTTCGAAATGATCTGCTCCAATCTTAATGCTGTAGAGACGAATTCAGCTTGAACGGATGACCACATCTTTTCAACTAGTTGTTTTTGAATATCGGATCCTGAATCATCAAGGAAGTCCTTAAGGACAACATGTCTTGCCTGTTGAACAATGCTGTTGATTTCTTTTGGATTATAAGTTCCGAGCAGCTTAATCAAAGTTTCTCTTGTGTAGGCATTTCTTTTAGATGGGTCAATGCTCTTGGAACTCAATTCCTCCATCAAGCCATAAACGTCATTAACGAACACAGCAACTTTACCGAGATACTGAACAGCCAAAGCCTGTGAGTACTCACCTTTTGACTTTGTGAAAATGGCTCTAGCAGTTGATATGCATTTGTGTAGTTGTGGTACTTTAGAGACATTCACAGATTGTACAATCCAGTTGCAGTTTTGGATTAGGTTGATCAAATGATTATTTTTCTCTTGATCAGCTGTCATTTCTTGGATTCTGAATAAAGAAGACTTTGACTGGTTTTCTCTCTCTAAATTGTTGACAATCGCTTCGGACAACTGCCCATATGAGTTGTTTATGATTTCTCTGGTCTCTATTGTGGTATCGTTTTTGAAGTCGAGTGAATTCAGGGTCTCTGAATAACAGTACTCGATATCTTCAACCAAACGGGTAAAATTAATGATATAAATGGATACTTCCCTGATTTTCTTTGGAGCTAAGGTAGTTTTGTCAATGTTCTTGACCTCGGTATCCAAAAACTTCAGCCAGTCGACTTTCAATCTGTCACTCAGCGTTTTGAAAGCATTTAAAACATAATCATGATTTGTCAAGCTAAATTTTTTGTCGAAGATTTCCAGATATAACAGCACAGCAGGCGTGTTTTTCGAATTGTGTCTCAAACATTGAACAACAGTACGTATTAACGAATCAAAGCCAGGTTCGAAAATCGAAGATATTGACTGATACAACTCTCTTGCGTTCTCTCTATCAGTCTCTGTGTCAGATGGATTCCAGCTTATCACCTTTGCACGTTCCTCAAAAGGCCACCTTTGTATAAACTCTCTGACACTGATTTCGTCATTGGAGATATGAAAGAATGAAGTGATCAAACTTTGCTGAATCATAACGTGTTTCTGTAGTGTATCAAGGACATCAAAAATCACTCTTGGCCCTATAGCTTGCAGTTTCTCTTGGGCAACTTCCAGTTCATCATCATCAGGAAAGTCCAGTCTCATTCTTACCCTTTCTTGTTGATTGTCAATCGAACTTCTTGACCCTGTTACGTTGGGACATTCATTGAAAGCATTATAACTTGACAAGGTAAACCTCTCATTTTTCGAAGATTTGTTCAAAATGTTGTTTTTCAAATCATGAAGCACTTGCTCATAAAAGTGATTGGCCGAACCTTCCCACATGCCTATTAACTTATCATATGTTTCATCTGATACTTGCTTCGCAAACAGAACAAGAGCAGAGTAGGTTAAAAGATTGGATAAAGACTTCGAGATGGCAGACAACGATAAGTCCTTATGACTTAATAGTCCCGTGAAGCATGCTTTGAAACGAAGATCCATATCTCTCACTGTTTTCTGGAGAAATTTAATTATTACGGATTTATACCTAGCATGCCTATCTTTAACTGCTCTCATGTCACCTAAATCCTCATCCATCAGCGTTTGATTGGTAGCATTGGCCCCCTTGATTTCAATTATGGCAGATTCTAAGTCCGAAAGTGTATTTTCAATCTGTGAAATGTCACGATCAACATCGGATGATAATAGCAAGCTCAATGATGTTTCATTCACAGACACTGTGTTAAGTATTACCTGTAATTGATTCCAAAGACTTTTTTTGTTCATAGTTTTTACCTGAATTCCTTCATTAGCAGATTCAACGTACTGTATATTTTGAGCAAAGCCAGCTAGTTCAATTTGAAAGAAGCTCAAAATAGGTGTGATATGATCACATTCATCGATTGCCTTTTTGCTGAAAAATTGTAAGTCGGATGATTTTTCATTTAAATCGACAACTCGTTTTATAGCACCATATTGGGAGTTGTTCAATTCTTGATTCAATTTTCTAGTTAAACTTTTCGCGTCATCGTTCACATCCCATTCCAGGCTATCGAATATATCAACTATATTGGATTGATCAATGTTTTGAGGCAGGATACTAATGTCAAAGTTTGAGTCAACAGTGTTTGCACGGGGTCTGATATCCAGTTTAGGGGTGCTTGGATCCATCATGTTGAGATCCTCATCATTGTAGTTGTTATCATCAATTTCATCAACTTTGACTGAGGTCGCTAGTATCTTTTCTTCTGTGTCATCATAGCTTGCTTCGAAAGAGAAATCCTGTAACTCATTCACAGTTTCGTTAGTGACCATTTTATCAGAACTTGAAGAAACTTGTTTTGAAGTCACCTCATCAGATTCAAAGTATAACTCAGTAATATCATCGGAATTTCCTTCTTCTTCTTGTTCTTGTTCCTTTCTAAATTGAGTCATACTTTTTCTATGACCAACAATCTCTATATCATTGAGAGATTTGGTTATGCTCTGCGAGAACGAGCTGAAAGACGACGTTTCGGTTGTCTGTGTGGTAATATTAGACGTTGGTTGCATTAACGGAAATTCCTCTTCTAGATGTAGATTGGTTTCCTTTTGGGCCTGAATGCTAGTCGCCATATTTCTGGAGTTATTATCAGCTTTTTTCTCACTCTTAGCATTTTCTGCAGATTCAACTGCAGTGGGGCCTGTTACGTTTTGCAGGGTTCGTGGGTCTTGAGGGTGTGTGAGAGTATTGGCTGTCATACCAACTGCAAAGCCTGAAGGTGCCATTGTATTTTTTGAAACGTTAATATGGGGAGCAGGGTTTGAGGAGACCATACTAGGTTTGTTGAAAGAGACAGGTAAGTTCAAGGGAGACGGTCTTTTACCGTCCATTCTAGGCCCCATCTGTGAGGGCTGTAATGCTGCAATGTTATCAGTGTTAGATAGTCTTTTTTCTGGCTTAAGCTTGGACGAAGATGATGTATCCTGCACCGAAGAAGAAACAGATGGTCGTATAGATTTTGTTGAAGTGATAAGATCTCTCGAACTGCGCTTAGTGACTATATCCTTGTCAAGAAACAGATTATAGGAAGCTTCATCTAGCCCAAACAAAGAAAGGTCCCAGTTCACGAGCTGAGGAACAAGCCCATTCTTGAATTTTCTATAGATTCTTATCAGACTGGTAACGAATACCTGCCTTTCTTTGGATGAGTTCGTTTCCCAGTAGTAGTCTTTTCCTATTCTCACTAAGAAACCAGTGTCCGAGGTGAGTTCTCTCTTGACCAGTGATAGTTCAGAGAGACTCCAGCTCCTCCCGATCTGGAAAGACCCGTTGTTACACTCTCTTCCCTTGTGGAGGAACACTGCACCGTCTTTTTTTACTGCAAGCACCAATACTCTTGGCTTCTTCTTCGTGTGCGCTGCCCTTTCTGGAGGTTTTTGAGAAGGATACTCCTCATCCTCGATTATCCTCACATGCGTAATGTAGCTCTCTAGTATGTTACCTGCTTCATCATGGCGCGAGAAGCAGTATTTGATTAACCGATTCTTATCCTGTTCGTACTGTGACGCCAAAGCGCTCAGCGCGGCTGAGCTTGCCGATGCTGTAGTGGAAGCAGAGCCACTCCTACTGTGCCCATGTTTCTTGAAAGGTGACGTGATGGCCATACTGATCAATTGCCACGCTAGGGGATCTGTCGCTTGTACCCGCTATGTAATCTATGTTTATATTTTGTTTCGTTTGTTTTGGGATGGAAACCATGATAACTCCCGAATCAGGAAATTACCCAACATGGGAACTACTGCGCTATGCATTACCTAGAAAAAGAAACCGTTCCTTGTTTCTCACCACTGACAATAGTATGACTGACAACAGTATTTCACAATATACGTATACTGTATGAATACATATACCACACTAACGCAAATGGAAGGGCTACATCTAGAAAGCCACAAGAAACTACTGGACTCCTGCATAGTCTGACCCGGAGGAGAACAAACGATGTAAACGAGCCCCGCTGACGTCGCCTTTCCAGACCGTATTGGGACCACTTCAAAGCCCAAACCCGTGCAAGGGAAAAGCATACGCTCCACATTTGTAAAGCTTGACTTCTGAACCTCCTGCCCCAGCTCCATTTCATAGCCGGACCAGGACGCACTCTCGCGCACCTGCACTCCAGTAACCACTGCCCCAGTACCTCCAAACAACACCCACCTGAGCGAAGAGAGAGAACTGTTAGTAGAAAACACCCAGACACCTCACACAGGAGCATTTCGTTATACATAATAATTCTCACATTACTTTTTTCTTACAATTTGTATAAAACCCACATTTTTTGCCTTTAAAATCAAAACAACAAACCAAAGATATAAATCTGAAGCAGTAACAGCAACAAGCCGGAAAGCATATATTTAAGAACAATCTTAAATAGACTAAGAACAATAGAGCTGAAAACCAGCAGGCACAGACAGCTACTCACACATACACAAGACAGAAATGTCCAGTTCCTCGTCCAGCGCCGCCTCACTTCTTTTACGGCAATATAAAGAACTTACAGACCCCAAAAAGGCTATTCCCTCATTCCATATCGAGCTAGAAGATGACAACATTTTCCTGTGGGACATAGGGTTCATGGTGTTGAATGAGGACTCTATCTACCACGGCGGATACTTCAAGGCCAAAATGAAGTTTCCTCCTGACTACCCTTTTTCACCACCAAGTTTCAGATTTACCCCAGCCATCTACCATCCTAATGTTTACAAGGACGGACGTCTATGTATCTCTATTCTACATCAGGGCGGTGACCCGACATCGGAGGAGCCAGACTCGGAAACTTGGTCTCCAGCCCAGACAGTTGAGACAGTTTTGATATCCATCGTGTCTCTATTAGAAGACCCAAACCCTCTATCTCCTGCTAATGTGGATGCCGCTGTGGACTGGAGAAAGAAACCAGAAGTTTACAGACAGAAAGTAGAACTAGAGGTTGAAAGATCAAAACAGGATATCCCACCTGGATTCGAATACCCAAGCTCTGAAAAAGCTTATATCTCTAACCATACTACCGTCGCTGAAGAAGAAGTGGTCGATGAGAATTTTTGGTACGATTCCGAAGAAGAGGAAGAGGATGAAGAAAGTTATGACGATGACAGCATAATGGATGACAGAGATGCCAAAATTAATGACGAAGAAGAAGAGGAGGAGGAGTTAACCTCAGAATCAGAGAAATGAAGATAATGGTTCAAGTCGTTTAATATTTGCATATTGGTAACCTACATTTGTTGAAGTTTTTCTAAGAACAGGTTGTTCCTCCTCTACATTTTCCCGCTTCCCTCTATTCAGCTTTCGTTGGGATTTAAAATTTCTCTTGATTTGACTATATCTATTTAGCTCTGTTTTCCAATCATTTAATTTCAGACATGAGACATTCTACATAAACAAAGTGCCCCATCAGCCTCTAAGATCTCATTATTCAACACGGTGAAACTAACGGAAACTCCCCTTGATGTGTAATATCTCATTAAAAAGGAGGAACCACTAATGTTCAACCCATGCCTTTTTTTTTGATATTTTCTCATATTCATGTAATGAGATTTGATCACTTGCATAGAGCAAGTAAATAATACCTGGGAAAGCAACTCTAAATATAGGTACTCACTTGATGAGCCAATGCGTAGCAGTTACCTACTCTTTATTTGTTTCCCACTAAAAAAGGATTCAATCCTCAATGTACTCAAACTTCTCTAACTCCCTAAGATTCCTCAAAAGCTCTTCCATCTTCAATCTTATAATCCCGTCTGGATATTCAGACTCAGTAATAATCATTACCTTAAGCTCAGTGTTCTCGATATCCTTTACGTAAATCTCTAGGTGCTCATCAGCCTTTTCGAATTTTGATAGCCCGTCAACTGTCATGTTATCTGGTGTAGTTTGTATATTACTTATGTTGCTGTCACTTCTGGCACTCGTAGTATTGTTTGACTCCATACGACCCATAGAAAGATACTGGTAAATGAACAAGGCAACCAACTTCACCTTCTTCTCATCGAAAGTCGATGTTGTTTTAGAAAATGATGAAAGGATAGACCCATTTGGTAATGTTATTGAAGCTGACAATATGGCTTTGGATGTTGTTGATACTGGCTTTACCGCTTGTTCTAGAATGTTCTCCAAATTACCAGCGTGTATCATGGTTATTGTTCTGAACTTAGCTCTGATGTGAAAGAAAGATCTTGCTTCTTGCTGTGGTTCATAGTGTAGTGTAGTACACAAGAGCAATGCGATCCTTCAGACTTTGACGATGTCACGTGCTCAATTCTTATTATCAATCAAATGAAGATGCGCTCTATCTGGCTTAATGTAGATTCCACACCTCTGCTTATACCAATAAGGGTTACACAAAGGGTACTGTAGAACACAGTGCTTGACACAAATCTCTCACAAAATACTCGAATCACCTATCTGACTTGTCGTAACAATTAGCATGAATTTTTTCTCCTTCATAACTAAACATAAAATGTATTGTAATCATATGAACATGAATAAATATAAACATAAATATGAATTTGAATATAATCCAACTATATAAGCGACATCTTTGATCGAGGATCACAAAGTTTCATAAATCAGCTCTCTAACCCTATAGTCTTCATTTGCTTCTTCAATTTCTTCCCAATTTCCAATGATATCATCTTTTCCTCTTACTACACCTGGTAGCATTCTTCCTTTGCCATAACGCTTCCAAACAGCTCTAGCCTCATCATCAGTTCCTAAATCTCTGTATGTAAATGGTATACGGTTAGCCGTTAGTATGGTGACCAACTTATTTGTTCTTTGGGGCATGTGAAATCCACCTCCAGCTAACGATGTATAAATGTAGACTGGTTCGTCCTTCAAGTACTCAATAATTTCCTCCTTGGAAGGTTCATGGATTTCTTCTTTTTCATCATCTTCCTGTCCGGTTTTTTCTTTCAATTCTCTTTCCTCACTGATTTTCTTGTTTTCAATCAAATCAGGTTGAAAATCCGCATTTCCTATTCCCACACTTGGATCATCATGATTTAGTTCACCTATATACTCTTTGGAAGCTGCTTTCTCAGTGGTATTTACTTCATCCATCTGATCTTCTGACACATGCTCTTCTTTCATTCCCTCTTCACTGTTCTCCAGATCAGCGACCAATGCCTCAGTTTGTGATGCTGAAAGTTCATCCTCAAGTTCACGAATCAATTTTTCAGTTGAATCATGAACATCTGAAGAAACTGCACCGATATCTGGATCTGCCGCCATATGACCAGACTGCTCTTGAGTTTCTTCGATATCACTTGCAGTTTCAGTGATCGAGTCCCCAGTGATATCTGTGCCGTTATTTTTTTCAATTTCTTCAATACCACTTGCAACTTCAGTGTTTGAGTGCTCAGTAATATCTGCGCCGTTATCGTCTTCAGTTTTTTTCATCTTGTCGACCTGAGAAGTCTCCTCGCTGTTGTATTCTTTAGCCTCAGATTCAAGATTTTGCTCCTCATTTTCGTGTGAGATTTTCACTTCGACCTCTTTTCCGCCTTCAACATCAATCGATTCTAATGTGATTCGAACTGAGTTTTGTTCAGTAACCGGAGTTGTTGAGTTTTTGACGGTTGAGGTTTCATTCACTGTTTTACTGAGTTCGGTTTCACTGTCGACTATGGTCTGTTTTACGGAGTTGGAAGGGACTTTCTGACATTCCACTTGAGATTCATTATTGTCTACTTCGGAGACTTTTTCAGCTGGAGCAGGAGAGGAGATATTGCCCAAAGGCGCAGATACACCTTCATCTTGAACTTCAGATTGTGAGATCTGCAAATCAGCTTCAACGTCAGGATTTTCAGCATCTAAGTTCTCAAGTCTTTGACTCAAGGTGGCTTCATTGACGGATACTGCTGATTCATCCTCAGCTACCTGGGATGAAACGGTACTAGGTAAATGGATGATCTCTCCTTCAACAGCCTCCTTTCCAGATAGACCCGAAGGCTCCTTCTTGAGTGATTCGTCTTCAACTTCTACGTTCTCACTAGAAGCTTTTCCTGAAGATAACTCAGACAACTTTTTGTTTTCTTGGGGTAACGGCGATTTCAGCTCCATTTCTTCGCTTTCCGCAACAGCTTTCAAATCTAAGTGTTCCACCACCATATTCTGAGCGTTTTCGAGATCCTCCCTATACTCAGCATCATTCAATAGAACGCCCTCATCAGCAAGATCACCCAAAGTGTGAATTTCCTCTGATCTGGTTCGGGTTCTTGTTCTTGACCTTGAGACTGAGCGCAGAAATTCACGAGATTCCGGTATTTTTACAGTGAAGTCTTCCTTTACAGGAATTCTTCCTGCCCTATTCTCCTCAACAGTTTCAATATAAGAGTCCCCGGTCGCGAGATGCGGTTTCTCTAGTACATGTGATTTAGGCGAGGAACTGACATTGGATTGCGAGCGAGATTGCACTAAAGGTGATATTGTTCCATCAGGAACAGCAGCCGGGGCAACTTGAACAGTTTCAAGATCAGTTATACCACCAGAGGTTCTTGAAATTCCGGGTTCAGTAGAGCCTGGCGAGGCTGACTTTACTTTGCTCTTTCTTTTCTTTTTTTTCAACGTTGTTGAAAACTTCGAAATAGTAGCTATTTGAGAGTCAATCAAATCCTCTAATGAAACCTCACCATTCAAGTTATTACCCATGTCGTTATATATGGACACTTGTTCTTCCTGTTCTAGGGGTATTTTCTTCTCAATATCAACCACCACCACCTCACTTTCAGTGCCTTCTTCATTATCTTCGATCTTTGTAACCGTTTGGGAAACCGTAGTTTCCAGTGACTTCTTCTTCTTCTTCTTGTTCTTCTTTTTTTTGTTCTTAGCATTAGAACTTGTTGCCGATGTATCTTTCTCCATATCTTCAATCTCTGCGCCAGGAATTAAAGTATCACCCGGAACATCCAGCTTCAACTTCCCAGTTTCGTCCAAAAGCTGATCATACTCCTGCTTCTCATTGATCAAGGCTCCCTCAACTGCTAGCTCATTTACAGTCGTATAGTCTTTTTCAGGGTCTTCAACTGTTTTGAACTTTGGTGGCTTTGAAGAGCTCCTGGAGGAACTGCCTCGGTTAACATCCTCATCCACTATCGATCTGACGCTTGAGCCCAAAAGTGTAGGTTTTTCCGTAACTTCAATGTTATAGGGATCCATTTAAAACGTTGAAGTTTTTGTCTACTTATGACAGCGGTAATATCAATTTCGATTTTTGTGGCTTTGTGGGAAAAGGAAAATACAAGAAAAAGATAATAAATGTGATAAATTGATTAAATAATCAGAAACTAAACATCAGGGAGATTGAGTATTAATCATATAACTTATGAACAACAAAATCATAAAATGAGCTTTGTTGCTGCTTTCGGATAATTCCTTACAGCCTTTTTTCACTCAAACACTTCGTGCCAATTTATTGTCATATCTCTAGGGTCAACTGCATAATCAAAGGAGAAAAAGGGTAGACTGATCAATGTTTTAAAGTTTTCTAACAAAACTTGAAGATGGTCATTACAAATGATGCGTTGTAAGAGAAGGAATTCCCCTAAACTAGTATATCTCTATAAACTCATATCTTATGCTATATCAGTATTGAATCAAACAATGGTTGGGCGTATGCTAATTTTCATGGTCTGAATGGCCAAGCTAGTTTTCAATTTCAGCACGAATCAACTTTTCAGCTTGAGATAATTCATCCTTAGTACCCTTCAAAGAAATAACGTTATTGACCTTATCGTTGCTTCTAGGAATTTGAATTTGGGCACCGGATTTCTGTCTGATGTGATTGAGACGAGAACCTTGAGGACCAACAACTCTTCCGAAGACACTATTGTTCTTTACCCATAGGAAACCAACATGATCATGTCTTGCATATCTAACCAAGGATTCTTTGATTAGTTTTTCGACTTCAGCAACATCTTCATCTGAACCTTTCAATCTCCATGGAATCACATCTTCGTCAGAAGATTCCTCCTGGGATTGTAGGATGGTGAACTTAATTTTGTCATCATCAGTACCAAAGGCTTCTTTTGGAACAGTTGGTTTTTTATTTGACAATTTGTATGCCTTGTCAGATTTATTACCAAATTCAATTTCAACATTGTTTTCGATCTCCACTCTTCTTATGAAAGAACCTCTTTCAGAGAGAGCAGCATGCAAAGAAGCTGGGACGTCAATAGAGACTTTGAAAGTATCTTTAGTCAATTCTTCAATTCTCGATTTAGCACCAGCGATACCTTCTGGAAGACCGCTTATGACAACTTCGTCAGAATTCTCTTTCACTTGTGGAATTTTGACCTGAACTTTGAATTCCTCTTCAATTGAACGTCTTACAGAGCCAACTGGACCAATGATAAGTCTGTGTTTATCCTTTGGAATCAATATAGTTTCAGAAACAGATTTTTCCTTCTCTTCCACAAGCTTCTTGATTTGAGAAACGATAGAGTCAACAACTGCTTTTGTACCGGAACAAATTATGACTTTAGAATCAGATCCTTGATCTGGAATTTGCAAGAGTCTTCTGTAGTCTTTAGATTCGGCACCACCTGCGATTTCGATGATCTCTTGCTTCTTTGAACCCTTTGGACCCAAAATATCCTTGTAATATTTAGGATCAACATCCAATTGAACAGTAACAGTATCTTCAGCTTCTTGTACAATGCTTTTGATTTGTTTTTCAGCTTCGGTCAAACCTTTTCTTGAACCTGTCAAGACAATCTTTCTTGTCTCAGAATTGTTCTCGGAGGAAACTTGAATATCAATACCAGTATCAACAGCAATACGGTTGATCGTTTCACCTTGACGACCTATAACTCTGGAAACAACCTTATCTGGAATTTCCAATTCCTTAACATAACCGTTTTCGATTTCGAAGTCCAATAAATCCCTTAGCTCTTCTTCAGTTTTTTTAACACCCCTGGATGAACCTCTTATTTGGAGATCATCTGTGGTTGAGGAAAAGCTGATTCTAACATCATATTTTGCTTGTAGTTTTTTAATGTTTGAACCACTTGCACCAATAATGGAAGCTCTGTGTTTCTTTGGAATGATGATTGTCTGGGTGATCTCATCGGCAAGTTTCTTTGATGAAGACAGAATGAAATTTTCCGCATCTTTGACGTTATACTTGTATCCTGTGATTTTGATCTCAGCTTTATCACCAGTTGGGTTTCTCTCAACATCAAACTGAACTTGGTATTTCTCTCTCAATTGGTTGAGGTTAGCACCATTTTTACCAATCAATCTAGATAAAGTAACAGTTGGAACTTTGATTTCAGATTGGAAACTGTATATGTCTTTGACATTCTCTGCATCCTTTAACAAAGATTCGATTTCTCTCTCAATTTTGATGACCTCTGCTTTTGTACCATGAATGTAGACTTTGTTGGACACTTCTTTCTCACCATCAAAATGCAATTTGATTTCCACAATGGAATGCTCTGAGATACTCAAAAGTGATTTCAAGGTAGTACCATTTGGTCCTTCAATGAACTGTTGTTTATCACTGTCAACTTGTAGAACAACTGTCTTCAAATCGGATTGTAACGCTCTAATTTCATTCAAGGCCTCATCAACTTTGTTCAATCTAGTTGCGAGTTCTTCCTTTGTTGGCTCGAATTCTTCTTCCTCTTCTTTTTCAGCGACTAGTATTATTTCATTAGTAGCTCCGTTGGATAATGCTGATAACGGCACAACAGAGACATGTGTTGCTTTGGCAACAGATGCTGTAGCAGCGGTAATTCTTTTGGCAAACAAAAATGAGATATCACTGACAACTTTCACATGTGCAGGTTGTAAGCTGTTAACCTTGTCAACGATTTCCTTTCTAGCCTGTTTGGCACCACCAGCATTTTCAAGTGTAGCACTTATTTCCAAACAAACTGATGTTAAACCAGGAGAGGCCAACTTTGTATAAGATGGTGCGGTTACTTTAGCATTGTTGGCTTCACCAACAGATTTCAAAAATCCAGAATACTCAAAGTAGGCAGTCAAAGCCTTTGCATGAGCAACATCACCACCATGAGCTTTGGAAATTTCAAGAGAGCTAGTAGTGAATTTTGAAGTAGAGGTTTTGGCAAATTGAATAGCTTGCTGAATGTTCTGAGACAAACCAATGAAGGAGACTGACTCATCGTTAATATCATCTTGTGGAAATTCAACGACAACTTTGAATTTTTCTAACAATTCTTGAGAGTTGATAAATTGATGCAACTTCTTTGGAATAACCTTGATATCAGTTTTGACCTTAACAGATAATGCTTCCAAATCGGCATTGATTTCTGCCTTCTTCAACAAAACTTGATCTCTCAAACCAGACAACGAAATTGAGGATCCCTTGGTGACCACTGTTAAATCATCGCCCGAAACGTTGATAGGATCAAAAAATGGAGACAATTTTGCAGGAATTGCAACTCTAGTGGACAAGTGTTTCGTTTCTTCATCGACAATCTTCAAAATACGTTGTTTTGCTTCTTCAACACCATCAACATCACCATCGATGGTAACGCGAATAGTTTGGTCTTCGGCCTCAACTGATTCTTGAGAGTTATCAACTCTTTCAATGTCAATTTTGGTGGATGTACTCTCAACAATTGGTTTCAAATTTCTACCTGAGGCACCAATAACAGCAGATCTAGTGTTAGCTGGAATCTGGAATTCGATATGGACAGGTTTTGTTAAGCGACGAACTAGTTCCCTTCTGACTTTCGCAACATCAGCAGCTTTACCAGTAACAATGAAAGATCTGTCTTTGGTAATAGACGACAACGTTGACTCAATTGAAACTTGATAAGTTTTTTTCAAATCATTGATGATCTTAGCAAACTCGGCTCTAGCAACATTTAAGCTGACAACGTTACTGATGTTGAACGCTTCTTGAATAACATTTGACTTCAATGGTTTTGAAGCTTTCAATGAATTGGCAGATGCAACGGAGGTAGCAGGTGTTGACATAGATGGGCCCCATGATACGGCACTAGCAGGCACCGAAGAACCAGATGATCTAGCAGATCCGAGAGCTGGAAAAGCCTCCTCATCATTGATTGATGGGGGTGGACGGCTAACAGTAGGTTCAACATCAGCTTCTCCGTCAGAAACAATTAATGAGTCTTCTGATGACAATGCATCAACAATTGGCGACTGGACAACATCTTCTGGAGCGTCAGTAGTATTAACAGTAGAATCTGACATCGTTGAGCTTCACAGATGAACAATCAGATAAATAAACAGGGTACAAAGTAAAAGGGTGACAATGGGGACTCTTCAGCTTTGAATCTAAACTCAGCGCTAAAGTAAAGCGGCAGTAATAGTAACAGACAGACAGGCAGGGATCGAGAGCACAAGTAGAGAGGGCAGGAGGTAGCAGATATGAGTACACTTAAGACGATCAGCTGACACAACCAACAAAAATTCAGATACACACACAGACGTACACAAAAACAGTGACTGTTATTCAGAAAGAGGTGTTTCTTCTATTTTTTTTTCAGATTTCTTTATAACAAATCAATGATTTTATTTATATTATGTTATATTTATTGAATTTTCCACTTTCACAAAAACAATGATTTGGCCTCTTACCCTTTTTGGACAATACGAGAGAATTTCCGCGAATCATACCCAATCAAAGAGAGTTGCCCTATTTGGGAGTTTTCGGCGATTTTTCTAGAATTTTGTAATTTTGGGACCTAATTTTATCAAATTAATCAATAAAGATATTAATATACACAAGGCTTGAGTTGAGTTACGACAGCAACCACCGTAGATAGCAGCAAGAGATATTTGTGAACTCCATTGGTCGGGACCCTGCTGAAGAACTACTGAAGCACTGTATCGGATTAAACCAGTGACTGATAATCTACATTCAAAGCAGAAACAACAAAGAACACACAGAGACTAGAAGGAAGCAAAATGGCATCACAACAGAAAGATATGCGTTTAGCAATGTTCAAATTAGTTCTTCTTGGAGAATCAGCAGTCGGTAAATCATCTATAGTTCACAGATTTGTGAAAGACTCTTTTGATGACTTCAGAGAATCTACAATTGGAGCTGCGTTTTTGACACAGACTCTACAGTTGGACGATGGTACAACCATCAAGTTCGAGATATGGGATACCGCCGGGCAGGAACGTTATAAATCATTGGCTCCAATGTACTATAGAAACGCCAATGCGGCCTTGGTTGTTTACGATATCACCCAAGAGGCATCGTTAGAGAGAGCTAAATCTTGGATCAAAGAGCTACAAAGACAAGCGAGTGAAGACATTGTTATCGCACTTGCGGGTAACAAAGTTGATCTCGAAGGAGAAAGAAAAGTTGACAAGGAGGTTGCACAACTCTTTGCAGATGAAGAGAATCTTTTGTTCTTTGAAGTCAGTGCGAAGACTGGTGAAGGTGTCAAGGAAATATTTCAAGAGATTGCTAAGAAGTTACCAGTTGAAGAACAACTAAAGCCGAAAACTCCAAATGCCAAAGGAGTCAATTTACAAAGACCAAGCACCAATAATAATACCAACTGTTGTTCCTAAGTGACGACAAGGTGGAGTCCTTTTTTTGAAATCTGTGCTCTTTCTATCGTAAAGCTTTTTATCCATGCATTCCATTCCCAACCATCCACTAAACTTCAGACGGGGTAGGCATATTTAATGTGCCTCGTTTCAAGTAGGTAACGTTCATTTGCAGGAACAAAACCTGAGCTTTTTTCTTTTTCGATGTACATTGCTTCCTTGTTGACCTCCATTTGATCACTTGATGGTACTTGAACCTGTGCTGCAGTTCGCCCCACTTGTTAGGATTTACAAGACTAGTTGGAATTATAAGTATCGTTTAAGTTTTCGAATATACACATATAAATTTATCATATAAGACTCGATGCATCTAGTATAGAGTTCTACTTTCCAAATCGATCAAATTAACCAAAAATTCCACTTCTAATCTTTTTCTACTTTCTTCAACCCAATCATCAGCTAATCTTCTACTCCAACCCTTCAATTGAGCCACTTCCTCAACAGCCTTATCTAATCTGTTGTTGATTAGATTGTCCTGAACCCTAGCAATTAATGATTCAATATCTTTACCCTCTGCCTGTCCTTCCTTTCTTAGCAACAGAAAAGAAAATAATCTAGCTGATAGATGACCCATGACACCTGCGTATGGTGGTAACAAAGAAGCGGATCTCAATTCAGGTGCAAGTAAACCAAATCTTGTTATTAATTGAGATTGAGTTAATAAACCATCAGAGATGGTTTTAGGATCAATTGCTTTCAAAGCGGTAGTGATAACTTCGTTGTTGGATTCCTTAGCAAGTGCAGATAATTCTTGAACTTCCTTTGATAGATCTTCAATCTTGTCAGATTGTAATTTAAATTTCAATTTATTCAATGCTAATTGCAATTTGACCTTGAGTTCAGCATTGGTCAAGTGATCGTCAATGGTGAGAACCAGTTTCTGTAGAGATTCCAATTTCGTGTTAAGCTCCTTGAATTTGGATAGCTTTCCTTCCCTCTCTTGTTCAACCGTTTTGTTAATGATTTTGGTGAATTCGTTTTGGGCGTTTATTGAAGCGAGCTGAACTTGGTTCTGGTAGTATGCTTCCAAGGCCTTTCTAGCGTTTTCGACCTCAAATTTCAATTGCTCTTGATGTTGTTCATCCTTTTGCTTCAAACCCTCTTGATAGCTTTTGGTGAAAGTAGAAAGCAACTCAACTTCTTTGGCGGAGACTTGCTCCCTTAGTCTGTTCTGAAATGCTTCTTCTGATTTAGATGCCAATTTGACCAAGGTTGAGTCCAACTGCTCCATGATTTCTTGAATCTTTTCCAACTTTTCTTCTTTATCGAAATTACCACTATTGATTCTATTGATAAATGCATTAAATTCTTGAATAGCTTGTTGAACCTGGGAGTCCTTAGCTTGAATGTTCAAATGTGGTAAATTGATATGTGCTGCGAGAGTTTCCTTTGCTGAGACTATCTTTTCATTCACTTTCGTCTCTAAACTGTTTGATGTTTTAGATTCAACACTATCAATCTTAGAGGATGTGATACCAGAAAGTTTAGGGATAGTCAAAGTATCTTCAAAATTCAAAAGCTTCTTTTTGAAATTCTGAATGTTATCTTGGGATGAGTTTTGTAACAAAGAATTAGCATATTCAACTGCGTCCTTCCCATAAGGAACATTTTCAGTAAACACTTTATTGAAACTATCATTCTGAGTAGCTGCGTATGTACAGGCACCACCAGCCAACGTGGCAACCGCAGCAACTTTGAAGACAGTCTTTCCAGCAGAACGAATCATCTCTTTTTCCAATGAATTGAAAGAAAAAAGAATACGAGATTTATGATCAAATGACTATCAATAGTTCAAACTTTAGTATTATTACTCGAATTTTTCTTTGTCGATTAACAAAAAAAAGATCCTGCAAAAGAAAAAAACAATTGGAGGATCTTGACTTCCCGATTAGGAAATTATAATGTCATCTACATTTTTGTTAGTTGTAAAGTGTGTAACTTTGATTTGAACACAGAGGGGCTGGAGATCAGGAAACTCTCATTCAAGTGGCTCCCCAGAATATGCTTGCTCTAGGCACCAGTTTGCCAACATAAGTATATCCTCACTCAATATCACATCTTTGAGAACCGTCTCATATTTTAGAGTGACTTCGAAAAATGCATTCATGGACAGTTCATGTAGAAGACCTATTATATTCTCCTCGTGCTCGTCAAACAAGTAGCTTGGAGGATTCGTGATGAATTTTCCACATGAAGTCAAGCTTTTCTCAAGAATCTCGAGTATCTCGACAATGGTTGACGATACAGTACCCTTTTTGTCTTCATCATACGCATGCGTTGCTAGTAACGATATGGCAATGATGGAGTTACCCACGATGTTTGGGATTGGACAAAGTATCTCTGATTCACGGAGAATAGTGTATCTGAAGGGGATTCCAAAGCCTGATTCCACGAACTTCGTGTAGGATGATCTTATCATCTGGAGTGTCTGTTGTAAATGGGAAAATACTAATGATATGATATTGTTATCCAAGAAGGACTGTTCAGGTTCGATGTTTATAGACTTGTTGTATAGATAGTCCTTAGTTTGTCTTTTGTAGTCAGTATGGTAGTCATGACCGAATATATTCTCTTCATAGTTGGTGGATGGCACAGACGAGAATTTTGTATGAGGAACTGAATTCAACGAGTTCATCAAAACGTTTAGTCTCGAATTGTTCTCCTTGATGACCTTTTTGCATTCTTCAAATATCTCCATCCACAGATTGTAGTTATAGCCATTACTATTGTAAATTAGTGCACGGCCTTCAGGGTTGTTGGACTTCGCAATGTAAGCCAGCTCTTGAAAAGCTGTTACTTTCGTGAATGGCTTACTCGATCTCAAACCTGTTATAAGTGTACCTAAAGGATCTGTCGATAACTCGCTCAGTGTCAAGCCACGATGCAAACATCCAATGGATAGGTAGGCATCAAAAGCGACATTTGTCACTTCCAAGCACAATATTGCCAAAAACGCAACAATGGTTGTTTTTAGCAAAAATCCAAACGACAGGAACTCAATTGATGGATAGCTTTGATTCAATGTGAAGAATATACCAGCAAGAGTATGCACCACATCATAAATGATATATCTGAAGAAAAGATAGGATAGTGGTGAGATCAAGATGTTAGTGAAGGTGAACAGTATGCAATTCGAAACAATTTTTGGTATCTTTTCAGCCAGTGTTCTCTTCGGATGTGTATGAAAGTTCCCATAAGAGAAGGTCAACCTGTCCTGATCCAATATGGTATGCTTTAGGGAATACGTCGTTCCGATGACAAAGGACAACCAATAGTAGTAAACAAACTTGTCATTCAGTGGAGGGTATTGTATCTTTTTCGAACTAGCTACAATACTCAATCCAGTGAAGTTCAAGTGGAAAATGACGAAGATCAAAAAGGTTGCTATCACGTAAAAAGTTGTGTTGTAGATGAACTTTCTATTTACTATTTGACCAATGAACTGACTTGACAGTGTTTTATAACCTAAGAAGTCAACATGCAGATTATTTTTGCGAAGACACGCTAGAAGAAACAATCCAAGGAAGATTATCATTGCTCTCATGGGTAGCAGTGTGTTCCACCACGAAAGATTAGAAGGAATTGCAATGACAACCGTCAATAGCCATGTTGATGTAAAGAGAAACCTAGCCAATTTTTGGAACCTAGTAGCACACACATCTGAAAAGATCGCATGGTAATGCGGTACTGTCGAATATTTACCACTCATACTTGTCGTGACCATACGAGAAGCACCTCTCAATCTTCGAATACCCTCAGATCAAGATAAATCTACGCTATAACTAATCAAAATACTAATAAACAAATAACATAAAAAAAACACACAGGAAAATTAGATCTCCGGGTAACCATAATACTCCCAATGTGGAGCAGTAAACAAACGTTATACCATCATTTTATATGGATGGCGAATCGCTTAGTGTTGCGACGTTGTTCAATATTTGCAGTCCGAGGAGTGAGTGTGCAGGCCAGTGCATGATAGAGGAACCGGAGACTTCAATATGAACCGCAATAGTATCAAGAATGAAAAGGTTGGACTTGAAACTGCATTGAAGCAGGAACCTTTCACGACGGATGAGATAGATGAGATCCAACATAAGCTTGATAAGAAAT
Organism: Komagataea salicaria; assembly: GCA_003707885.2. Lineage (NCBI taxonomy): Eukaryota > Fungi > Ascomycota > Saccharomycetes > Phaffomycetales > Wickerhamomycetaceae > Komagataea > Komagataea salicaria. The sequence continues at coordinate 48,295 of PPMB02000009.1, forward strand.
TAGGACCAGAATATGTGAGCACGCGTCCTGGTGGTGGAGGTGTTCGAGTGTCATATATCGAAGGGTGGAAGGCGATAAACTTGGCTAATCAAGTGTTCGGGTTCAACTGCTGGAGCTCAGATGTGAAGAGCATTAATATTGATTTTGTGGATGAAAGACAAGGGCGTTACAATGTTGGGTTATCTGTAACAGTACGAGTGACGTTGAAAGACGGGTCATATCATGAGGATATCGGATACGGATCGATAGAGAATTCAAAATCAAAGGCACAGGCGTTTGAAAAGGCCAAAAAGGAAGCAATGACGGATGGATTGAAACGTGCTTTAAGACACTTTGGTAATGCACTGGGCAACTGTTTGTATGATAAGGAGTATCTCAGTAAAATATCTGGTGTGAAGTGCGCACCTCCTGATTTTGATGAATCACAGCTAATGCGCCACGCAGACCATATGAATCCTCCTATCAGATCTACTACAACACCACATGAGCTAAATCATGCCATACCATTCAGTGCCAGCTCAAGTACCATAGCGAAGGCTGATATTACTAAAGGCGAAGTACCGCTGAACAATGGGCAGTCCATTCCCGAAAAGAGAACCGTTCATACTTCTGCCAGCACTAATAATAAACGCTTCAACAGGGACCCTGATGACTTTGATGATTCGTTTTCCTTCAGCGATGATCTGAATTTCGAAAATGACGACTTCAGTAATGATCTTGGAAGATCCATGCAGTTTTCAAAGCCTGAAGCTGCTGAAAGTAACCGTGAGAAAAATGCTGATACTCCCAATCAATCCACAGACGGACAACCAACTAATGATCAATTCAGTCAAACAGTAGTGCGTGAGCCCAGTGCCGAAGAGATTCCACCAGCTACAGTTACCTTTTTCAAAGCTAGAGTCGCAGAAGACGTGCAGAAAAACCCCAACAACATAACTGATAATGATACATTTAACCCACAGTTCATAAGTCCGTCCATCAGAAGAACCGTTGATCCAAAAAAATCAACACCTATAAAAAGAACGGCTGTAGCTGAGACTAAGAATATCAGATATGACAGTCCAAACTTAATGCAGAACAGACAAATCGGAAAACCCAAGTACCCCCCTCCAAGAAAATCAAAAACCAATAACACGGAAAAGGAAAGCACTGAAAAGGACCGTACTGTATAAACGCATTTTTGGCTGTTGCAATGGAAAACAAACAATTCTATCAGGATAGATCCAACATTCCCTGGGTTTCACAAGAAAACATCGAAGTTTACTTTCGCCTTTAGCTACTACACATGTTTATTTTTCCATAACTGAACAACAGAGCAACCTTAAACTCTTTTATTTCTGTTACAATCATCTAGAAGCATCAGTTTAATTTCAATCTCACTGAGTCATCACCGGTATATCTCTCTCTGTATGGCTCTCTAAGATAATAGAATGACAATAAGTAGTAGTATGTATTGAGACGTGTGTGTAACAGGTGTTTCACGAAAATTTCCTAGTTCATAAAACGCAAACAATAAAGATAAAAAAAAAAATAAAAAACAAAAACAAAACCAAATCAAAACAAACAAAACGAATAGAGATCAGTTCTCTTACTAAGTGTCGAGTATAGTGCTTTCAAGTCGGACTTCCAACTACAGACGCTGATATTAGATTTTTGGTGGTTGATTGATCGACATTGTCGAAGTAGAAGTTGAATAATCGCGAAAATCACGCTTCATCTCCCACACATAAAAACATTAAGCCGGGGAATTTTTTTGATTTATACACACAGCATAAGTCTATTGACCCTATAAGTATTACTGGCGACAAGTTGAGATTTTGTTTTCATCCCTTTAGTTCATTTTTTTCTGATTGATTGCTGTATATGGAAGGAGGAATAGTACACAAAGTTGGCGTTATTGTTATAATTACAGAATTGAAATAGTTTGTTTGTGGGATCGAATCATTGAAAGGAATGCCACAAAAGAAGAAGCAGACGGAGGAACTATCATCGCGCCGGCGTTCTGCGCGCATTGAGCAAAAGGAAGACAAAAAGAAGAAAACGACAACGAATTTGAAGGATTTGTTGAATAAATCCAGCTCAAGCCTTAAGAGGAAGTCAGGGGTCGAGAAAGATGGTGATTTCATATTCAAGAGAACAAGTTCTCAACTAGAATCAGACTCAAAGACGAATACGTCGAAAAAGTCGAGGTTGAACAAGAGTAATATAAGGAAACTGTCGAGTAAGGATATACAGATTACACCTGAGATCAATAGGATCAATGATAATTACGAAGAGCATTCAACATCTATACAACTAGCATTACCTATTTCAGACTCTCCAATAATACGAAGAAATAAGGAAATACGAGATAATTCAAGTAAAGACAGAAGAAGTTCACTGAGTAATAGAGGGAAAAGAGTGTCATCGATTGGCAACGGTTTCAACGGGGTCCCTCACGAGCAAATACCCACAAGTGAATATCACAAACATCTAGACTCTGATCTGCCTGATCCACATAAGATGAGACAGTTATTGATCTGGTGCTCCAAGAAGAAGTTCGATGAAGACAAGAACAAACACATCAAACAAAAGAATAAGCTAGTCAATGAGGAGTTGACGGCATTGAACATAGCCAAAGTGATAAAAGAGGAAGTTGTTAGAGACTTAGTGGATGGTAAAATCAATGTAAGTTGGTGGAACAGGGATGATGATAAAGACTCAGAGGAGAACCTATCTTCATCAATGCATGAGGTGAAGACAATACCCAACGAGAGAAATCTGAAGAATCAACAGGTACTACATGATCTAGAAAAGAGATTACAAGTGTTGAAATCAAAAACTGCTGAGTGGGAAAAAAACTTATCAAAACCCATAAAGCCCATTCAGCAAGAAATCAAAGAGTTAAGCCTGAATTCTCAGATAGTTCAAGACAAACTGTTTGGCGAAGTTCTAGACGGTTCCGTTATAAACGAGATATCCAACTTGAAGCAGTCAACACTCGAAGAAATTGCACAGAATCTTGAACTCCAAGTAGACACTTTCAGCCATAATGTTCACAAGCTGAGTTCGGCATCTACAATAACATCAAGGTTCACAGAGTTGAAGTCTCAAAAGCTCTCAGAGGTTTTAGATGCTACATTCAATGATGACACCTTAAGCAAAATTCAGCAGGCAGAAGTGAACAGAAACATTGATACTGACCAATTGTTGCGTGGAATTGCAAGGCTCGATAGAGATAATGAAAACAGTTAACGAGAATTTTGTATTAGTATGTCTTTCAGACCATATAACTACATAAGTGTATTATACGATAAAACTAAAATCATTGGTAGACTCATCATACAATAAAACTCTATCATTACTTCATAAATATTTTTTGGCAAATCCTCTGACTTTCAGATCGAACATGGGACTCGTTATTGGGTCATTAACATTGTAGAACGGATTCAACAGTGTCTTAACATAGAGATCGTTCAGTTCAGTAAAGAACTGTCTTATAGACTCTTCATTTTTAGTCTCATGGAGCAACAAGAACTTGATGTTGCCGGATGTAACATATGCACTCACAAGGAATCCATTGAACTCATCGACAACCTTGAGATACAGAGTATTTGACTTCCATTGCATATCTTCCACAATATCTATAGCAGCATGGACAATGAATGGATTGAGCTCGCGTGAGTCTGGAGAGAAACGTGGAGTACCATCATTTCCACCACGATGTGTCCCTAGTTCAGCTTCATATACGGGACAGTCTGTCGTGCCTACCATTGCCAGATAGTATGACATCTTCAAAGGCGACTCAGGATATCTTTAAGACTTCGAGTAAGTATCAATCATTTTTATGGCTGATACTTTTTTTTAGATTATTTAAAAATCAATTTCAAGTACTAAGCTTAAATATAGGTAGAACGCAGTCTTGAAATTGTTAGATGGTAGAGAAGAGACGAACTGAGAACTCTCAGCTACGTGTGGAGGCTACCAACTCATTACAAGCCTCAGGATGCAATCGGTCCGATAGCATGATGCGAAGAAGTGCTTCTAATGCCAGCAGCCAGAGGTTTCGCAGAGCCACCGATATTGGCGTTGCAACTGACGAAGAAGGCTTCGAGTTTGATCCTTTGGTGAAGAGTAAACAGAAAAGTGCCAGACGCGCAAGTGCACTGTCTTCTAAAAGCGAAATGAAAAGAAGCAATAGTAGCGTCGCTTTTAGTAATAGTGAAGATGAGGTGGTTACAGAGGGTAAGGAGGAAGATATTGAACTTCAAAGAAGGAAAGAAGTGGGTCAACTAGCATCTGTTTTCCTTGAATTACGAAAGGGAATTATGAAGGATCTCAATATTGACATGTCATATAACGAAAAGGTAGAACAAGAGAGAGAAACGAATAGACATCCGCATCCTCCAAGAAAAATCTCGAAGGCTACTATGAACAGGGTAGAAAAGGTTAAATTGATGTTCAACCTACAATACTTTGCTTTATTTCAATCACAGAAGGTTAAGAACACAGAATATTATCCAGTTGAAGGAGTTTATAACCCACTGCAAGTCATCAGAAACAGAAAATTAAGAAAGAAGTATCACCAGACACCACAGAGTTCACTAAAAACATTACCATTAGCATCAACTGCATTTAGCCAAACCAAGAAAAAGTTACTGTGGGAAGTGGATCTTGCAGAGCTCACATTTGATCCGAGTTGGAGATCACAGCATTGGCATGAATTAGTCAACCCAAGAGGAGAGTTATGGTTTCCTAGTGAACAGAGCACCAAAAAATCGCATCATCACCTTCGTCGTCATAGATTACATCCAAAAGATGACAGTCAAGATGGAACTGCAGAATTCATATATAACAACAATGTGAGATATGATAAGCTATTCGACAGTGTTGATAATAATGGAGATGAAGAGGATGCACCAACTGGAGATGATAATGCTGTTTCTGACATGGAAAATATTATGTTTCAAAGCTCTAGAAACTCATCCAAGTCCGACTTGCCAACCTCCTTCAGAGGAAATAGAGGGAGGGATAGAGTGATCAAGAAGATTAGATCTAAGTCACCGTTTAAAAAGCAAAGCCGCTCCTCAACTGAAAGCCCAATAGAGCCTATTGATTCTCAGGAGAGTAGTTTGCTTAAGGAATCACCATCAATAAAAAATGATGGTGCTAAAAGGAGCCAAACGTCATTCAAAATATTGAATGATATTGAAATTGAACCCATCAATCCAGCTATAAGAATCACAGTTGATACACCAACAACTGTCACTGACGACTCCGCTAGCGGGAGCATGAACAACTCGTTGAAACCATCGTTTATGGATTCAGTAGAAGAAGAGCAGGATAAGTCATACCTTCGTGAAGCTAAAGCATTAAATTCACACATTGAAACATTGAGGTATCTAAACACTATGATTAGCTTCTATAGCCATGATTTTGAGTACAAAAAAATCGAATACACCAATATTGTAAATTTTGAACAATTGGACAAACAACTTCAAGACATTGATCAAAAGTTCACAACACTGAAAAACACTTCGTTACCAAAGTTTGAGGAGGTTTTGAAGGGTAAATCCGAAGAACTGAGAGAGTACCAAAATGAGCTAATCAACAATCATTCTACTAGAATTGATAAGATGCTGACCCTATCAGATCGTTCAATTGGTGAGGTTAATACAACATTGTCGCTAGAGATAAGAAAATTGAACGAGAGATTCGAAAGGGTCAATTCTATAAGAAACAGAAATTCACAATACGATTCTCTGCTGAGTTTCACCTATCTAGCATTAGAGAAACTTGTTGTCTTGATTCTATGGTTGATCTGGATAGTTGTATCTGTATTGAGAGTATGCAGATTTTGCTTGATGATAGTGGTTTTGTCTATCGGATGGTTATTTAAGGGATGAGATGGATGGTACAAAATATTAATGACTTTTACGACTTTACAATTTAAACTTGAATTCGTAGATATAAAATACCTTTACTTGTTACAAATATCGGTGCTGTTCATGTAATAGCGAAGAGATTTTGACTCCAAAAGTTGAAAAAGAGTCACGCGAAGGATGAAGTCCCAGTAAACTTTCATGACATGCGAAACTTTGTCGGGATTACTCTTTTTTCTTACGATTCTCTTCTAAACCACGTTTGATGGAATCCGAGTTCCATTGGGCAGATAATGTACACTTCCAAAAAATGATGATATTTTCGCGTCTGAAAAATATTTAATTTCATTCGTGTACGCGATGAACTCTCCATCTGACTGAAACAGTTGACCATTCACCAAAAGAGGAACATGAGTACCGAACAAGAGGTTAAAAAGACCAAAGTCAATGACACTTTAAAAGTGTTCAAACGTTCAGCTAATGCTACTACGCCAACCAAGGGATCTGCACTAGCAGCCGGATACGATTTATATTCTTCAGAGGAGACAGTTGTTCCAGCAAATGGCCAGGCTTTGGTTTCTACAGATATTTCAATCATTGTTCCTATAGGAACTTATGGTCGTGTTGCGCCAAGATCCGGTCTTGCTGTGAAACACGGTATTTCAACGGGTGCTGGAGTCGTTGATGCGGACTATAGAGGTGAGGTTAAAGTTGTTTTGTTTAACCATTCTGGTAAAGATTTCGAAATCAAGAAAGGTGACAGAATTGCTCAATTGGTTCTGGAGAGAATTGTTAATGCTGAGATAAAGGAGATTACAGAGGCCGAGTTAGATGAAACAGAACGTGGAGCCGGTGGATTTGGTTCAACAGGAAAATAAGCTCTTTACTATTATGTACAATATAGAGTGTTACTTAAAAGATCACATCTTTATATTGAATGGCAGATTAATCTGAGTGATTAACCGATCTTCAGTACGTGTGTGTATAATGTGTTTATGTACGTTATAAATAATCTAAGTTGATTCACCCTTTGGAGGATGAATCTGCTTTTTCTCTTCTGGAGCTTCCAGCTTTTGCGGTTGCTCCTCCTCATAGTGCTCTAAAATGATATTATCTTTGACTGGTTCATCTGGATTCTCGTATTCTTTCTCCTCCTTGATCAAGTTTTCTTGATCCTTGATGACATCTAGTCTCAATTTGACATCGTCAGATGCGACTTCTGATTTGGTAACATCATAGACTTGGTCAGGAATGGAACGTAGGACGTGGACCAAAGCATCGTAGTAGTTCTTGATATCAGATGAATCACCATATGTGTAAACACTTGATAAAATCAACAGTGTTGAGGGGATTTTTTGTCTCAGTCTGAGATTCAACCAGACATTCAAGTCGTCCCTCAATCTAGCTGGAGATACACCAACAGTTTTGATACCTCTCGAAGAGCATGCGCTTTGCAATTCACTTATTGAAAGGGACTCAACGCCTTCGTAGTCGATTGCCCTATCATCTTTGATGATCTGTAAGAGCTTGTATCTGATTTGATAACGTAAAATCTGGTCGGATCCGAAAGGCCTCAAATTCATATACTTGGCCATTGCAACGAGCTGTGGTCTAGACAAGTTATCCAGAACAATGTCATTCTTGAACAATCTTGCGATCTTGACCACCTGCTCTTCCGTGGGATACTCTCCCAAGGTGTTCAAAGACTTGAAAAACTGAACAAACTCAGCCTTCTCCGCCTCAGTTGTAGCCTTAGGCAGCTTGACACCACTCTCGGCAAAAGTTTGTCTCAGGAACTTGGAGGTCTGCTTTCTGGTCTGCACCAACATTTCCTTCTTCTTGTTCTTGTCAGCTTTTGACTCGTAAGTCGATGGCAAAAGGTTTGGAAACAATTTCAACGCGACGGGAAGAAGCAATTCAGCAAACGGTATGATGATGAACGCGGAGAATGGCACGAGCCTAAAAAGATCACCTGTTGTACGTGACAGTTGTGTATTCTCTCTTCTGGTTAACTCATAACCTCTCAACATCTTGAACAAGAGCTTGGTTGACACTTTCACTTCATAACCTAATAGCTTGGTACCAGCCCAATAGTGTTGAATCTCATGTTTGATTCTCTCCATCAAGGGAGGCTTAGCCGTTTGTGAGGCCACGACAAAAGTTGTATCATTCTTTGACTTTTCTGTGCTAGCGTCGCCTAGCTCTGCGTTCTTGATACTCTTCTTGTTCTTATCATCGTCCCTCACCTGACTGCTCTGAAACCTTCTGAATTGCAGAGTTCTTGAAGTTTGCGCACTGACATACGAGCTTCTGACCAGTAAACGTGCTCTCAAAACCAACACCATCAGCCAACACTTATCTCTGTTGGCAATCCGATGCTATCTCAATCACTCTCACTAAACCTGGAGAAGAGTAAAAAGCTATTAAAAATTCGAAATTCCGCCAATTTTCTGGGACAAAAAAGAAAAAAAAAAAAAAGAAAATCCGAAAATCCGAAAATTACATAATCAATCTAAATGGTGTATGGGTGTGTGTTTGCTAAGAAAGGTTAAATTCCTAATTCGGGGTTTAGTAGCCTTTTTGGCCATTTAGACACAATACCTTTCTGTATATGGCTAATAGTGTATTACTCTAGAGAACTACAGCAGAACCGACTTTATCTCACAGTTTACTTTCCACAGGCTTGTTCAGATTGATTCGGACCTGGGAATACTTGCGTTCCTGTTTGTGTCGCAATGGAGAATTTTCCCGGAGCATTTCCAGTAACAAGTGAAGCAATAGATAGTACAGATAGAACCCACAACATCAATCGCAACAATCACAGCACGAGATTCTCGAAGGAACGATTTTTGCATGAATCCCTTCAGTCAAGGCAGAAGTTGTTTAAGAAGGATGTGTACTCGAAACTACAGTTCCTGTATCTGATGTTATCTGTCATCAGTTATCTGTTTGACTGCAGTCTCTTGTTGCTTGTATGGAGATCAGTTTCTTCATATTCCATGACAATAAGTATCATGATGGGCCGCGTTAGGGAAGAGCTGGTCCTGTATCAGGTGCTTGTACAAACAGTTTTCGCGGTGCTGCTACATCTGTTGCGGGACCTGCCCAAGCCAAAAGAAGACGGGTACATCTATGGCCATCATATTGTCCAGTTCATAGGCCAAAAACAATTACCATCTAAATATTACCTCTTGGTCTTCGACGTGGTGATATTTTATCTACAGATACTTGGTCATCCATCAAAACCCACAACTGCAGGAACAGGTGGTAGAACTTTGAGTGATTTTGAGGAACCCGATGGTTTTCAAGGTAAGACTATAGCTGTTAAGATAAACCTTGCAGAGAGCTTCAAACCAAGATGGGTGACGATAGATGAGCTTCACGCGATGGAAGACGAGCAGCAAACACTGCGAAACAGTTTTCTATCCTCTACGGGCGATCGAGTCCCCGGGGCATATGGTTCTGTAGCAGATCAAGAATAAATAAATATTAATAAAGATTCGCACAATGTCTTTTTCTGTCTCATCTTAAAAAAATCGTTTTGGCAAGTAATATATTTTATGTGTCAAAAGGGACGTCATCACTGAAAAGCCTAGAGTACAACTAATAACGGCACATTTGTTAGCCATGTACATACCACTTCTCACGGTGAAGTTTCTGGCAGCGCAGAATGTACTGAAGAAAATGACATCTTTTCAGGAAGTCGAAAAACCTTTGGTGTTCTGGCATGGGATGGGGGATTCATACAACTCGGAGTCTATGAAACGTGTGATGAGCCTGGTTAACGATTACAACCCCGATATACCTGTGTTCTCTGTATTTGTAGATTCGGATGATAGCAAGGATCAAAGGGCATCGCTCTTTGGGGATGTGAATGAGCAGATTACTTATGTATGTGATCAATTAGAGAGTATTACGTCGCTGGAGAAGGGGTTTGATTTCATTGGGTTTTCACAGGGTGGCCTATTCGCAAGGGCTGCTATTGAAAGATGCGGACTGAATGTCTCACAACTAATTACTTTTGGATCACCACATGTTGGTATTAGTGATCTCCTGAGCTGTGATGACAAAGATTGGCTGTGTAAGAACAGAAATACACTTTTGAAGAAACAAGTGTGGCGAGAGAGTATTCAGAACTCTGTCGTTGCTGCTCAGTACTTTAGGGATCCATCTGATTACGGGAGCTACATTGCGCATTCCAAGTTCCTCGCAGACGTGAACAACGAAGCTGGCGAGGTGAACCAAACTTATGTGCGTAGTTTAGGTCAGCTAGACAAATTAGTTTTGATCAAATTTACTCAGGATAAGACACTTGTACCTCTGGAAAGTGCATGGTTTTGTGATACAGATGGTGTTACAGGAGCAACGATACCTTTCAATGAGACGGTAATTTATGAAGAGGAACTTATTGGGCTCAGGAAACTATTTGACGAGAAAAAGATTGACTTCTTGTCAATTAATGACAGACACATGGCAATTTCTGATGAATTTTTTATTAAACTGCTCCAAAAATACAGACCTAGACATTGAGCTATCTCGACTCCATATTCACGACTGAACTGAGATAGTTTTGTATTTCATCAATAATGATCTAGGACACTGTACTTGAATTACCGGGTACGATCTATATGGCCCATTCGTATGTATGTGTTATACAATTTCATGGTTCTCTTCCCTCTTCCCCTTAGTAAGGGAACGTTGATGGATGTGAAGATTTAATATACACTCTTATTACCTACGACAACATGTAGGTCAAAGCGATATGCATATGATTATCTCGTATGGTCGTGGGTGTTCAATGCTAAATAGTAGTAATTGAATGTGAAAGAGAGCCCATAATACTCGTGAAAGGCCATCCAAGTAAACCATTTTCACTTTCAAAATGAATTCAAATGCAATGTAGCATCAAACTGCTCTTTCCTTTTCAGTGTTTAGTTGGCTATGCACTTTTCCATTACACGAAAAACAAAATAAGTGAGTGACATACATAAATATACGAAAATTCGAAAAAGAGCTGTACTGTAAAGTTCAAGCGGAACGCAGTCCAGAAAAACCAGTAGTCCTATCAGGAGTTATTTGGTGTTATTTGGAATAAGTAGATGGCTAATAGGAGAACAACCAAGCAAAAAGCTTCGAAAACTTCAGAAGAGAGTGATTCCGAAGTTGAGTTGTTAGAGGTTGAAGAAATTGATGTGGAAGCTTTCATGAGCAGAGAAGAAAGACGATCAGATCATCCCGAAGCCATGATTGGTATGGAGAGTGACTCTGAAGTGGAATTGCTCGAATATATAGATGAAGAAAGTGGCAATGAGGAGGGCACTCAACGTAAAAAGGAAAGCGATGATGAGAGTAAGGTTGAAAGTACAAGGAAGAATGCTGATAGTGAGATGGTGGTCACTGAGTTTCAGCCAATTACAGATGCCACAATTACTGTGGATGATGATGATGACGATAATGATGATAATGATAATGATGAGAATAGTGTGGTGGAAACAAATGAATTTCTTAACGGATTGAAGGCACAGATATCATCAATACCTATTATTTTACATACCCATAGCTTCCCTTACCTACTAGTGCCCTTAACCGCTAAAGCGTTGGAGCAACTACCGTCCACGTACGAAGATGCATTAACGCTATTTGACGACGACTTCAAGACCAATTCTACGATGTATGAGGTTTTTGATCAAATTAGATCCACCTTTGCAAAGCTGGACAACCCATTTGGCAAGGATGTCGATTTATCTATATATTTCAAGGAGTTTGACTTGCTTCTGCTCGAATCTAGTGTTTATGCACACGAGCTAACCTTACTCGACATTTTAAAAGCATTTATGTCTTTGAAAAATAGCCTGCCAGATGGTGGTCCGTCATGTCTTCATTTACAATTGAACCACGAGAAAAGTTTCATTTCCAGATTTGATGAGATTCAAAGTTTGGTGCCATTCAGTGGCAAATCAGATGCAGAAGATAATGAGCAGCATATGAATGATGATAGAAAGGATGATGGAGAAGCAGAGGAAGGAGAAGTCGAGGTCTTTGGGTTAGAGAACATTGATGTTTCAGAAGAAGAAGCCGAAAAGGAGAGTGTTCGAATTGATGAGGATTATTTAGAGGTAAGGCTAGACAAGAACAAGGAGCAGCAAGAGGTAGAAGAACAAGCTCAAGGAAAAGACAGAGAAGAAGATGCAAAGGAGGAGGATATAAAAGAAGAAAGTATCGATCAAGAACAGAGCAGTACACCCTTAAAAGACTCAACAATAAAGGTACCCGAACCTGTGACATCTAGTTCATCATCATCCGAGATACAAGTCGGTACGAACCTTGCCTATGAAGAGGATAGTTCAATTCCTGGACTAGAGGGTGTTAACAAAACGATTTCAGAAACCAGAAAGAGAATTGATGAAACAGTAGATGCCAAAATTGATACAACAGCTTTTCACAGCAAAGAACTCATTATCAACAAGGAAGATCTTATTTCTGATGCAAGTAATGATGATGAAAAGCCTCTGAATGAAATTGAAGCTGACAATGATACATACGATCAAGATATAAAAATTGAGATACTCGAAGAAGCTGACGATCACAAACTTCAAACTGGAGAACTGCAAGTTGCTGAGACAGGCGTTGTAGTTGGAGCTGAACAACAAAATGATCCCCTTCACAAAGTCGGCGAAGAAATATCTAGAGAAGTTGATATAGGTATGGAGAAACCAAGAAGTCAGCAAGCCACACCAGAAAAAGACCTTATGGAAGGGAGCATTCCTATGCAATCGGCCAAACGCTCACTGGAAGAAGGAGAAGATGATGATGCCAGCCCTCAGTCAGGAACGAAGAAGCCGACATTGTTGCAATCCTATGGTCAAAAACAAGTTGACTAATAGATTCGCATAGTTGTGTAAACGAAGAGCCCACAGTTGTTGGCTTTAGTCTAGATGTCTGACTGAAGTATGAGTTTTTTCCTACCGAGTTGCTATACTTTTGAAGAGCAAAGAGATGGTGATATTTATCGGATTTTGCTATCGTTTGCTGTCCTCTGCTGGGACGAAGTTCCCAATAGTTTTGAGTTCTAGGAAGTGTGCATTTAGTGCTGAACAGACTGGGACCACAGTTGCATCCCGAGTTTTCTTATGATCTTTGTTTATTGTGGAACAGCACTAACTGTTGACATAGGAGGTAGTGCTTCCAAGCTTCTACTGTTGAACTACTGTTGCCCAAAATGGCCTTCTGGAAAGTGCTGTCCATATTGCTGTCATTTCGAATATCTGGGCGTATCTCTGACACAAACTTGCACAATATTATACATAACGGGTCGTGGGTGCGGCATATGCGACCGTTAGAAGCTTTCAACAAACCACTAATCTTGTATCTGAAACTTACAGTATAAGTCCAACCAGACTCTGTGCCCTACTCTCAATTTATCCAATGATAGCACGCACTTTCTCCCCGAAACTCACCCAATTACCTCGCTTTCAATCCAGTAAAAGACAACATAGTTTATGTTGGTGTGTCCCATAGCAATAAATAACTGGTACTCACACTCCCTCGTTTCTTTCATTTTTTGTAGAATTGGAAACGTCAACATCAAAAAAGTTGTGTGTTGAAAATAAACAACTTAACGAGATTAAAAGTTTACTTATAACTGGAAATCTAGACACAATGGCAGTGCTTGCGGCGTCAATCATTACACGCAGTGGGAAAGCAGTCCTTTCAAGACAGTTCTGTAATTTAACTAAGAACAGAGTAACAGAATTGTTGGCTCAGTTCCCTAGTTTGTTGACAGAGAATACTACTCAACACACAACGGTAGAAGACGAACATGTAAGATACGTATATCAGGCATTGGACGATCTTTACATTGTGTTGATCACGAACCGTCAATCCAACATTTTGCAAGATATCGAAACTCTAAACAGTTTTGCTGAAACGGTTACTAGTTTGTTGAGAGTTGTGAATGAAGAAGAGATTTTCAGAAACGCGTTTGAGATCTTGAGTGCCTTCGACGAAATCGTGACATTGGGGTACAAAGAGAATCTCTCCATGTTGCAGATTAGAACGTTTCTGGAAATGGATTCACATGAGGAGAGAATCCAGGAGATCATAGAACGTAACAAAGAGCTGGAGGCCACTGAAGAAAGAAAACGCCGTGCCCTCGAGATCCAGAGAAAAGAGCTCATGAGACGTAACAACGAATTCGGTCAGCTTCAAGGACAACAGTACGGATCTGGATCAGCTCCTGGTGGGTTCGGTGGGTCGAGTGAACAAATTTATAGAGCAACTCAAGAGTACTCTTCACAGTCATACGCTCCAGCTCCTGTTGATCCAACTCCATCTAGAAGCAGAGCTCCTCCAAAAGGCCGTGGTTTACAACTAGGTAAATCGAAAGCAAGATCATCAATTTCAGACCCAAGCTCAGAACCTTTGATTGAGACAGCTGAAGTCCCACAAACACGGTTATCTTCACAACCGCAATATCACGATATTCCTGAACCTGCTCAAGTTGCAGATGATAGACCAAAAAATAATGGTATACTTGTTTCTTTGGAAGAGAAAGTCACTGCCCAAATCACCAGAGAAGGTTCTGTCCAGTTATCAGAACTTAAGGGTGCCTTACAATTACGTATTAACGACTCTAGTTTGGCCTACTCCAAAATCCTTTTGGCTAATGAAAACAGTGATAATACAGTCCAATTCAAGACACACCCAAACGTCGACAAGGCATTGTTCACTCAAAGTAACATAATCGGATTGAAGAATCCAGAAAAGCCATTCCCATCGAACGACCAAAATATCGGGGTTTTGAGATGGAGAGGTGTTGGCAAGACAGATGAAAACAAGTTTACTCCAATCATGTTCACAACTTGGTTATCCGAAAGTGACGGATCGTTTGATGTCACTTTAGAATTCGAATTGAATGAAACATATAACGAGTACATTTCCAATATAACCATTCTTGTTCCTTTTTCCTCTGACAACGTTGAGCTAAAGTCTGATAATGCTCAAATTGTCAACATTGACGAGGATGGTGTATTGTTTCAAATCGAGAAACTATCGCCAGGAGAGAGTGGTGTATTAGAATTTTCCATTGATGCACACAGTGAAGATGATCTGTTCCCTATCGAAATTGGTTTTGAAAACGAAAATCCTGTCAACACGCTGGGTAACATCAAAGTTCTTGACGTTGTCTCACTGAAAACAGATGATTCATTACCTTTCGACTTGAAAACAGAGTTGACAACAGAAGGTTATTTCATTGTTTAATTAGAGCAAACATACGTTCTAAATGATAAACTATTATATTTAGATTACTGATAACATATAAAAGGTCCTACTAGAAATTGTTCTTGTATCTTGATAATGTGAAACCACTATTATTATTTGAATAAGCAATAAATAAGCAAGTGTCTAAATGAGTTAACTAGGAACAGTATAGGTCTGGCCTGCCAGTAGCATTGTGAATAAAACCCCTAAATTATTTCTCTCCTCCAATTCATTTAGTTGGTTGATTACAGTCTTTTTCGGATCAGTTGTAGAGTATGGGATGTCTTTTACATGTGTAACGAGGCAATTCAGCCCGTTTAGTGGCTTGGAGGATCTGATCCCTCTTGCGTGTAGTCTATCAGTGACAATTCTGTTTAGCTCCATAAGCTCATCGTACAAGGAGATGGGTGTCAAATGTCCATAGAGTGGTGTATTCACAGGTTGGATAGGTGTTGAACACTCAATGATAATAGTGTTTAGGGACCTGTCGATAATAAGATCGGAGATATATTTCCAAATCTCTTGATTATACTTTGTAATTGTGTGATCAGAAGATGTCGGGCGATCGCTTTCCACGTCACCAAATGCAAGAATATGCTTTCCAGAGTCTTTGCATTGAACTAAATATGCTGTTGAATAGTACGGATGACAATTATTTCTTTTTATGCATCCGTGGTTGATTTTGAATGGTTTCACTTTATAGGTTTCATTGACATCAATCATTGTATCGGCGTTCTCATCCATCTCTCTCAGGGACAGAAAGCTTCCATTTTCACCTGAAGTCAAGTCGGGCCATATTAAGTCGTTGAAAATATGCTCATGAAGGTTTTTGATAGTTGAAGGTATACCAAAAACTACTTTCCCTGATTGTGAACCGAAACTTGGTGAGTTTATCGTCAGTCCCGCAACATGATCCAGGTGTGAATGAGTAATTAAGAAGACACGTATCAACTTGAACAGTGCATGGGAGATTGCAATCGCTGATTTTCCACTATTGTTATCCCTCTTGAAACCGAATGGGGTTGATGTCTCTATATGCTTATTTCTTTTCGATGACAAGTCAAATGAATCCTCATAGTAACCCAGCAAAGATTTGGTCAGCCTCCAGCCATCCCCATTGAGCTCGTCATTGATCAGCTCCGTTATTCTTCCTAGACCCACCCCGGAATCGATCGCAATTATCTTGTCACCATTGTGTGTATCGAGGATTTCCTGATAAGACAATGATGAGGGCTTTATTAAAAAGGAAGAGGTCGTTCCTTCCAATGGTCCACCCTTGGACCCCAAAACCGTGATATCAAACCCTCCCGGACTACTCAATTGTCTCTTCATATACTTCCAATATTGTTTTAGCTTCAAGTACCAATTTAGTGGAGTTGAATAATAGGTCCTAACGTTTTCATTTCTTCTTTTTTGGGGGGGCTTCTATGCGTCAAAAAAGCTTCTACGTTTACAGAAACAGTAAAAAAGTTTGGAAGAATGTAAACGTCCGAAAGGCAATCAGTAGATTCAATATAGTGCTCTTGTGGGAATATGGACTGGTGAATTAAAAAAGACTTAATAGAATGTGGTGATCCACTTGTGAAGGGTGGCCAGGAAGAGATAAGAATTAGGCGTATCAACTCAGCTTTTGTGACATTGAAACAGTGTATGGTATTTACGAGATGATGAATAATTGGTTACACTGCTTGGTCATTCGAGTTTCACCAAACTAAAGGACTACGGGTGATTAAGGTTATAACAACTGATTCAACTAACTATACGTTCTGGGTACCATAACCACGAATATCTTTGGCAAATCTCCAGCTCTGGCCTTCAGATTTCAAACCCTTTTCGAAAACGACACCCTTCTCCTTAGTAATCGTTACCATACTGTAATGATCAAGACTGCGTGCATCTCTGTAGTACAATATCTTCATACAATCATTGATCGTCTTTCTCGCAGTATCTTCATCGACGTTGGCAACATCTTCCTCTTTGAAGACAACTTTTCTCATAATCGGAACAGCCATATGGGCACCAAAACCAGTGGCAATTGTTGGTGATGAGTAAGTAACTCCTAACAGATCAACATATTTCAAAAATGGTTTGTCCTGATCCAAACCTGCGACAACGATCGAATTCCACAATGGATCCATTTTGCTTCTTCTATTATACAAGACTTTCTGTAAATACTCATGGATATGTGGAGCCCTCAAGCTGTGTCCGTCATAGTCGTATTTATTCTCAGTTTCTAGTTCCTCTAAAATTCTTTCGATCTGTTGTAAATCGGATATATCACCACTGACGCCAACAACTGCATTTTCACCTACTAGGAATAATCTTTCAACGTCTGTAAATCTCGCAAGTGATCCGTATGAACCCAAATTATCAGCTGCAATCACAATTCCATCTTTGAACTTCATTGAAACGACAGAGGTACCTGTGATGATGGGTTGTTGTGTATTCATTGTTGGGAACTCAGATACATCCTTTGAAGTTTTGTGCATGCCTGCATTGGCAATTGAATGGTTGTAGTGACCATACGTAGCATCATCGGGTCTACCCCACTGGAAAGGATCGTGATTCATGGGTTATTGAGCTTGTAATAACACCTAGAGCTGATCTCAGAACGTAACACTTCTGCTAAAGTGGCAATTTTTGATAAACATATGGCGAGGTTATTATATAAACATCCGGACACCAAAGTCAACTATCATATATGGACTACATAGCATTATTGCTCCATAATTAGAGTCTGAGCGATGTGAGTGTATTTAAGGGCTACAGTGAAGATTTCTGCAATACGTAGATATTGAGTTGCCCGAAGAACAGAGAAACTTTATGAATTATTTAAATATTCAGAAACGAAACATCACCGTATGGGGAATGAGAGGTAGCGTGTAAAAATGGAAGATTGATCCTGTTCACCAGACATACATCCAATAGAGGGACTCTACTCAAAGGTTGCATAATATGTCGTATTTATTTCGATGATGAACTCTGGCATCAATATACAAGAATACAACAAACACTGGACAATATGTATTATCTTCTCTGTCTCTTTTTTCTCCACTTCCAATGCCAACATGCTCTTCTCTAACACTACCTGCTGATAACAGTAATCTAGATCAGCACGCCTGCACCACCCATGCTCACAGCCTCCAGTTCTGCTTCATCAAACATCAAAGGCTGGAAACGCTTAGGCAACTCCTTGACAGAAGTGTACTGATACTCTTTATCGCTTGGTGTGATGCCCTTGAAGCCGTGTGACTGCTGCTGCTGCTTCACGGCTACTACTGGTTCTCTCTTTGGAAGTGTGCTGACTTTGATGGCTTCTGAAGAGCCTGGGAGTATACCTCCAGAAAATACGTGTGCCTTAACGGAGTGATCGATTGGTTCCGAAGGTAGGTGTTTGCCACCAACAAACTTGATTGAAGGGACGTACTTGAGTAATGTATTTGCCGCACGCATGTTTCTGTATAATAAGTCCACTTGCAAGACCGCTTTGTGTCTTCGATCCTTTATTACAATAATGTGTATACTTTATACTTGTGTTTGTTAATGAATATCCACAAAATTCGCGACTTTTTTTCCACTACAAAACATCCGGAAGCGAATTCGGCAGTGGGAAAGGTCTGACAATGTATATTTCAGAAAGGGACAGTCAGTCTATGTCTTATGTCTTTAGGAAGATTATGAAAAGACAGGTTACAGAATATAAATCTTTGAGAGGATTGTAAGAAGAGGATTGTAAGAATAGGATTGAGAGTGTGTTAACTCAACCCAATGGTATCTATCCTGCTAAAAAAAAGACCTTCTGATAGTAGTACAGGCTTCTATTGCTCTATTCCACATATCGGTGGGCCCATCTGTTATTTCGCTCTGAGTGTGCTAACAGGCCTAGGAAACGGTATGGCCGGACTAATGATGGTCATACTGAAGTGTTGGGCCGCTGTATCAGTTGCAATGGCTTCATCCTAGTCCATCGTGTAATAATCCTCATCATAAATCAACACGGTCAGACTCTATTAACGTAAATTGGATCAGGAAAAGATGTGCGCAGGCAGCCTAAACGAAGGCTGGAACCATTTTTGTACTACCTAGCCAGCAACCCGAGCTCAGAGTGCACTGGGGGGACTATTTCCACCAGTCTAGCGTTTCAGCTATCTACTGTAGCCAGTCTGCTGTAGTGGTCGATCTAGTCCTGCATGCAGGCCATCGCATCAGTGTAAAAGGATCCACGCAATGCTGTTCCCACAGATGTACGAAGTTAGACGATCAGAATGTGTAGTATCACCAACGTTTCACGCTGCTGCAGGTGCAGTCGAACGTCATTGTTAAGTCTTTATTGGCACTAGACAAAGTCATCCAGTTCCATTTAATCAAATCAAACGTCAATGGTTTTGGCTCATTTACCTGGAAAATAACCGCACTTTCATCCCAAAGAACGCCATAGGGAAGATGATAGTAACATAAAAACTGGCTATCTAGAATGGGCTCCAACAACATCAATCTTATGCGGAGCACATCTTCACATTGAATCTACATTAATCAAGTAGACCAATATCGGTGAACTCTCCCGACGTACAGTTGGCAAGTTTCATTCTAGCCTGTAATATTTGAAGTGTGGAATGCATTTTCCATTGCTCATCCTATGTTTCACCATCTTCTGTGAGATCAAAGAATCATTGAGTGCATACGCCTATTGAAAGACACACCACTCAAATTGCCTAACAGCTACCATTTTAGCCGCCCAGGCTATCATTCTGTTCTGAACTATTCTCATCGTTTTCCGGTTCTTGTGTTTTTCCCATTGTTTCTTTTACACAATCTTCTGAGATATCAGGGACAGGTACTTTGAGTGCCTCATCTAGAGGGATTTTTTTGTCTGAAAGCAAGCCTACCAGTTGTTTGTTTTGCTCGTATAGTTCAGCTAGGAACTCTGTGCTCTTCGTAAGAATCAGCGCTTCAGATCGGGAGTCTGATGGTTTCAAGCCAGGCACTATCTCAACAAGCTTGTCAAACGCCTCACGAATTGCTTGCCTTCTCTTCTGTTCCGATTCAATATGATGCTTCTTCCTCTGGTCATCTGTCAGCATTGACTGTCTTTTCCTTCTCTTAGGCGCTTTCACCTCTGTTTGTGTTTCCATACCGACCCTCCCTTGAACTATTGATGAAAATCAAAAGGAAGAAATTGCCCAACAACTGCCACAGCTTTCGATCTGTCAAGCAGTATTCACCTGTATTAGACCTCAAGGTTCTTCGGACCCCTTTCTGCTATCTCTAACCACCAGCGTCCTCATTGAACTATCTATTATTGATATCTGTACTTCAAACAACTTTGAATCTGCCACCCATACACCATGGTACATTCAATAAAAATAGTCATATACGTGTTAAATGATACATATATATAATTCAGTATTCTGTCAAGTTGTATACAGACTAAGTCGCATTGGGTCTTCTACTTCTAGCAGCTCTAGGCTTCATCTACAACAGAATGTCCTCATCCATTACCTCTAAGATAAACTGGAAGAAAATTGTTAACATTCCACCTGCAACTCGATTCTTAGTCTTTACACTAAGTGTTGTGTCTGTGCTTGTGCAACATTTAAGAGCTAAGCTTTTTTCCAGGGGCTCTGGTGGAGAATTCAACAAGGTAAACTTAACCTTTCTGCAACTTATACCAAATCATACACTATTCAATCCATGGACAATCACTACGTCCATATTTATCGATACCAGTATCTGGAGATACATCTTGTCAGTGATTGTTACTCTATTTGCTGGTAAATTCATTGAGAGATCCTGGTCTGGGAAGGAACTGATTAAATTTGTCTTGATTACTGGGTCCATTGCTAACTTGATGAATGCAGTTACACTGATATTTTTGAACTTATTGGGGTTTGATGTTGCTTTCCACGATGTTCCAATCGATGGTAATGTGTCTGTTCTTATTGGCTTTGTTGTGGCTTTCAAACAATTGATTCCAGAGCATTCAATCAACATCACCTCAGATATTGGTATTAGAGTCAAAGATTTGCCATTTTTGACTTTACTTATTTCTTCAGTTGTATCCATAGCTGCTCAATCGACCAGTCCTTTCTTACAAATATGGTTAGGGTTTTTGACCTCATGGGCTTATTTGAGATACTTCCAGACCAATATAGTTGACCCAATTTTGCCATCCAATTCTGTTGGTGTACAAAAGCTTAAAGGAGATGCCTCGGACACCTTTAGTTTCGTGTCTTTCTTTCCAGAATTCACACATGTTGTTCTTGCTCCAATATCTGAGCAGTTTTACGAGCTAGCTATTCAACTGTGTTTGATTGATCGCTTCAATGAACATGATATTGAACAAAGTAACTTGATTGCTAATAGAAGATTGACTGGACATACACCAAGTGGTTCTTCTGACTCAAGAAATGCAGCTGAAAGAAGAAGACAGGTTGCTTTGAAAGTGCTTGAAGAGAGAAATGGCGAACAAGACTCTACAGGGAGTGCATCAGCTCCAAAAGAACAATCTTCCTGAACCAAACATTATTTCTTCTTCTTCTGATTTTTACTAAATAGATTTTACTCAAACAAATAAACAAGATCTTTTGAGGATAGGTGGTATTGGGAAACCAGATGTATTAGTGTGACTTAAATTTCAAAAAAAGAGGCGTTCGTAGTGAGCATATATCTGCTGCTAACGAACACTTTCGATTCGAAAGGATAAACAAACATGTTAAAAAAATCGACCTCAGGCAGGATCGAACTGCCGATCTTGCGATTAACAGTCGCACGCCTTAACCAGCTTGGCCATGAAGTCTAGATCTTGGGAGCTTTGTCTCCCAAGAGATCAGATAACTATTTTTCAAGGTTCACCTTCATTTATTGCTAATGTGTTGTAGAAACGTTTCTGATCAGTAATGAAATAGTGCTGATTGAGGTCAGCTGTTAGAGATTTGCTTACCGACCATTAAATAGTATGAGGAATAATGATGCAGGATAGACAAACTGATGAAGGCTTCATTGTCTGATTTAGCCATCAAGGGTTGAATAATAATTGTTTACAGTTTTGAGTACTTAATGATTCACCGTAAGTTGTTGGGCATATGTTTCAGCCGAATGTACATTCCTTGTTTCTAGATTTTTCAATATTTCCCCTGTCTCTAAGGATTTCTGTTTTCGAATAGCATACATACACAGTATGGACATAGATGGATACGCAGCTTGTGGCTTGTGGCTATCTTTTCTGTGTGTAATTCGTGTGTAGATTCATTTAGTACTAATTAGCATCAGTGGACAAAAATAATGTGACAAAATTCCACCAGGTTTTTCAGCCCGGAGTAAGCTTTTCTCTCTTTCTAAAAGCTCAAGACTCAGTCACAAGTTTTATTGAAATTTTTCAATGCTTGGTTGTATTCGAAGCTGAAATTATCTCCCACATCTGAACAGAAGTGTCAACGCTGGACTGATACATGGCTTTCTCAACGCAAAATCCAACAAGTCTCATGGCCTGCCTCACCAAATAACCGTATAGTTCAATATCACATCAGCATTCCTGTCGAGACACTACAACATGGCTAGAGAACAGGTTGACCCATACAAGGACGCGAGATTGAGAGATGTAATCCTAGCGATTCCAAGCTTTATCGAGATCGAACATCGATCTGAGCTTCTCAGATTGATTCTCGCCAAAGTAAAGTATTTTTCAAGCCCAAACGCCCAAATGCCACATGCCCCAGAGTTGAGAGCTATAACTCCACGAAAGTCCTGGAACTACATTCTCTTCGCTACAATATACCTGGATTATAGTGAACTTGAACGTGCAGAACTCCACGAATGGTACACCAAGAATAGATCTGTAATTGAGTCCGCCACTGACGAGGAAACGCTTATAAAAGCAACGGGTAGTAAGTATATTCCTTGTGGCTTAACATACAGAATGGTGAAAAACTTCATTGTGGGCCATTATGATACTGAAAGGTTTCATGTGAACGTGACAATGATGTCGAAAGTTATGAGCCGAATGAAGGACGACAAATAGCCGCGATGCATCGACAGCATATGTATAGAACTATATATGATCCATTAGTAATTCATATTAGTACTACGACTATCATCCACCTTAATTCCAGTAGTGTGTCTATTGATTGTACTTGATTTTTTATGCACGCTGAAAGTTGCCAGAAAAATCGGTTGTTGAATGTGGAAGATCTCTGTTTGTCATATTGCGGGCGGCTAAGTTTAAATCCTGATTATAAATATAGGGAGGCCCGCCTCCAACTCAACTTAACTTATTATTGTTTTGTTACCGCTGTTGTCAGAGATTGAAAATAGTATAGATAAATATGTCCAGAACGATTCTTGTTACCGGTGCATCCGGATTCATCGCGCTACACGTTATCAACGAGTTATTGTCTAAGAATTACACAGTGATTGGTACAGTCAGATCGCAAGATAAGGCCACAAAGATCACTAACCAGTTCAAAGAAGTATACCCATCAGGTCAATTGTCATTTGAGATTGTCAGTGACATTGCCGCCAAGTCAGCGTTTGATGAGACTTTGAAGAAACATCCAGAAATCACCGGTGTCTTGCACACTGCTTCCCCATTCTCTTTCGGGTTGAATAAATCATTCGAAGAAGCATACTTGATTCCAGCCACTGAAGGTACCAAAAACATTCTAGAAGCAATTGTCAAGCATGCGCCACAAGTCAAGCAGGTTGTCGTCACCTCATCTTTCGCTGCAATCGTGAATGCTGAGAAGATTGGAGACAAGTCCTTCATTCACACGGAGGAAGTCTGGAACCCGCTTACCTGGGAGCAATGTGATACTGAACACAGAGCATACCAAGCTTCCAAAAAATATGCCGAGAAGCTAGCAAGAGACTTCATTGTTGAGAACAAGGTTAACTTCACCTTGACAACTGTTAACCCACCTTACGTTTTGGGTCCTCAAAAATTCACTGACGCTATTGCTAACACAACTTTGAATACGTCCGCTGAGATTGTCAACTCATTGCTCTCGACTCCTCTTGACACTACTGAGTTCTTGAAAACCCCATCCGGTTTGGCTGTCGATGTCAGAGATGTTGCCTTGCTACATGTTTTGCCATTGGAAAATGAGAAATTGGCTGGCAAGAGATTGTTCCCTGTCAATGCTGCTTTCAATGCCCAATCTCTATTGAACATTATCCATCAGACCTTCCCTGAATTGGACGGCAAAGTTGGTAAGGGTGATCAATCACAAGACGCTGCTAAAATCGCTAGTGAATCAGGTTCTCATTATGACACATCCAAGACCTTAGAATGGACTGGAATTGACCATTGGATTCCAATTGAGAAGACAATCAAAGACTCTGTCTCCCAGATTTTGGAACACAAGAAACAACTATAATTTAGTGTAAAAGCATAATGCTGCTGCTTGTGTAACAACATCGTGTACAGCACAATTGTACACGATAGTTCATTGTATAATGTATAGCATTTGTTTTCACTAACGTTAGTAAACAGTTCCTAAAAGGGAAACACCATGTGTTTGCTCGTAACCATACTGTAATAAGTAATCTCGGCCGTATTTAACCTACCGCGGTTCACAATGACAGAAAGCCCCGCAATTGTTCAAATGTGACGTAAATTATGTGCCATGTTAAAAGTAAACACTTGACACAAGTTTTTATATAAAGCAAAACTAGAAACCCACAGAATTGTTTTGTAAAAATAAACAAATCAAACGAGCGCTAACCGCTACAAATAATAAACTAACTCAGTCATTTCCAGAGGAGACATAGAAAAGATCTTGTAACTTCGACAACAACATCTTGTTATTCTTTGAAATTTTTAGAGTTTATATATACAGACTGAGGTTGATAAAGAGAGCAAGAGTTACCGCCGATGACATATGTTGCTAGGTTTCTCAACTCTTCCAACAGGAAGCAGGAGCTCAAGATTATTACACAGAACTTGATACAGCTGATCAAGGAAAATAGGAATCATCCGTCTCGGCCTGTGATCATATTTGTCGTATCCTTGCTGGCGTCTTTTGGTGTCGGCGCAGGCTATCTGCTGAACAAGGTAATATCTGATTTTAGGGATAGACGTGACTCCAAGCCGTTGTACAGAAGATCTTCCTCCACTATCCTGAGAAATGGAGCGAGACAGTTGTTCATTCCCTATAAGGGGAGACAAAAACGAGTACTTATTCAACCGACAGATCCAGAGTTGTATGAGACGGATAAGTTCAAGTTTAGAAACTTTGTCAAGAACATCAAAAATGAACACGAATCAGACAAAGTGTTTAGCTCAAAATTTTTGAACCAGCTGATTATAATCTGGAAGATATTAATACCTAAATTTAATGATAAGAACACGATCTTATTAATAACTCAGTTTTTTTTCTTAATCACTAGAACCTGGTTAAGTTTGTTGATAGCAAAATTGGATGGTCAAATTGTGAAGGATATTATTGGTGGTAAATTCAAGAAATTTTTGAGAGATTTGATGTACTGGTTCTTAATGGCTGTCCCAGCATCTTATACTAATAGCGCTATCAAGTATTTACAGAAAAAACTTGCGATCAACTTCAGAACAAATCTTATAAGATATGTTCATGATATGTATTTGGATCCTAGAATGGTTTATTATAAGGTGGTATTTAACAACAAGTCAATTAAGGATATCAACAATTTCATCACTACTGATATTACAAGGTTTTCGAATGCCATTTGTTCTTTGTTCTCGAACATCGGTAAACCAATGATGGATATGGTGTTCTTTGCCTTTTACTTGAGAGATAACTTAGGAACAGCGGGAATTACTGCAATATTTGCGAACTACTTCATTACCGCTTCTATTTTGAAAGGTTTCACACCACCATTTGGTAGATTGACCAGAGAAAAATCAGAGTTAGAGGGTGAATACTATAACGATCACCTAAACTTAATAAACAATAGTGAGGAAATCGCCTTCTACGATGGATCAGAATTGGAAAAGATCAAAATCAATAATATCTATGATAAAATGATGAATCATATTTTCAAGATTAATCATATCAAGGTTAAGTATAACTTTTTGGAAGATTACATTTTGAAATACACATGGTCAGCATTAGGGTATCTTTATGCCTCTATTCCAATTTTTATCGTTTCCATCAAGGACAATGTCAAGAAGAGTACAGAAGAAAGAAATATGCGTCAATTTATTGTCACAAAGAGGTTGATGCTATCCATGGCTGATGCAGGGAGTAGGTTGATGTATTCCATCAAAGATATTTCAAAACTTACAGGTTTGACTGATAGAGTATTTACTTTATTGACCGTTTTGCACCAGGTCCATGCTCAAGAGTTTAACTATGGTGACGAAAGTAGCTATAATAGCATCAAGGGTACAATTCAGTATCACTACAATGGTCTAAGATTTGAAAAGATTGATGTCATAGTCCCATCTCCTGAAGGGGGAGAAGGTGTCAAATTGATCAACAAGTTAGACTTCAGTTTGAAAAACCATGAATCTATTTTGATTCTTGGTGCTAACAGCTCTGGTAAAACATCAATCGAACGTATCATTGCAGGTTTGTGGCCTCTTTATCACGGTCTATTGTCTAAACCAAACGATGATGATGTAATCTACTTGCCACAAAGGCCATACTTCAGTAATGCAACTTTAAGAGAACAGATTATCTATCCAATGTCACATCATGAAATGATAAGTCTCGGTTACAAAGATAGT
Organism: Komagataea salicaria; assembly: GCA_003707885.2. Taxonomy (NCBI): domain Eukaryota; kingdom Fungi; phylum Ascomycota; class Saccharomycetes; order Phaffomycetales; family Wickerhamomycetaceae; genus Komagataea; species Komagataea salicaria. The sequence continues at coordinate 75,118 of PPMB02000009.1, forward strand.
GATTTGGTAGAAATCTTGAAGGAAGTCAAATTGGAGTACTTGCTGGATCGTGATGTTGGCTGGAGTTACTTAGATTCTATACACGAATGGAAAGATGTTTTGAGTGGTGGTGAAAAGCAAAGAGTTCAATTTGCCAGAATCTTATTCAAAAATCCAAAATTTGTTGTTTTGGATGAAGCAACAAATGCCATCTCGAGTGACATAGAAGCGTACTTGTTTGACGTATTAAAGAAGAAGGGGTTTGCGTTTATCACTTTATCTCATCGTCCTTTGTTGATCAAGTATCACGACTATCTCTTGGAAATTCTAGAAAATGGTAATTGGATTTTTGAAACTTTGGGTTCTGATGCCGCCATCACTTCTATCGAAAAAGAAATCAAGGAAATCAAGGAAAAACTTGACAGAGTTTCTATTCTTGAGAAACGTAAAATTCAACTAGAAACCTTACTAGACGGTGGGGAGATTCCAGAGGAAGATGAAATCGGCACAACAGCACCGAAAGTTGTGGCAGAACTTATCGAGATGAAAACAAAAGTACAAGAAGAGGCCGAAACCGAATCTGCCAAGTCTACAGAATCAATACCACCATCCACAGCGCCATCACAGCAATCGTTGATATCACAAGAAGAGCCATCAACATCTTCTGGATCTTCAAATCCTAGAAAATCCAAAAATAACAAGAAGTCATCTATCTCCAAATCAAGCACTGGTTTCTTCAAACGATCATCTTCAAAAAAGAAAATAAACAATGAAGGTAATTAGTCTATTATAAACGAAGCTTCATCTTATGAACCTTTTTTAGAATGTAGTATTCCATGGCACATGAAAACTCTCTGGTAACTGCTCCTCAAAAAATGGTCTCAGCAGTGGATTCGTTTCTATGTATTGGTGTTTTCTATTGAATGGGTTTCTACTAAGCTTTTTCTTCATCAACTGAGGACCGTTTCCCAGCAAATCATCCTTGAACAACTTTACAGCAAAGTTGTATTCAGACTCGTTGAGATTCTTGAAATACTCGTTGTACTGCTCGCTACCTTCTTCGTAGGAGGGAGTTGGTCCAGATCCCAAATAATTGATGCGATCTTTAGGCCACTTTAAAGCCTTCATCAGATGAAGTGTCTCGAATCTATAACGTTTAAACTCAAACCCACATATGGTTATCACTTCAGGGTACCTCCCTGTGATCTCGTAGAATCTGGCTAATGAAAATAGAACATTTTCAAATGAATCACGGGCGAATTCCTCGACAAATGCATCGTCTTTCAGATCTTCAATCAATCCCAGTTTTTCAGCCAACTTGAAGTAACTTCGAGCTTCAGAAACAGGACCAGCCGTTTTCTTGGTTTGACCACCACTGAATATTAGAACGGAATTGTCTTTACATCTCCTCAATTCCGAGCAGCCTGTGGCTATATGTTTGAGGAAAGATATATGATCGTTCCCTTCATACTGAAAAGATTCCAAATACCAATCATCAACATCTGCTTTATCAGAGCCTATTTTCCATATCGAGTGACCTGGAACAATTATGAGATGTGATTTGCTCCTTAACTGTGTCATTTGAAACAGGATTAAGTGAGGTACCACAACCAAGCTGTCCACCTCGTACTATTTCGAGAACTTAGTCAAAGACATGTCAGTGTCCTTAACGATATGGTTACGTTTCGATGGTTTAAGAAGAGGAAAATTTTAATTTTTTTTTTATTATTATGAGAAGCGATGAGCTTAAGAAAAAAAATTTATATAGGATTATAAGTTCTAGTCATTCATCCATTCGCTAGATTATTGATCGAATTGCAAGATGGAATACAACAGGCCAGCACAGCATAAGCAGCCTTCAAGAAAGGGGAAGAAAGCATGGGTTAAAAATATTGACCTAGAAGATATACAGAAAGGATTAGAAGAAAATCGTGATAATGCTATCAGATTTGGTGTTGAAGGGTTGGATGAACTGGAAAGTGAAAAGTTGTTTGTTGTTGATACTCAGGGTGACACTACAGCTAGCAGTAAGGACAAGGTCAAAGTCTTGAAGTCTACAGAGATTCTCAACAAGAGATCGAAAGTCCCTCAGCTTGAGCACTATCACCACAAAAAAAAAGCAAATGTGTCCAAAAAGGACTACAACTATCTCATGGCTGTCAGTGGTAGAAACAGATTGGAATCAGCATCAAAGGCGGTGATTGACAGAAAGGGATTTGCCACAACGGAAGCATATGATGTTTGGAGTGTGGACGATGACGAAGATAAAGATAAACCTGAAATTTTAAAAAAGTTCAGTGCTACAGGATGGACTAAGGCCAAAAATGCCCCAAAAACTTTGAAGATGGCCCCTATCGAAGTTGAAGCCACGGATAAGATTCCAGATGCGGGTAGATCCTACAATCCTTCTTTGGAAAGCTGGAGAGCTTTGATCCAAAAGGAATATGAAACGCAGAGACAGGTTGAAGAAGTGAAGGAAAAGTTAATGGAGGAAGTCTCAAAATTGAAGAATATGCTAAAGACTATCGATCAAACAGTTGAAGAAGACAGTTCCGACGACGACGACGAAGAGGATGTAATGGAAGAAGTTGCAAATGGTGATGATAACTTTAAACTCTCTTTAAATAAACCTGTGGTTGTCAAAAGGAAGACTAGAGCTCAAAGAAATAAACAGAAGAGACATCAAGAAAGAAACCAACTACATTCAGAGTTGAAGGAGTTGAAATCGAGAATCGCAGAGTTGCAAAATATAGACGAAATCAAAACACAAATCAAAGAGCCAACAAAGAAGCATGCTACACCTGTTGAAAAGGTTCAGAAAAGAAAAAGACTTGGTACAAAACACAAGGTGCGCAATCAAAACATTGATCTGAAATTGTCTGATGAGTTAACCGATTCCTTGAGGGCAATGAAGCCAGAAGGTAATCTGTTGCAGGATACCATGTACTCTCTGCAAAGCAAGGGTAAGATCGAAGCTAGAGTTGCACTCAAGAAAAGACTTAGATACACACCAAAGGTTACCGAGAAATGGACTTACAAAGATTTTAAGTAAACACAATCTAGGATTGAGCTGTTACTTGTGCTATTTTGGTTTGGTGGGATTTGTTTGATGAAACTGTTCTATTTGTATATTAGATTAACGAGGTGTATGCATTTCACTGTTTGAGACTGGAGATTTTATTTGCAATGTAGTCTACCACCGTTTTGATTAGTGTGAGGTATTCAAACGGATCGTAAGAACCACTAAGATTAAAGTAGACTGGACTTCTGTATTTCAGCCATAACACTCTCGAGATCTTGTTTGCCAGTTCCATGGATTCAAGACTTGCATGATTTAAAACAGAATTGTAAGTATCCTCGCCCTGTTCAGTGTTAGTAGTCCATGTGTAAGGTATGCGGCTGATTCATGAGTAACCTACTCTTCCAATGGTGTAGACATAAGCACCTAACTTGGCATTAGTCGGAACATCACTGATGAAGCAAGTGATGGGTATTTTGTGGTTGATCTCTATTGGCACAGTCAAGTTGATATAGATATGGTCTTGTCCGAAGGGTATTTTATCTTGGAAGTTTCTGGTGAAGTCTGGTGTCTCAGAACCCTCCATGATGCTTTGCCAGGATTCAGAGAGTTTTGGTATCTGATAGAGGAGCGAAAAATTGATATAAACGAAAAATATTAGATATATGGGTCATATAACGAAGAAGGGAACAGTTCTCCAAAAAAGAAAAGCAAAACCAGCCCAATGACAAAGAAACCGGTTTCAATCATTGTCGCAGTACTGCTTCCAAGCTTTGGTATTGGAAACAAAGGGCAGCTTCCCTGGAGACTTTCGAACGAGCTGAAATACTTTCGGAGAGTAACTACAGGCGATGAACTGCACTCGAACGCAGTGGTTATGGGCAGAAAGACATGGGATTCGATACCTCAAAAATTCAGACCATTGAGGAACAGACTGAACGTTGTCATCACTCGAAACGGCGATGCAAAGCCTGAATCTAATGAGCTTGTGTTCCATAGCGTGGATGATGCGTTGAACGCGTTGCAGCAAATGGACCAAGTGAAGCGAATTTTCATCATTGGCGGACAACAAATCTACAGCTCCACACTTCCAGTCGTGGATCATTTGCTAATAACAGAGATCAAGTCCACAACCAACGAGCTAGAGCTCGACGCGTTTTTCGACAAGGACTATGTGCAACGTCATTTCGAGAAGGCTTCGAAAGAGCAACTCGAACAGCATATCGGTTTCGAGACCGAAACGGTGCACTCAGAAAACGGCCTCGACTATGAGTACACACTTTACACTCGCAAACCCCACAACTAAATACATTCTTGCTTCAAGTTAACCTCTTCATTTCTTGCCCAACTGTAATACCCTCATCATCTTTCATGAACTGGTCCTAGCGTATTTCCGCATTGGGAAGGCGATCCATCTCATTTCCCTTTTGGGATTTTGGTTCCCCTTTAAGAAACGCAATTTCAGTTATCCTTCCTATTTGGTCAAACTCGTAATTTTGCGCTGCCGGGCACACCTCTCTGCCAATTGGCACATCCCTGTCGCTGTTTTGCGCTCGCTTACGCCATTTTCGGAACTGCCACAGCACTTTTTCGTCTTTTTTTCTATTTCGTTCCTCCTTTCTGTTCAAATGAGACAAATCACCACTTAGAAAAAAACCCAACAACAAGGACAACGTTTGTCTAAATACAGCGTGAGACAGCTAATTTCTAATTGTGGTAACATCCATATCGAAAGCACTTCGAGTCATTGTGTGTGTAACTGTTGTGTTAGCTGCGTGTGTTAGCTCCTACAAGTCAAGGAACTATATATTTATATATCAAAGCCATCTGTTGACTTTATCAGAAACAGTTAATTGATAATTGCTTTCAAATTGAGTGATTCAAATTTTTTTTAATCAGCAAGTTTTTTTGACAAGCAGTTGTTTTTCAGAAATAAGATAGTGCCAGAGTCTATATTACAGTACCTGGGAAAGAAAGATACAAGGCAAGAGAAGAATAGAATCACTGGAATATTCATTCTGACTAATTTTTTTTGTCGTTTTTGTCGTTTAGGATATACATCGCACAGCCAAGGTGAAGTTTCTCAATCGAAACAAGGAATCCTCAAACCCATCATCGTCAGCATCCAAACCCCAGAATCAATCAAGTACTGATACTGATTTCGCTCACTCGGCTAAGAAGTCTAATTCGCTGTCATCACCAAGTCAGTCATCATCATTATCATTGCCTAAAAAGAAGATGTCTTCGGAAACGGCAAAATCATCGTCCTGGACAAGTTTTTTGAAGTCAATTGCGTCCTACAATGGAGACCTTTCTTCCTTGACTGCACCTCCCTTCATATTGTCACCAACTTCTCAAGTTGAGTACTCCCAGTTTTGGGGGGAGCATCCAGACCTGTTGATTGCTCCAAACTTCATCGTCAATGAAGATAAAGACTTAGAAGCCTCAGAAAGAATCGTTGCTGTTACCAAATGGTTCATCTCCACTTTGAGATCCCAGTACTGTTCAAGAAATGAAAGTATGGGTTCTGAGAAGAAGCCATTGAATCCATTCTTGGGTGAAGTCTTCCTAGGTAAATGGGCTGACAGAACACCTGACCAGAAAATTGGTGAGACCATCTTGCTCTCCGAGCAGGTTTCCCATCATCCTCCAGTGACAGCATATGCCATCTTGAATGATAAGAACCACTTTGAACTGCAAGGTTACAATGGCATCAAGGCCTCCATCTCCACCGCGTCTATAAACGTCAAACAGTACGGGCACGCGGTTCTATCATATAAAGATATCAATGAAGATTTCCTGGTTACTTTACCTCCATTGCATATCGAAGGGTTACTAGTTGCCTCTCCATTTGTCGAGTTGGAAGGCAAATCAATCATTCAGTCTTCCTCTGGTTACATTTCCATCGTTGAATTCTCAGGTAGAGGGTATTTCTCGGGTAAGAAGAACACATTCAAGGCCAGAATCTACAAGTCGTTGGCTGATTCGAGAGATAAACGCAATGCACTATTCACAATAACCGGCCAATGGTCTGGACAATCAACAATCTATGTTGGCCATTCCACCTCTACCAAAGATTGTGAGCTATTTTACGATGCCAAAGCAAAAGAGTTGGAGCATTTGACTGTTAAGCCAATCGAAGACCAGCTTGAGTTAGAGAGTAGAAGAGCGTGGAAGCCTGTTGCTGAGGCCATCAAGCTGGGTAACTATGACTTGATCCACAAGGAGAAGTCCCAGTTGGAGAATGATCAAAGAGAGATGAGAAAGCAAGAAGCTGCTGCTGGTGTGAAATGGCAAAGAAGATGGTTCGAAGAGGTCGATTTGAAAGACCCACCATCTGACCCAACAGTCAAACCAGATCCATTCATCCCTCTTTCCAACTTAGCCAACTTATCGAGAAAGAACGTTGTCAGTGGCACATTCAAAGATGAGAAGGAGGATAAAACAGCAAACACCTATGTGCACTGGAGGCTGAATAGAAACAACTGGGATAGCGAAACTGAGTACAAGCCTTAAACTTGATTTAATATTTTTATAACTACGATTTTGTCTTTCAACCTCATTGTAAATAGGTCGAGCTTTTTGAATACTTGATTGCATCTCAGGAATTCACTAGGAAGTAATACACGTAACATCACCTACAGTTTATCTCATTTTAAATTTTAGATAATCCTTTATCTAAATACTTAAAAAGAACGGTGACTTGTCAGATTGCCATTTGCGCCCACCCAAGGTCTATCCCTTCCGAAGAAGTACATAAACTGGGTCGAGATCATCGCTCCTTTGAAATAACATGAACCGAAGTTCAAATTATGAAGAAAAGGCAAAATTTGTAGATGACCAAACTGCAAAGAGTTGTGGACAAGCTAAACAAAAACCTCACTCTAGGGCACAAAGGTATATATCTCATCAACCAAGTTGGATTCAGTGGCTCTTTAGAAGAGTCAAAGAGGGACGTAAACTATAGAAATGATCCTACTGTTGCAAAAGGCGTTAGTCCTCCGATTCCTGATCCAGTGTTGCTTCTCAAAGACAGAGAAGCTTAAGGTTTTGTAAAAACCTTATGGGTAAACACTTACTGAAGTACGTCGACAAAGAAAAGAAAAACTATAAAACTGTGAAAATATGTGCAAATTCTGCTCCTTATATAGTTTTCGTTCGGTTACCCTGCATACGTAGCCGCCGAGTTTTGTTTGTTAGGGCTTAAATTAGGGCTGTGCTCTTAAGTATGATGGGGTATACTTATCACGTGCTCCTTTTTGAGCCCTATGTGACTATTTGGTAAGTGGCACATGGAAACAGCAGATTTGTGCGTTTCTGGTAAATTTCCTATTTTTGAGTATACAACACCCACACATTGGGCCGCGAATCCAGTCCCACGCACAATTCAATGGAATTTTCACATCAAGACAAAAGTTATATCGAAATTTGTGAAAACCTTCATACTTACTAAAGCTAGAAACATAACTACCAAAAAGACAAAAATGGCTGAATCTCATAGATGTATGTTGAATTTTGAGAGAAGGAGAGGATAGAGAGAACAGAGGTGAAGGCAGTTATTGCGTTAGATGTGCACCCTGCGAATCATTAGTTGAGAAACAATGCTGCATCATTCCACTATGGCAAGTGTTCGTCAAATCGAAGATGACCGACACTGCAGCTAATATCACACAAAAGCCAATGAAAGGATTACGAATGATCCAGGAAAGGGAGAGAATTCCGTTAAGCTAAGAGGGAGACAGTGCTATGAGACTAGTCTCCCCAAACTCACTACTGAACTTGAAGTGGTGGAAGGAAGAATAGCTCCTGACGCTCCTGACTAACTCATTATATTGTCGTTGTGGAAGTTGCAGCATAACATGACAAAAACAACGCTATATTAGATATTTCTCTCCCATCTTAGCACTCCACTGCTTTCTCAATCCTCATTCTCAAAGCTAATAATCATAGCACTTACTAACTTTTTATTCTAGTATACGTTAAAGGTAAACACGTTTCTTACCAAAGAAGTAAATCTGTTCAAAACCCAAACGTCTCTTTGATCAAGATTGAAGGTGTTGCTTCTCCACAAGACGCCAAATTCTACTTGGGTAAACGTATCGCCTACGTCTACAGAGCTTCTAAAGAAGTTAGAGGTACCAAAATCAGAGTCATCTGGGGTAAAGTCACCAGAACTCACGGTAACTCAGGTCTTGTCAGAGCTAACTTCAAATCTAACTTGCCAGCTAAAACCTTCGGTGCTTCTGTCCGTGTCTTCTTATACCCATCCAACATCTAAATTGGTTTAAGCTGATTTGTATAATAAGAAATGGGTGAAACAATTTAGGGGGATAATGGGAAGATTATCAATCATTTGAAGTAAAGTTAGTGTTTTTTACATTTGTTAATGAGTTTATTCATATGAGGAACATGCCACAATTTGAACTATGTGCCTTTCAACTACCACCATCAATTTGTCCATATTTTGTTTAAAATAATAACATGGGCTTCTATTATGTATAAACTGAAGTTATCTGTAGTGAATAGCCTCTGGTGTTGGACTGAATGTCTCCGAATTGAAGTATAATATCCCAACATGTTACTGTATTGGTCGTGAAGTGTTTGATATTTAAGATTTGTCCATCCATAGATTTTGTGTACAAGAAAGAGATTCTTGACAGCAGGGCACACTAGAGAATAGGGCTGCTGAATTCTTCAATGAGATGCTTCTGTTTGTAAAAAATCTGGGCAGTTTTACAATAGCTGAATAGGTTCAAGCTCAAACGGTTTGAACCTTCCTCTTTCTCGTCTGATAACTGAAGTTATTTGTTTGAGAAGAACAAAAGTGGTCTATAAATTATGATGCATTGCTTGTAGTGAGCAAGTGGAGTCAGGGAACTAGAAGTTATGATATATGTGAAAAATTCAATGGGCTGTCAATCAGTACTGAAATGAAGCCTACGTAAATGATATAGATGTAAATTGATGGCTGATTCAAAGCTGATTAACGGCTGATTTACGCAATGAACGAATCACAACCTCCATCAGATGTGAAAAGCAAAACTCTTGTATAACTGTCACCACGAAAAAGCCTTTTAAACTCATCTTCCATGAAGCATTCATAGACACAAGTTAACTTAACAGTCACATATATCTTCACATAAATAGCGAAATACATTTGTACTGACTTTCAGTCAATATAGGCAGATTTCCCTCTAATTCAAGAGAAAGCCCGCTACCTCCTATCATGTGATATCTATATACGAATATTCTTCAAAAGAGACTCACGGCTAACCGAGATTGAGAAGGGCATTGTCATATTTGTGTCATAAGCAAAGACTGACTGTAGTCTGAACACTCACTTAAAGTATCATATTGTGAGTGGTTATGTGCTTTGCAGTTAAATCCAATTTTCGCGAATTTCTTTCAAATATGAAATGTTTCCAAAAATTGAGTAATAAAACTGATATTACTGGTTGTTGCCAATAAATACACACAATACGCAAGGATGATTCCATTTGAGGGGCTAATGCCATGGGCTATCATGCTCACAGTAAGTCACTTTTGTTATTGACTTGAAATTCTCTTTATGTCAAACACACCTTTTGTTGAGATATTTCGAGTTTCAAGTATAGGGATATGTGTTCTATTCACTAACGCAGAATCTCAGTTTCTGACTGTCGGTGGTACATCATTGGGAACTTTGAGATGGGTTCAAGATGATTATAAAAGACCTCGTTATAACTTGGATCAGTTTGACAGACAAATGATCGAAAGAGATTTCCGTTTGACAGGTGCTTATAGAAAGCAGGTGGATAAAAGTGTTGCACCAGAACAATTCAAGACGAATGGTTTCTGGAAACTCCAAAAATCTAGTTGGTGGGTTTGAAACAAGTAGTATGAACTTTATGTGCTTGAAGCTAGCCCCATAAATTAAACTTTCTATTTATTATTTATTATTTATTTATTAGTTATTGTTATTAATTAAGTATGAATGAATGTCATCATCTCATAATATGGAATTATGTTAATGATTGAAAGGTACTGGCATACCGTTCCATACCTAGCTTTCTCATTTCATGAAGTCCATCAAACATAGACTAGTAAAGACTACTAAATCGATCTGAACACTAAATGATATAGTATAAAGTAAATATAATAAAACAAATCAGTATCATTTTTGCGGACTATACAATTTGAGTGTTCGTGAATAGTTCTTTAACTGATTCTCATACTTCTTCTCTTGAAGAAATCCATCACCTTCTTTGCTGTCGAAGGCTCCTTTTTCGGTGCAAAGCTGGTATATGTAATCGTTGGATCTCTGTTGTTCATGGACAAGTTACCATGATCAATCACTTTAATCCCGTTATTCACAATGTTTATATCATTTGAAGGCTCCAAAATTTTTTTCCTTGTAACTGTAGCCTTTTGTGGAAGATTCATTTCCAGGTCATCTTGCTTCTGGTAAGAAGTGTTGTTGTAGAACGATAGAAAACTGAACCGTTTTGTCTTATTAGAAGATGTATTCTGCTTTGGTATTCTTCTTTCAATCGATGATGATCCGCCGTTTAAATGTGACTTTGTCCTAGAGTTTGTTGACGGAATAGATGCAGTGTCTGATGTATTCTTAGTGGAATTGTCAATGGTTTTTGTTATATCATCACCAACGGAGTTGGCAATATTGGAAGTTGATCCAAATATCTTATCAAGGACAACTTCAGCAGCCATGACTGCACTGTACCGATTTGACTTGGGCTGTGCACTTGTGGCATTAGAATCTAATGTGTTGCTTTGAGTTGGTTCCTGTTCGACTTCATCATAAAGTTCATTGTTGTTTTCCTTATGTTCACCCTTTCTTGGTGAGGATTGTAAGATCTTTGGCGATATCAGGCTAGGTGATCTCGGTGTGATAATGTCACCTTCAGCACTTGCCAAATCCACAGAGGGTTTGCTGATGTTGTTTTGATTACTCATGGATGTGATCGAGTGAACTGACTCTGATCTGCTAAATTGTTTTGAAAAGGATAACTCCTGATGTGCATAGTCATAATACGGTGGGTTTGATAACAGGTTCGGGTTGATGGTAGATGCTGATGCTGATGCTGATGATGAAGCAGAGTACAGCCCAGGGTGATATGATGTTGGCCTTGGCTTTCTGATTCCAGGGCCCGGTAACTTTTGGTTCATTGGATGTGAAAAATTATGAGAAGCCATTGGAATTGTAGGTTTGGCAAAGCCACCATTGTCAACGTTCGGTCTGACTGCGTTCTTAACTGGGGACTCTTCGATGATGTATTTAGGTAATTGGTTGAAATGACTGTGTTCCAATGGCTGAACCATTGTAGAAATACCAGTATGGGTTGTTGATTTAGGAATACTCTGTTGCTGGTGCATTTGCTTTTGGTGGGAATCAGTTCCAGAACCTTCCTTTGAAAGTTTTTCCACATTGTACATGGACAATGATGATGGCAATTGGTGTTGATGTTGTAGTTCTTTCTGTTGTTTCTTTTGTGCTCGAACTTCGTCAGCATCAACAACAGCTTGCAATGCCAATGATGCAGAAACATAAGATTGTACAGAATTTGATCTTTGATGGCCAGCCCGTACTTGTTTAGATGTCAATTCATTAACAGATGTGGATGATGTTGATAATGGAATAGCAGTAGCATGACTCGATGAGGTTTGTGGGGGTAATGGATTTGATGATTGTTTGGTGGATGGTTCAATGAGAGAGTATCTTCTGTATTCGTTCTTTGGAATTGATGAAGAGCGTCCCTGGCTGGTTGTAATCTTTCTTGAAGTCGTATTATTTATATCCCATTCTGCAGGTGTTATGGATAGGAAAGGTGCATGTGGCGCAAGCCATTGATGTGATCTTACTTCTTTTAGAGAGATTCTCTTCTTAGGATTGGAAACCAAAATCCTTCTTAGTAGATCCCTAGACACTGGTTCGACATATTCGGGAAATGTCAGATTTGTGGTTGTAATGTATTGATATAACCTTGAAATGTTATCACCGTCAGGATTCAACGGGTCGTCATCAAAGGGTAGGTATCCAGCAAGCATTGCATAAAGTATAACTCCACAAGACCAAACATCCGCCTTTCTTGCCTCATAAGGTTCATTTGATATAACTAGCTCAGGAGCAGCATAGCATGGAGAGCCACACGATGTTTTCATCAACTCATTATGTTTAGAAAACTCATTAACAAATCCAAAATCAGTGATGACTATGTTCTTATGTTTGTCCAACAGCAAATTTTCCAGTTTCAAATCTCTATGAACCAAACCCTTGGAATGCATGTAATAAACTCCGCTAACCAATTGTGCAAATAACCTGCATGCTAATGAATCTTTCAAATAACGATTCTGTAAAATGTAATCGAACAGTTCACCTCCAGAAACATAATCCAGCACAATTCCAATATATTTATCATTTTGACAAACATCCTCTAACTTGATTATATTTGGGTGTGATAGATTTTTCAGCGCATTGATCTCCCTTCTCACCTTCGCCTCTCTTTCACTGCCCTTCGGGATAGTATCACGGCGAATGAATTTGATCGCAACTTGAGAAGGCTGTTTATCATCTCTTCTCCAACCTAGAATCACTTTTCCGAATTCTCCCTCTCCCAAAGTCGAACCTAATGTGTAGGCACCGAACCTCATCTCTTTGCGTCGCCCATGAGTTTTGAAACTTTGGCGACGAGTTTTCGTTGTTTCAGTCATATTCCCAGCTGAAAGGATATATGTGTGTATGAAGAAACTATTCGCTCCTCTTTCTGTTGACCTGAGATGGCTGCCTCCAAATACTAGCTGATGGCAATAGACACACGTCTGTTGGGTACAAACTCAAGACACTAACCTTTGCGAAAAACAAAAACAACTGATTCGTGATGACCCAGTTAGCTAACAGGCTAATAATAGCCCTACAATAACAGTAAGAAGAAAATATGTGTTTTGGACAAGTCGTACTACCGCCGTTGCTGTCCTCCTCTATGTTCCAAATGGGCACCCTGTTTGTACTCTTTCCGCTTGTTAGTGACCGCGCTTTATGCGAAGAACGAACAACCCTAAAAGATGATACTAACCTGAAACCAACAATAGATCAGACCACTAAGAGCGCTTACAAGGAATGCAAGATAATCCTTGATCTGGAGCGCTTCAATTTCAAACTGGTGACTCTTTTTATCACTAGTATCTGTTACAGACCTGTGAGTAGGCAGGTGGGTAATGAGAATGGGTGATACTTTGCGACGCTTTTTATTGTGAGCCAAACTTGTTTGTTTTGATTGGAGATTTATTTATTTTTGACCATTTTGGGCAATCTTTTGATTTTCTTGTTTGTTTACATTTCATCGCAGATCTTACTTTGACTTGCAGTTGGGGCAGGGGCACACAGGCGGACAGGGGCTTTGGGGGAGGAGCGTAGAAGGAATGTAGACGGGGCGCGGAAGGAGGATCACTAAGGTAAAGGCTATAGGAACATTGACACAGTAGCAGCCAGTACTCGCAGACAAAGACCAGGTAGTAAGTCTTGCTATACTGCCCATCGTCCAACCAGGAAAAATCCTACATATATAAAGTATGATCGCTGTATAAAGCCAACTGTATACAACAACTACAGGTGAGAAAAGACCATCATGGTGGATTTCTATATTTACAAGTCATTATACACACACATACACAATCAAAACGCCCAAACGTCTACTGCTTCATAGATTCAAGTCTGATAGCTTGACGATACCGGACTTTTGGAAACCAATGGCACTGTGGTTGACTGTCGAGCCAATGTTTTCGACTTTCGTGTCATTCTTGACGACCTTGTGAGCAGCAAAAGAAGACTCTCTAGCCTTTTGGATCGCTTGGTACAGTCTGTTGTTCTCCTTAACCAGGTAACCTCTCTTGTCAACTCTGGAGTAGTAATGAACATCTCTTTTCTTGACTGGTCTTGAAGGTAGTGGAATGTACCCTCTCTTTTTCAAGAAATAACCAGGCTTTAGATGTGCCTGTAGAGCCAATTTGCTGAAATAACGAGCAGTGAAGTCACCTCCAGCTTTTTCGATAGCCCTGATGGCCTCAGTTGATGCTCTAGTGGCTTCAACTTTCAGAGGGAAATTCAACATTTCTTTACCAGTAGCCAAGATCTTGACACCATCATGCAATTTTCCAGTAATCAGCCCACAGTCCTTCATCTTCTTCATTGTCAAAACCTCGTCATCCTTCAGTTGCAGTCTTCCTGATCTAACAAACTGTACTATTCTATTAAGATTCAATACATTCAACTCCAACGCCGTGACTCTCTTGAACCCAACTTTTGGAAAAAGCTTTGTGATAGGAGTTTGACCACCTTCAAACCATGGTTTGATAGATCCACGTGCCTTCTGACCCTTTTGACCACGACCTGAGGTTTTACCGTACCCAGATGATGGACCTCTACCAACCCTTTTGAAACGCTTTGTGGAGTTCAAAGGTGGATGAAGATTCGACAAAAGTGACAGAGCACGTGTCTGCTGAACAGCACTGGGAGTGCTTAAAACTCTTCTCCAGCTCGAGAAAAGAATGCTCTGGTGCGAGAACATATCGAACGATTCCTTTGAAGATTTCCTCGCTGAGCTAACAAACCTTTTCCGTCTTTTGATGTTGAAGTTTCATTTTTTTTTCACAAACATTTGAACTATTGGTGGCCAAACCACTTCTCAAGAAGAATAGTACCGCTTAGGTAATCACTATTAGCCATAATGCTTAAGAGCCAACCATGTTTCAACAGTACAGCTTTGCTCCAGGTAGAAGAAAGGATATGTGTTGGCAGTTAGGTCTACAAGGGTTCCTCAGTCATTTAGTTTACAGATACATTGTGTCTATTTACGTTTGTTTAGCTTTCTTTTTCTTTTGATGCCAATCAGCTTCTTGGTGTCTTGGTCAAGACCAGATTTCGTTACATTTGCGTCTTCAGCTCCACCCTTCTTGTTCCCTTTCCCAACTTGTGGGCCTTTGTTCATGTTACCTTTCTTCTGTAATTTCTTCTGCTTCTTTTGTTTCTTTTTCGGGTTTTGTTGCTCTTCTTCTTCATCTTCACCTTCTCCATCTTCGACTCCCTCGGCATCTGGATTCTCTTCACCGTCGTCTTCTCCCTTATTCATTTCGCTTCTGCCCCTCTTCAGAGCAGCCTCCTTTCTGGCTTGTTCCATCTTTTCTCTTCTTCTCTTGATGATATTGGCATGCTCAATGGCAAATTCAACAACGAGGATTCTCTTGTTGAATTTTTCCTTTTCAGCGAGTTTCTTCTCTTCTTCATTCATTCCTTCTACAATCTCGTCTCTGGTAACACTATGAGCATTCAGCCATCTCAACCCCATCAATGCACTTTTATGATCTCTGAACTCTAAGAAACCGTAACCTCTACTTCTACCTGTGTCACCGGACCCTTTGACTTCCATGATAATCTTGGCTTGTCTAACAACACCTTGCTTCTTTGATCTTTTGGACTCTTCTTCACCAACGATCCATTTCTGTTTTTCATAATTCGATCTGTTTATTTCTTCTTTGCTCAAAGGTTGTCTTTTGCCTTGTTTCACTTCTGTTGCAAACTGTACAACAGCTTTACGGCCCAAGGCTTTCAGTGCTTTGGCATTCATTGCTCTTGGCAAATTTCTGATGGCTAATCTGGTCATGGATAAATGCAATGCAGGATTCTTGTTCAAATGCTGAACTCTAAGTTGATACGACTTCTCTCTGATCTCTAAATCTCCGGCTGGTAGCACGCTTGCCAACCTCGAATTTTGTGTGATTCTACCCTCATTCAAAAGATATAGATTTCTTTTGTCTCTTTCTCCTGGCGCCTTTCCTAAAAGCTCACTTCTCTTTTGTGCGTTCTTTTCGGTCAGTTGAGCTGCTGAGTTTCTATCCACAGCTGCTGTTATTGACAAAATACGTCCTTCAAAAACATACTCAGGTGAAACATCATCTGCAATCAAGATCGATGTGGTGGAGCTATCTGGGGCATTCTCTAAACATTTATTGTAAGCGTCAACATCGTAAAAAGCAACAAAAGCTGTTCCTTTTGCCAATCCGGTGCTCTTGTCAATAACAGGTAAAGCGTATTTCACAGGACCAAATTTTTCGAAATGGACCTTTAGGTCTTCTTCATCTGTATCATACGGAATGTTTCTGACGAAAACAGAGTAATCTTCCTTTCTGTTCTTAGGTTTGCGCTCCGGTTCTGGTTTTGGCTCTGAATCATCTACCTCTTCATCACTATCCAAATCAATATCACTGTCATCCTCTTCTTCTTCTGCAATATCTGCATCGTCTGACTCTTGATCTTCAGCCTCTTTTTCTAGGTTTTCCCCTTCAGCATCGCTTTCATCCTCCTCTGATGACTCGGATTCTCCTTCATCAACGCCATTCTTCTCCTTGTACTCCAACCATTTGGACTTCTCTAGTGCGTAATCCACGGCAACAGGTCTACCATCAATCTTGAGATCTTTGGATTCTTCAATCGCCTTTTCAGCACAGGCATCTTTCTTCATGGTGACAAAAGCAAAACCTGACATTCTCCCTCCTTTCATTCTAGGTATAATCACGTCAGTGACCGCACCATATTTGATGAAAAGTTTCTTCAATTGCTCGGGATCACGTACGGACCATGGTAAGTTTCTAATAATCAATCTAGCTCTTCTTTTCTGAACTTCTTCCTTTGTAGTTACTGGATTAGAAGTACCGCGAGTGTCTCTATCTTTACGATCTCTTCTCTTCGCAATATCAACTCTCAGATATCTACCATTCAATTTGGTATCTTTAGCGCCTTTCAATGCAATTTCAGTGTCTTCATCCATACCAAAACTGACAAATCCAAACCCTCTTGATTCACCATCGTTATCATTAACCACAACAGCATGCTTGACAGGGCAGAACTGAGAAAAGAAATTCGAGAGATCCTCCGATTTCACATCTTTTGGAATAGAACGCACAAACAATGTCTTCTTATCAAGAAGACCCTGTGATTCGCTCATCTTTGCCTCCTTTTACCAACTTTCTACTAGCTGAAAGTACTAAGATTATTTTTTTCTTTCTGTATAATTTTTTTCTGATAAAAAAAAGGATGCGATGCCGTTACCCTATCTCGAGTGTGTCTTTACCTAATTGTAAACAGTGCATAAGCTATAGTATATTTCAGAAGTCTCTCAGCTTTGTAGAATGTTGTGATAGAGACCTAAAGCAGGTTTGAATGGCAATCTTTGAAAAATGACTGTGGAATCTCCATTGTGAAAGATTGATCGAAAATATTGGTGCGGAAGGTGTGAAGGTGTAGAATACACATGTTTATTCAGATGTATAGGGCGACTCGGTTCAGGTACAGATGGTATTATTTCTGTGATAGCTTCTTTAAGTTTGCGACTTGATTGCTGATAGGTTCCAGTTTGAATCTTACTAATAGTGATATATCACACCAATACTGCTAATAGCAACAACGAAAAAATGAACCAGGACATTAATGACTTGTGGAGACAACACAGTACCTACCTCCGAATGAAAAGCACTATACCATCATTCATTGCAACTACTCTCTCACAAGACTTATTATCTAGGACCTATTGTCTAGAATTTATTGTCTTCGCCCATCAGTTGAAGTATATATAGTCAGTCTACATAAATTCACAGTACTCCCCTATCACACACACCCTCTCTCGTATCATTAGGTACAGAAAAGCTTCAAGACGCTGATTTCGATTGCTGCCTCGGCTATGTTCTCAGATACTATAGTGCACCTATTTCAGACTCTTCTTGAACAATATCCCTATTCAAGGCTTCTGTCTCTCATACTTATCAGTAGCTTTTTGTCTTCCACCACTTTCGCAGACTTTGATTTATCACCAAGACTCCCTTGAACCCTCATTCAGACCTAGATACCACTACCAGTAATTAGCCAGACCGTTCCCTTCACACCAAATCGCTTTCAGCCACTCAAACTGAACATTAAAAGACAGTATCCCTCATAGTTGTAAGGAGAGCTTCAAAAAGTGGTAGATACACTATGAGGGATTATCCACTAAGTGAAAAATATTTCAAGAAAGGTGAACTAATGAGGTTGCCAGGTCAATAAACAAGCAGCAACAGCACTTCTTCACAGTACTATTCAATCGTATCAGTGTTATGTTCAAAAAGTGAGTTGCTAAAGCCTATTTTGCTTTTTTATGGTGGTTCAAGGACACAATTTTCACGCAATGTTATCATTTACTAACAACAGATGAAGATTCACTAAGGACGATATTCATACAAGATCCAATGTCAAATCCTCTGTCCAGAGAAACTTAAAACAAAAGTTTGTGGGTCAGTTTGAAAAACTTGAACCAGTTATTGATGATATTGTGCCCAAGAAGTCGCAGGTGGAGCTTTTGAAGTGTGAAGACAAAATTCAAATATACTTATCAGATGGACAAGCTGTCTTTTATCAACAGTTTGATGAACTGATCCCATCTTTGACTCTCGTACACAAATACCCATCAGCATTTCCATCAGTCAAGGTTGACAGAGGTGCAATCAAGTTTGTTCTCTCCGGTGCAAACATTATGTGTCCTGGCCTCACCTCTAAAGGTGCTGAGCTTCCAGAATCGCCTGGGTTTGAGAAAGATGCCATTGTAGCTGTTTATGCTGAAGGTAAGGAGCATGCACTAGCCATTGGCAAACTGATCATGAGCACAGATGATATTAAATCTGTCAATAAAGGTGTCGGTATCGAGATGATTCACTACTTGGGTGATGGTTTATGGAACTTTCATGCCGATTAGAGAAGAAGGAGATCCGTAAATATATATCTTTAACAGTTTAGTTTATGAAGCAGTCGTGTAATTAGGTCTCTATCTCTTCAACAAACAAATGTTGTTCCTTCTCGAAGTTGAAAGAAGAAACCAAAGACATATTAGTATCAATCACTTCTTTCTCACCACCAATTTGATAAGACACACGAAACTGTAAAACAGGTTTCGCCAATAGTCGACTAATCAGTCCCCTGATTCTAATGAATTCCAACCCTTCTGGAACTTCAACTTGAGTCGTTCCATTCCAATGATGAATTACCAACGTTAGAATTTGTGAGTTTATATTTCTTTGATGCTTATTCTGATCTTGTATTGTAATATTTTTTCCATGCTTTTGGGCGAGAGACTCCAGTCTGTCTCCACTAAATGACAAGTCTCCTCGTGACACTTTAGATAGAAAATACAGCTCGGCATTGGTTCTCTCTTGTTCGATTATTCCAGTTCCGTTCAACATCTCGAGCTTTTCAAACATTGCGATAATTATATATTCAACCTCTTCGACTGATTTACCATCAAAGATTGGATTTCCATTTATCCTCAATTCTGTCAGATTTGAGAACTGAAAGCTCAAATTTTCAATCTCTTTCCAGCTCCTTATTTCATTTCTTCTTAAGTCTAGTGATATTATTCTTGTGAACTCCAGTGAACTTGAACTGATCGTTATCATGTTCTCGTTGAGATTTAGTATAGAAACTGAACTTTTACATATTTCAGTAGGTATACTTTCCAATTCGTTCAGTGAAAGGTCCAATAGTGACAGCTCAGAAAGCTCTTTCAAATCAATGGGACACTCCCGTAGACAGTTGTCTTGCAAGTATAGTGTCTTCAAGTTTGGAAAGCATCTTGGTAGCCTCTGAAATACTTCTCCTGTTGCAAATGTAAGTGTCAAATTCAACGACTCTACAGAATCAATTCGCTCTGTTTGCGAGAGTTTATTCAATCTGTTTCCAGCAAGATTCAGCTTCCGCAGTTTCAAGAGTTTGATAATCTTCAACACCTCAAATACGTCACTGAAAAGATTGAAGGCTAAATCCAACTCTGTCAAATTGCTCAATCCTTCGGATATTGCCCCGATCTCCTTGCTTGACATTGTGCCGTTTCTTATTGCTTTCCTTCTCAATGAAATGTCTTTCAAGTAGTTGAAATCATTTTGTAATTTCTGTAACTTATCGAATCCGTAGCTTTCAATGACCTTGCTGCCGATCTTAATCTCTTTCTCCTCTACTTTTGACCCATACGTCTCAACTAAGGCTTGATAAAAATTCTTCTCTTGGTCTCTCGCTTTACTTGCCTTCACGAAAGAGGCAGAATTGGTTCCGCTTCTCGTTTCAAAGTAACTAACTCCATTAAATCTTCCGTTATGTTTACCTTTTTCTATATTGTCCCATTCAACACCATAAGCAAGTTGACCTGGCCAAGCTGGAATTTCACCAACAAACTTCACTGTACATAAGTCACCAGAATACGAAAGTCTCTCTCCAACTTCAATCTCTTCTTTGATCATCTTGTCATCTCAATAGCCTATCATATTACATTGTAAATACAAAATGTATATAATAAAAATGTGACGGCATGCCGGGGGTATCCCTCGGATTTAATAGCTACAGTATATTTAAGAACCGCAAGACTATTATACATTGAACATATTTAATGATATCTATTCTTCCATCTGAACGTCTTTGTGTTGATTTATTGAAGCAAAGAGTCCGTCAAGATCGAATTCTTTTGACCATTGACTAACGATTGTGGTTTGTTCAACAGATGGAGCAGTACCAGAGCCTGCACCTTTGATGACATGAGCAGATGAGGCTTCTTTTGATGATTTTGGAAGTGTATAACCAACGATCTTACCATCTCTCCAGTCGTTAAGAACACTGAGACCTGCTGCATGTAGATTTGGAATACCACCTTTGCTTAATCTTCCTCTTTTTCTTGCAACATGAATCAAAAACTGTTTGGCATACTCATTGACGTCGGCATCTGGCAATGGAGGAACTTCATAGAATTTCTTGAAACTATCAACCATTTCACTAGATTTAGAAAGCCTTTTCAAGAGAAGGATTATAGCAGGTAATGGATCGGTGATATCTTTTGGAGGAAGGGCATTGAGAAGAACAAGTTGTGCCATTTGCTCAGCTTTTGATCTCTTTTTGTTTTCTTGTGGGAAAACTATACCCGGAGAGTCAAGAATCTTTAACTTACCATCGACTTTGACTTCTCTAAGGGACGTCGTGACACCGGCTTGGTTACCAACTGGACAGGCTTTCGAGGAGCCGCCATGTCTTGAGGTTAAAGCATTTATGATGGATGATTTACCAACGTTAGGATACCCAATAACACCGACTATGACAGATCTCTTTAAATTTGATTTAGCTGCGTATGATTTCAAACATGTCATCAAATTGGAGGCAGTGACCGATTGCGTTAAAGTCTTGTTGAAAGAGTTAGTGTTTGTAGCACCTGGTGCGGACTTCAGTGGGATGGTTGGGAAACTTGACTTCAAGAAATCTAACCATTGCTCAAGAACATTATTAGGAATCAAATCAACCTTGTTCAAAATGAGTATCAGTCTTTTACCTTGACTTTGCAGAACAGCTTCCTCAACCTTTCTTGATCTTGTTCCTTCTGGGTCTCTGGCATCTAACACATAGAGCACAACGTCGGAAGCTTCGACAACTTTCTTGAAAATCTTGTCGTATGCCTTTCTAGACTGTTCTTTTTCAACTTCATCATCTTCATCTTCACTGATTTGATAATCGGCAACTTCTAATTCGTCCTCATCAGAATCTTCTGCGATATCTTCATCTGAGTCTTCACCGTCATATTCTTTAGCAGCCTGTTGGGCACTTTCCAATAGAGCAGCCAAGTTATTGCCTGAGTCTTCCTTCTCAAATTCCATCTCTGCAATTTCTGGGTTCTGTCCTGCAGCCAATAACTCTGCCTTTCTAGCTTCTTTCTGTAGCATTCTCTGTTCAGCATCTTCTCTTCTCTTCTCTTCTATTTCAAAGACTATTTTATCTTTGTATGGAAAACTGGCTGGAATACCTGGATCTTTTTTATTTCTGCTCTTCCAGGTAGGATCTTTCTTAGCTAGCTTCTTCTGTTTTCTAGCATGTGCAGCTGCCTTTTTTTTGATACCTTCCCTCATACGAGTAGTTCCTCTTTTACTAACGGGTTTCTTTAATCTCATCTTGATGGTGTATTCTTTAGAATTATTTTCTTTGTATATAGTACACTGATTATTATTATGATAAACATACAATGAAGAATAAAAAATTTTATCTCATCGCCTAACCATCGCACATAACCCTTGATTAAGATTTTCTTTCATCCCCCAAAAATTACTTTGCACAGAAACAGAATCAACAAACGGTGAGCTAAGAAGTCATTCAGGGCTGATGATTGCCTTGGGCCTACACAACTAAAAACCGAACTCAGTCAAGTCTAAAAAACTATAATGATAAATATGAATAATTAAGTACTAATCATGGAGTATCCAGTGATGGTCTCAAACCTCTCATCATTCAAGCCAACAACAACTAAAAGTAGTTCGTTGTAAACTTGAAGATTCTCCCTCTTTAAGTCTTTTAATGCTTCATCTCTCAGAATCCATGCTGTGGCATCTCGCTTAGCATGTATCTCGGTGTCAAATCTTTCTTTACCTGTATCATCATCATTTTCGAAATGTCCCAAGATAGTTCTAGGTAGATAAGTCTCGTAGATGTTGGCAGCCTTGTTGATTTTATAAGTGATAGTAATGATTCCTGACTCGATCAACAAAAAATAGGAGTGACCTGAATCAAAGTTTATCGATTCATCTTTCAGAATCTCCAACTTGCTGAAGTATTTGATCACGGAGCTCCAAAAATCTTGGTCTTTGGTAGTCAGTCCTTGTAATGCAAACAACAACAATGGCAATGGTTGAGTATCTAGTGAAGAGTTGGTCTTCGATGAGTTAGGAACATTTTTTGTTGAACGTTCTAAGCTTGATTCCTTCTTGAGCGTGATCTGTGCTTGTTGTAGGAAATTGGTATTTCTTGGGGTATTAATAGGCAGTGTTCTGCTTGTGATTGATGGTTTTCTATATATTTGAGCGTAGTTCACCGAGTTTGGATTTGTTATCTTAAAATTGCTCTGTAGCTGTTTATATTTAACCAGGAATTCATTTTCACACCATTCCAATGAGTTGTTCAAGTCATGAAATGCTTGAATTTTACCCAGTTCTGATACTCCTGATATAGGTTCGAATATACCAACCTTTCTCAAAGAGTTCAATATTGATGTCTTATCCCCTAACGAAATAATCAAAAATGCATTGTGATCCAAAACAAATTTTTTAATTCTTATCAAACCTTCTGCTGCACTGAAATCAACGTTCAAAACATTCTTGAAATCTAAGATCAGGTATCTAATAGGATTTTCATTATACTTATCAGATTCAAATAGAACCTTTATTGCTTTCTCTACTTTACCAATAGTACCAAAAAACAAGAAACTCTGTAATTTCAAAACATAGATCTGTTTTCCAATATTTGACAAAAACTGTCTTTGCAGAGGATGTCTGATTACCGTTGATCTTGCAACCTCACCAGTGTATTCATTAGTGATTATAGGAATTTTGGTATTCTCATAAAGGAAATGAAATGATGCAATGATTATTCCAACAACAATTCCAATGACAAAGTCATAAACACCCATTGTTAGGACAATGACAACAATTGTCAAATATTCAACCATATCAACTCTCGTCCACGTATCATACAATGCTTCTTTTAAAAGCTCATATCCCAACAGGAAAATCAGAGAACCAACGACACAAACAGGTATGAACCCTATGACAATTGGACCAATCAAGAGGATTCCAAATGTTGCTAACGCCAACATGACACCCGCTATTCTTGAATCAGCCCCTGCTCTGATAAATAACAAACTGTTTGTGTAGACCAAGTAGTTTTGAATAGACCCAAGTGCACCTGAAATAAAATTACTGTAACCGTGGGCAATCAACTCCCTATCGACATCAACATCGTCTTGTTTAGTTGAAACAGCTAATGCAGGGACATTGATTGGAACATGCAAGATTCCGAAAAACGTCAATGCCAGCATTGAAGGAATTTGTTTGAAAATGACAGACCAGTGAACAATCCTGAAATCATAAAGCTTATAGAACTCATACCAAGGGGCATTTGAGGAGCCCTCATTAGCAAACATATAACCTGAGTCTCTGGCAATAGTTAGGTTCCACTGGGGCGCCAAAAATATGATCAGATGAATCAATGCAAACACAACAATGAAAAAAGTTGGTAAAACTAATGAGTTGTGGTTATAATGCTGTAGCACTAGTAGTGCCAGTGTTAAAATGATGGGTATCATTGTCTTGACGAACGCTGATTTTTCGAACAAAACGGAAAGGTAATCCCAATTGTACTCGAAGGACCCCAATCTCGAGCTAATCTCTATTCCTGTAATTATCAGGAAGTAACCGACACCGCCAATACAACCTATGAGAATGTGTCTTGGAAAGAAACCAACCAATTGGCCTAGCCTGAATTTTCCCAGTAAATAGAATACTAGCCCTGTGATCATGGAACTTATCGCATAAGACGTTATGGTAGTAGCGATGATCTCTTCAGCGTTTTCTTCGCCAATCAAAAATGTGATGTTTGCTGCCATTGTATGGAAAAATGGCGTCACTTCAATCATTTCAGAACCAATCCCAGCACCGAAGGCACTTCCCCCGAGAGAGTAAACAAGCTGAGAAATGATACACGACACATAGAACATTGATAGACCAGCAGGTCCCAAGTCTTTGAACACTTTCTCACCGATTGGAAAGATAATCATACCATATGAAAGGCCGTCCAAAATATTCAACAACAGCCCCAATATGACACTAGGAATATATCCTACGATTTTTGCAAGCGTAACTTTGCTGCTCAGTGCGTCCTCAGGTGACTGAGACGACCTGTACCCAGACTCCAGATCAACTTGTGGAGGCTCAACTCCTCCGTAGTAATTCTTGTTGAAGGTCTTTGGCGGCTGGTTGTTTAGGAGCAAAGACGATGATTCATCAACTTCCTCTTCCAGCACGGGCTCGATGCGACCCCTGGCGCCCTGATAGAACTCGTCATCGTCCGCCAGAAACGCTGTTTGGTCATGCAACGCATTCTCTTCTTCGTCGCCATATCCCTGTTCAGCCATCTCTGCTGCTGCTCCATAGTCACTAACTGAGCTGCCTGCCCTTCCCAGGCCCAGATAAGACCGTCCTAGCATAGCAGCTTGCTCCAGAGTAGCGTTCCCACCTGTGCTATATGATGATGCCAGTCCCAGCGATACAGACAGCGCATTGGGCGTTGCCATTGGCGACTGATTCTTCTTGAATGACATTTGGCGGCTAACTGATCACCAGAAAAGTATAAATATGTGAGCGAAGAATCGAAAATTTGTGATAAACTTCCTAACTGGACAGGAGATAAGAGAGATCACGTGAATTTTTTTTTTGATCATATCATGTGTCAGACAATCAGTCGTGTCTGGAATAGGTGGTAAGGGGACAGATAACCATGAGAAAGTGATTGTTGATCAGGATGTTTCACTAGCCAAAGAATTTTGTATGATAAAGTTCGGTTTAGGTTTGAGGGTTTTTCCCCAGCTTTTCCAGGTTGCTTGAGATCAGAAATAGGCCAATGAATGCACAGAATTGACTCTTTCCTTATGTACTGGTGAAGGTTGATGGTTGTCTTTGCCGAATATAGGCAAAAAACCCGAAATTTTTCAATTCAACAAATATAAAAAAATCAAGAGTATAACCATATATAATTACCAAAGCGTGGCTTTTTCTGATTCCCCAGTTCAGTCTGTTGTGAAACGAGCCAGTATGTCAGTCATTCTCATTGCAGGTATCGCCACAGTTGTGGCTATTGCTCTTGGACTCTTTCTGTTCAATGGATCGAATAAGCAACGCAAGGCATTGGACAAAGAAGTCTTCCAAGAGTTCCCATTGATCCAAAAGACTATGCTTTCCCATAACTCTGGTGTCTACAGATTTGCATTGCCTAACCCAACAGATGTATTGGGTCTTCCTATCGGTCAGCACATTCAGATCAAGGCTAATATCAATGGAAAGGACATCCTCAGATCATACACACCTACTTCTAACGACGCTGAACAAGGCTACTTCGATTTGTTGATCAAATCTTATCCTCAAGGTAACATCTCCAAGTACATTGCTGAATTGAACATTGGTGATTCCATAAATGTTAAAGGTCCAAAGGGTTTCTTCCAGTACACCCCAAACATGTGTACGCACATTGCCATGGTTGCTGGTGGAACAGGTATCACACCGATGTACCAGATCATAAACGCCATCGTTTCTGATCCAAATGATAAAACTGAGGTTATTCTGCTCTATGGTAACCAAACTGAGGCTGATATCTTGTTGAAACCAGAGTTAGATAAAATTGTCAAAGAAAACTCAAACATTAAAATCCATTACTTCTTAGACAGACCACCTGAGAACTGGGATGGTGGTGTTGGTTATATCACGAATGAAGTTTTAGAAAAGGAACTACCTAAACCAACCGAAAAGACCAACTTACTGATCTGTGGTCCTCCTCCAATGACAAACAGTGTCAAGAAGGCTGCTGTTACTTTGGGTTATCAAAAGGCCAAACCAGTCTCTAAGGCTGGTGATCAAATCTTTGTGTTTTAAAAACTACACGGTATTCCATTTAATTTGGACAAAGAAATCATAAGTTCAAGACTAATTACAAAGGATTTAATTTCTATATCATGGCTCTATCAATTTGTAGAATTGTTATTATCTACACGCCTAGTTTCAAAGCTTCAATACGCTCATTGAGAATTGGTACACCTTGAGCTTTCTGGTCCAGTAACTTTTCATGAATGGACTGTAGAGCTTTCAAGGCATTTTTCTCGTCAATAACGGCACTGATATTGATCTCATTAGCACCTTGGGAAATCATCTCAATATTGATACCTTGCTCAGCTAACGTGGCAAACATAGTACTTGCGACACCGATATACTGCTTCATTTGTTTACCAACCAATGAAATGATACACATGTTCTTTGTGACATCAACCGTTCCTAGTTTTCTCAGCTCGTTGACACATTCTCTTAAATTTCTATAGGACTCTTCACTTTCTGTATGTTCCAAGGCCATTGATACATGGACCTCAGATGTGGAGATCAGATCAACGACTAACTTGTATTTATCCAATGTTGAAAAGATCATGGCTAAGAATCCGTGACTCAACGTCTTCTTATTTGAGTGAACATTCAACACTATAATATCGTGTTTGGCTGTGATGGCGGTGGCAGCTTTTCTCTTGTTAAGAAGAGATGGTGCTATTTTAGCTAAAGATTGAGGTGGATGTGGTGGAGTTGACTCACCTTTTCTGGCAACGTCATCTGGATAGATGATAGTACCTTCACCGGTTGGGTTTTCCACATTCTTGATTCTGATTGGTATTTTAGCTTTGATGACTTGTTCCATGGTGAACGGATGGATAACCTCTGAACCATAATATGTCAATTCAGCCGCTTCCTCAGGCGTGACACTAGGTAATAATCTAGCTGTCTTAACTTTTCTTGGATCAGCTGTGAAGATACCATCAACCTCTTTCCAAATTTGAAGCTCGTCCGCATTTATACCAACAGAAATCAAAGCAGCGCAAAGATCTGTGTATCCTCTTCCAACACCGTTGAGCAGACCACCTGGAACAATACCAAAGTACCCTGTGAAGACGGGAACGACTATATCGTCACCTAGTTCATGGATCTTTGCTGCGAGAATCTTTGCCAGGTTGGTGTAGAAGGTATTGTCGAATCCGGTCTTGGAAATATCCAGTCCTGGTGCAATGACGTTGGAAAGGTCAATGTACTTAGCCTTAATACCATGGTCATTGAACAAGGCAGCCATGAACAGACAACTTAATTTCTCACCTGCACTCATAATTGAGTCAAGTGTTCTTGGGGATATCTCCCCAATGATTTGGGACGCATGTAACAGTTTCAAAACCTGGTCACACTCGTAGTTTGTATCCTTTATCAACTGTTCTTTGATCTCTTGGTTCTTAATTTTTGACTCTGCATTCTCCAAGTGGTCGTCTCTGACTAGCTTTAACACGCTCTCGTAATCAGCGTCTATCGAGGCCAAGTCTGCTGCCCTAAGAAGTCTCGATGTGGTTCCCTCACTTTTCGTTTTGGACGAGCGAGCTGAGCATACAACTGCGACTTTGTGGCTCTGCGAATACACTTTGACAATATCATCTGTGATTTTCTCACTGAATTTACCAACACTTGTTCCCCCAAACTTCTGCACTATCCACCCTTGGGGAAATGAAGATGCTAATGACACTGATGACATGCTATAAACCTCTTTGCAATCAGTTCTCTGACAAATAGAACAATCTGAAGTTCAACTTGTTTGAGTCATAATTGTGAAAAATTCCTGGTGATATCACGAAATATCACGAAATATCCGGAACAGGAACTTCTACTTATCCGGTATGGTTACGTGCCACTTGTTTTGAGGTTTATCCATAAATGTAGTTCACTCTATATATACCACGTACATCAGATACTAACAGATAAAACGCTGCCAGAGACAACAGAGACGGTGAAAATGGGGAAAGAACATTACGGTGTGGTCATAGATTCTGGTTCTTCCGGATCGAGGGTACAGATATATAGATGGCCCGACTCGGTAGAGGTGAAGAAGGATACGAATGCCGAAGACTCTGTTCTTAGATCAGTTCCTCAGATACAACAGCAGGAGTCATGGACGTTCAAAATCTCGCCAGGGGTTTCTACGTTTGGAGATAAACCCGATGATGTCTGGGATGATCACTATGAGCCTTTGATCGAATATGCAGAGAAGATCATTCCAAAGGACGCCTGGGAAGATACGCCTATATTCGTGCTAGCTACAGCTGGGATGAGACTGCTGCCAGATGAGAAGAGAACAAAACTGCTGAAGAAGATTTGTAAGGAGATCCAAAAGCATTCTGACTTCCGGCTTGACAGCTGCTCAGAACAGGTGCAGATTATCGATGGCGAAACAGAGGGACTGTATGGCTGGATTGGTCTGAACTATCTCATGGGACAATTGAATGATTATGATCCTAGCAGTGATGAGCACAAGTCCTACGGCTTCATGGATATGGGGGGTGCATCCACACAGATCTCGTTTGTTCCAAACAAAAAATCAGAAATTGAAAAACACCGTGATGACATATCAACCCTGTATTTGAGAAATGTGAATGGTGAAATCCAGAAGTGGGACATTTTTGTTAGTACGTGGTTGGGTTTTGGTGCAAACGAAGCACGAAAGCGTCATCTCAAGAATCTGATTAATGTGTTACCGGAGAAGAACAATGATGTGGCCGAGGATGATTTCAATACTTTAGAGTTGTATGATCCTTGTCTACCAAAGGGGGCTAAGATTGATTTCCTTCATGAGGGAAACTCCTATGACATCATTGGCTCTGGTGACTATGAACAATGTCTGAAGATTTCGTATCCCCTACTTCTCAAGAATTTGCCCTGTACAGATCAACCTTGTTTGTTCAATGGTGTCCATGCTCCCGAAATTGATTTTCAGCGAGACAAGTTTGTAGGCATTTCGGAGTATTGGTACACTGCTAATGATGTATTCCACATGGGTGGTGAATACAATTTCGAGAAATTCAATGAGAAAGTAAAGCAGTTTTGTGAGAGTGATTGGTCTGAGATACAGAAAAATAGCGACAATGGAGACTATAACAATGTCCCAGAAGCCCTATTGATGGATTCATGTTTCAAGGCAAGTTGGGTTCTTAATATATTACATGAAGGTTTCAATTTACCAAGAGGTGATATCGAAACTTCGCTACATGAAACACCAAACAGTGAAGTTGAAGTACATATTCCGTTTCAAAGTGCCAGTGCAATAAGAGGTTCAGATCTTTCTTGGACATTGGGAAGAATCATCATCTATGCATCTAGTCTCATTGTTGGCACAGGCGAAAGTAAGAACCAGCAAGTTGGTTTCCAGCCAAGCGAAAATGAGCATAAAAGTTTCATACCTGGTGGAATTATGCAAGGTTCAAAGTCATATGCTACAGAACACGATGGTTTGTCATTTTTTCCGATTCTTTTCTTTTTTACCACTACCTTCATCTTCATCTATCTACTCATCTATAAACGGCCCAGTCTACAAAAAATTCCCAGTCTTATAAGTCGTTTAATTTCCCAAGCTCATGCAAAATACAATCAATATAGATACACTAAAATAGCAACTCAACAGTCATCAGATCTAGAAAATGGAACTTTTGTTGCCAATTCGTCTTTACATATACCCTCAAGTGGAAGTCGGAGCCCGTCATTATCCGCTGCTGATGATTTGAACTCGAACTTCAATTTGAGAACGAGAAGTTTCGCCAATTTGAGTTCCAATCCTAAGCTCAATCCATTCCAACCAAAGAAGACAACAAACTCATTGTTGAATCTCAGTGATTTTAGAAAAAATGACATTCAAAGGACCCAGTCATCACCTGGCATCATAAGGTGAACCTCAAAGGGTGAAATTGTGGCTCTAGATATTTCGCATTTGTTGACCATTTGTGTAAAAAATAATGATACGATATACATTCTTAGATTTCGAAGGGTATACCTGTAATTAATGTTCATATATATCATCGATTTGCTATAAAAATCTAAAATGTGTCACTGAAAAGAAGGGAGTGGTCTTTGAAAGATCATCCATTATCTGCAACAATATTGATTAGTAAAAGCAGAGTAAAAAGAAGTTAATCAAGAACGATCTGCTAATGCCAATGTATGACACTTAGTTTTACGCAACTCAAAAAATTTTAGTAGTCAAGCGCATGAGAAGTATTCAGTTTCTTGGAATATCTTCAAGCTTGACCTTACCAGACTCAATCCAGCTCGGGTCAATTAACTGTTCTTTATTTTCGTACAAGAATTTGTAACTCGTTTTGATGGTACCATCACTCACACCCAGTTTTTCTGCTATTTTAGATGGTGCTAATTCAGCCTTGAATATAATAACGACCATGTAAATGATTGCAGCTGCAATAGTGATTGGTGATCTTCCTGCCAATACTCCAGTCTCTTTACAACGTTTGGCGATGTGCTCAGCAGCATTCGACAGTTGAATTCCGAGACCCAAATGGGAGCAAAATCTTCTGATAAGATCTTCTGCCGAAGTTTGCGACGATTGAATATTTTCTGGTGTGTTCAAATGAGAATTGACTTGGTGTCTCTTTTCTTCCAAAATCTTCTTGATGATACCAAACACTTTCCCAATATCCTTCTTCGGAACTCTAGTCAATGTACATATCTCTTTGAAAGTTCTGTCAACCCTTGCTTTACGACACCCCACTAGAATAACTGCGGCCATAATACTCTCTTGCGACTTACCCTTCAAGGCCTTTTCATCGTGGGTCAATTTGTAAGCCTGTTTGGCACCATCTTGAACGATTCTTGGTAATTGTGCAGCATCACACATCATTGAGATCTTAGCATATGCTGCCTGCAGAGCGTTATCCTTCTTGTCAACAACACTCTTGCTCTGTGCCTTATTCAAGTCTCTCCCTACACGCGCATTTTCCCCCTGATATGCAATCATCGTAGATAGCTGATTACCATCTAACAATGGGTTACTAGCCTCACCCACACGGCTCGGATCATCCACATTCTGGTCGTCATTCGAAAACGTACGCCATTCTGATCTTGTATCGACTATCTTGTCCGATAGTACCAGTCCGCACAACGCACACACCACATCTCCCTCTGCAAATCTCTCGGCCAATTCTGGCGGGAACACTTTACACTCTGGGCATGACAGCACAATACTTAAGTCTGGTCCTTCTCTTCTTGCTGCAGTAGTGGCCATCTCTGTGTAATTCTTTTTCTTCTGTTTCCTAATCAGTGGATGGCAAACTATTCCACGACAAATCTCTTTCTATGTTGTTACCAGAAAACGCTCACAAAAGAACACCCCTCGGAGTAACTGAATACCCTGAGCCACAGCAAACACTAAAGCAGCTAGACACAACCGAACAACAACGCACTGATGACGATGGTTGCTCCAGCGGTAAAAGTCACGACGAAACAACACATTTGTAAACACAGAATTGGCACATTCTTTTTTTATTTTCTGGAAAAATTCTGCCATTTGAGAAATGTGTCCCTACCAGCTCATCTCGCCAGAGCACTGGTGGTGATGCTGGCAAACTGTTCACTCTGAGAGATGCAGAAGCTGTGTCTGATAGTATTGTCACGTGTGAATAGCACAGTGGTATCCTTCAGGGATGCCTCTATCTCTCTTTGAGTCGATTCGCTGACCCAATGGTCCGGTGATGTGAAGAAAAACCATTTCTTGACATCTTTATTTCGCTTATGGAAGAAATCATTGTGGTATTGCCAGTCAGATTGGATCGTCATCATTTCTTCCGACGCCATGGAAAGGCTCTGCTCGACATAGTGCTTGCTCGAGATAAACCGTTCAGTTATGTCTTTGGCTTCTTGAAAGTCGGTGCTAACGGCATAGTTAATCAGGGACGATTTGAGAACCGTTGGAAAAAGGCCTAATAGCCTTGTAACGCTACCAACAGCTCTGTAAAACCAGGGGGCTCTTTTTACAATGGAAAAGAGAACAGACCCCTTTGTTGACTTATGTATGTCGAGTATTGTTGGTGTTATGAACCCCATGAACTTGTAATCCCATTCGCATGTAGTCTTGTCAACTACTCTTTGCATTAGCCACGAACCTACCGAATGACCCATAATGTATACTTCACTACCCCTTGGGATGAACTCTCTCATGACTTCTGCTTTGTGTTGAACCTGTTCTTCCAAACTGTATATTCTCTGGGTATCTGGCTCCTCTGTACAAAATCCTGCATGCGAAATTCCTAGTACTTCAAACCCTGTATCTTTCGCTATCAAATCAAGATATCTAATGTAATACTCGATAAAACCAGGATTACCTGGGATGAAAACGAGGAAAGGTCCTGTTTTTCCCGACGTGCTCTGGTTTATGTGATAGACGGTGGTTTTGAACGGGGCTGTGATGGTTTTGATCATCTCTACCAATTGCAATTCAAAGCTGAAATTGTATATTTTTCGGTAAAACTTATAAACTCTCACAAAACCACTACAAAAAAAC
The DNA here is from genome assembly GCA_003707885.2 of Komagataea salicaria. NCBI lineage: Eukaryota > Fungi > Ascomycota > Saccharomycetes > Phaffomycetales > Wickerhamomycetaceae > Komagataea > Komagataea salicaria. Next base: position 108,111 of record PPMB02000009.1, read on the forward strand.
ATAGGTGCAAGTGCCAGAGTCATGAGCCAACCAGAAGTATGTCTGTTCTCCCTGAAGGAAGCACCTTCTCTTGCTGAAAACTAACTTCTCGCAGCTCAAAAGACAACGATTGGGCGATGATGCTCACGATACACAGATCTTAAACTATGTGAAGAATATCGAAACTGACGATGGTAACCATGTTCCAAAGATTGACGTAGAATGGCTCAGAAATCTCAGTGATGTGATAGAAAATACATTGAATGGCAATGATAAACTTCGAATATTGTACGATAACGAACCAATGAAACTGATAGATTCTGAATTCTTACTCAACACTCAGATCAAGGAACTAACAAATATCACGGAAGCAGATCCTCCTATTTACGAAGAGTTCGTCAACATGCTATCAGGAACTTTGAAGAGACTGGATAATCATCCAAATGAACAAATATGGGAGTCAATGAGATCCCTGTATAACGATGTTTTTGATTTCAGCGAAGAAGAAATGGAAGGAAAAGAACCACTCGTTCAATATCTTATCGAGGACAATTCGTTGCTGACCACGTTAGTTTCAAAAATTTACTATGAACCACAGGAGAGGTTAGAAGAACTGGAAATCATTGATAACATTGTGAGCTCCGAGATTCCAGAACTTATCCTTTCCATTCTGAAGAATGAATCATTCGTTGCTAGATTGTTGAGCCTGATAAACAAGTTCGAAGGATCACAAGGATTTGAATATCAAGATATTGCAGTAGATATTCTTTCTAAAATTGTACACTCTGATATCAGTATTGCCTTAATCAGTTATCCTACTATTGTGGAAACCTTGTTGAATCAGTTATCCAGGTTTAGAACTGTCTTTCCGAAAGATGAGAACTCTCCAGAGCAAATCTATTCAGATATACTCATACTATGTCTAAAACTATTGTTACAGAATGGTAGGGGTGTCGATCTTTTCATAGAAAATGAAGGGTTTGAGCTTTTATCCATAATTATGAGAAATTCAAACAACAGATTTGGTGTAAACACCTTCGTCAACCTGATATATTCGATACTTGAATCTGATAAGGATGATTTGAAGGTAAAAATGTCAATAAACATAATCGCATCCACTGAGTTTTTGAAAAAGGTCTTCAAATATCTACCGAAATCCAAAGATCAAGATAGTCTCACCAGATTCGTCAAGATTCTGGCAAAACTACTGGCTCTACTTCCCTATGATTCAAATGAAAGATTCAGATTAGTGAATAAACTGATGGATAATGATGCAAAAAATATGAAGAAACTGCATTCTTTGGAACTGAGCTATTCTGAAAGAATCCAAAATAACTACAACTATGATGAAGACCATGACGAAGCCACTCCGTATGAGGAAAGAATATGGGATGGCTTGGGTATTGTACAGAGTATTTCCGTGATCAAGGCATGGTTAGCACTAGAAGATGATACGATCAAAGATGAGTTGAAGCGAAACGGATTACTTGACTTACCAAAGATGCAAGCAGTTTTACTAGGATACCAAAAGGAACTGAAGGACTCGTATGGCCTTGTTGAAGATGAATACATCAAAAATGAGGTCTCTAATCAACTACAGTCAATTACAGATCTTCTAAGCGAGTTGGACGAACTCACACAAAAGATTTGACAATTATCTGTCATCGTTGAATACAACAGGAATGTTTTTGGGTCTGTGTATTTACATAATTCAACCAAAGTAATGTATGTGATATTACTGTACGTATTTCTTTATCCTGACTCAGATCACATGCTCATCCGTCGGTACGCCGTCGTATTTTGATAATTGTTCATGAACTAAACAATACTAGGAATAAGGAAAATATCAAGTATTACTTTCTTCATTACCTTGCATTTAGGTAACAAACCATAATCAAAACATCTCTTCATCATCAGAAGATCCAAGTGCGTGGTCCTTTAAGATATTAATATGATCAACTATTCTGGTGTGTTATGGAGTTGATAATGTGAGGTGACCGTCATCCGAAATTTCGGAATATTTTGACTACTTTAAGTACCAAACAAACAGAATTGGCTGCTCAGGCATGACATTAACCTCACTTAATGGAACATTTTCTCCAGAGGTCATTCTCAAGATTATACAGTTCTCTGATTATGAAACATTGACCACGTCTTTGAATATCAAAGAATATCGAGACACGGTTAGTCAATTCTTTGACGTCATCACGGATCACGATTCTTCAGAATTAATACATTTCCACAATTACAATGATTTGAGACGGAGGAGATTGTCAGAGGTTGACGAGACGAACAATTCCAAGATCTATTTCATCGAAGTCAAAGACTGGTTTGCATTGGACAAAGAGGAGTTCTTGAAAAAATTTGGTAATAGACATGGTATACTCGCTGTCTTGGAGTCCTCACTTCCTTCTGAAGAGACTATGCTTGAATGGAGTCGCTTCATCAGGCAGTTTCCAAACATGACATTGATATTTCCCGATGCAAGTTCTTTTCTCATTCTTCAAAACCCAAATACAGATGATGTGATAGATTTTTCCAGAGTCCGTTTAGATTCTGTCAAGTCACTCTTTGTGCAAAACGTGAGCAGAATCTCAGACCCTACGAAAAATAAGCTGTATGCTCCCCAAATTACTTCTCTGAATGTGATAAAATGCTGCAATGAGGTATTACAAGTGATTTCCTACGAGATGTGGGCGAACTTAACACACTTTCAGACATCATCAGAGATATATTTCAGGGAAGAAGAAGATAATGGCGATGAAGGTGATTATGACGATGATTATGACGATGACCCAGATCTTTTCAACTCATCAAGGTATTCGTTAGAGAATATCCATTTCAAGAATCTAACCTATGTGTCTCTAAAACACTTCTACCTTCTCAAAAACGTTACGTTTGATAAACTGGAGACAGCAGAAATTTTATATGCAGACTCTACTGATTCCAAACCCGCTGTATTCGAAAATATCAATTTCTGCAATGTCTCCAAACTCCCAATTTTTATGGATACCAAATTCAAATTTCCTGAATGGAGGAATGTCACTTTTCCAAACTTGCAGTGTATATCTTTCCTCAACATTGTTAACGATAGGGCAAAGGAAACAGGGACTTTCGATGTAACATATGAATCTCTATCAAGTTTCGAAAACGTTCCAGAATGGTACAGTTTCAACTCTTTGGAACTTTTACAGTTTGATAAAGTATCCTCAAACATCAACAGTTTATCGTTGACTCTCTATGATGAAATCGGATATGAAATATTCGATAAAACTGTTTTTCATTCATTGGAGAAACTGAAATTAACAATGACAGGAAGCTGTTCCAAATTACCAAAGCTGATGGCTCCCAATTTGAAAGACTTAAGTTTTGATTATGTCAAAGAGTTTGGTGCAGGCTTCATTGATAGTATCGCCGAAAGGTATCCTCAAATTGAAACTCTCCATATGCCTATGAACGACACCACTATTACCGATATCAAGCCAGTTAACTATAATAGTCTGAAAAGACTAAAATTGAGTGGCAATCTCTTTGGTGACTACAACTTCACGTCCTCTAAGTTCCTATGGAATCTTGATAACCTCGAAGAACTCACCTTTGAGTGTATACCAGAGGACAGAAACACAACCGTCACCTTGGCCTTAGATCTACCGAATCTGAGAAAACTGGTAGTGGAAGACTACGATGCATTTGAAGTTGAGGAGGACTACAGTACCCACCTAATCGTCCAGAATTGTCCTAAGTTGGAACATCTTCAGCTCCATGGCATTCCATATCTCACTCTAGCCGATGAAATTGGTGAACATTTAACGCATATACTCAGTGAAGATGGCCCTTTGAAAGAGATCAAAGCGAGAAATTTACCAGCGTTGGAGCGTCTACAGTATTGCACGATCGGCTCAGATTTGATTGAGGAGATACAGTCCATTAACCCCTACGTTGAGAGAGTTGTCACACCATCAAACAACTAGTATCGTGCTTCAAAAACATATATAGATTAGCAGACATATCTAGAGATCCACTTGAATCCGGGGTTTTTGTCTATCAACTGAATATTCACTGACGATCAAAGCCCAACGCGTAAAAATGGAGTAACTGCTCTACAACTGCTACTGTATAAGTGATAAGTCATACGCTATTCGACCCGAGCCGATCTTTCATGTTTGGATGGGGGCACAAAAGTGAAAAATTATATGATAAAAAATACTGTAATATACATATAGGACATAAGTCCCAAAGAGGAAATTGGTTCATTTTACTCCATCTACCATTTCTGAGATTCTGAGATTCTGAGATTATTTGTATGTAACCCCTGTTGAAAGGATTGTATAGTATTGGTGACGATGTCGGAGGAACATGGACTCCCACTGGGGGATATCATCTTCATTGCGGTGAAGCCAATTTTAAAGATCTACTTGGTATTACTACTTGGCTGGGTTCTTGTGAAATTTAATGTCATATCAATGGAGACCAGTAGAGGGCTGTCGAACATGATCGTGAATGCTCTGGGTCCTTGTTTGACATTTAGTAAAATTGTGGGTAATCTTTCAGGGAAGAACATAAAGGACATTGGTATTGTGCTTCTGACGTCTGTGGTTCTCGTTGGTGCAGGTGGACTTCTAGCATTTATTATTGGCAAACTTACACCAGTTCCGAAAAGATGGGTATATGGACTGCTATTTGGTGGATTATTTGCCAACGTGGGTGATTTACCTGTTGCGTATATTCAGAGTCTTGGGACGGGGATTGTGTTCGATATGAAAGATGTCGATAGAGGGGTTGCACTGAGTCTTATATTTGCGAGCACCCAAGGCTTTCTGATGATGAATTTAGGACTGTTTCAGATAGTTGGATTAGACTTCAGAGAGAAAGACTCAGAAATGGATCCGGAGAGTGGGATCACAGTAGTGAATACCGCAAAGTCGAGAGAGGTTGACGAGACGGCATCTACCAAACTGAGAGATTCGCAACTTGAAGTCAAACCCTTTGTCGTTGATGATGATGATGACTATGATGCTAATAATGACGGTAATAATGATAATAATGGGCATAGTGCTGTGAGGTCGATACGTTCAGGAATCGATGATGCCATAACTTCCATCGACTCTAGACTTAGTGAAGCCGAAGAGGGTGATATAGGAAGCATGAAAACCGGGGTAAGAAGACATAGTAACTCAACGTTTAGACGGGTAGTCAGTCACGAGTCACAGTATTCTTCAAGATCAAGAAAAGCTAAACAAAACACTCAAAGTTTGATTGATGAGTATAGTGAAGCAGAAATAATGAGATATCAAACGATTGATAACTTGGCTAAGGCGATATCCAAGACTCAATTGGTTGGTTTACATCTGGAAGAAGAAGATGCTGCTGGGAAGGCAAAAAAGGACAGCTTCAACAACAAATGGCAAATTTTCATTAAGAAGTACAGACTTGGTTGGCTACACTACATTCTACTCAACTTCAGCAGGCCCCCATCGCTGACCCTAGTTGTATCGTTGATCATCTGTATGGTTCCTTGGCTACGAGCACTGTTTGTGCATAATAGCATTGATATAAAGGATGCGCCTGATGGACTGCCCCCGCTGAACTTTATTATGGATATGACAACATACGTTGGAAACGCTGCTGTCCCTGCTGGCTTGATGTTACTGGGGGGAACCATTGCCAGGCTGGAGATCAAAGAGATTCCAAAAGGGTTTTGGAAAACTTCGCTGTTGATGGTTCTTTGTAGGCTCTGCCTTCTACCTGTCATTGGTGTTGTGTGGTGTGATAAGATGTTTGATAATAGCTGGTTGGATGACAATGTGTCCCGGTTTGTGATGATTCTATCATGGTCTGTACCAAGCTCTACGTCCCAGGTTTACTTCACTGCCTTCTATACACCTTTGGAAGGTGAACACATTCAGATGGATTGTCTAGCTGTCTTCTTGATGATGCAGTATCCGTTGTTAGTAGTGACCTTTCCGACAGTTGTGAGCTATGTGCTGAAAGTTACTTTGGGGTTGTAATGATATTGTTTCAGGGACCATCACAATAAACAGTGTATTTATAGAAGTGTAATATATCACCTTGATGATTTTGTGAACTGTAGACAGCATTGAATCATATGGCTCTCTACAAATTTGAACTCTGGGAAGCTGTATTTTCGTACTGAAGGTCTATAAATCTATAACAGCGAAAATGACCGAATAAAATTCATACTTCAAATACAAGCAAGGACCAGATATCTGCAGCTTTCAATGGTGATCTGCGACCTTGTGATCGACTGGAACACAGCTGTTTCCATTGTAAGTAAGTATACATGAAAAGGTAGCTAAAACGCATTCTTGGTATCCTCTAACCTTTTCCACTACTAGAGAATAATGAGCTAGATCAACTTTACAGAAGCCATGGAGAAACAGCGAGATACAGAGCCTATAAGCAGGATCTAGCAAAGGAGGGAAGTTCGGTGGTAGAATACATAATTAAGATGCGATTGAATTGGGTAGATACCAATGGTTCACCCCAGCTGGCCCCAGAGTCTGATAAGCTATTCACCAACGCACGGGACATAAAGATCATTAGAAATGACTTTCCTTATAATTTCGAACCTGACGTAACTCATCTCTGCGTCTGGTCAAAACTTCCGATTGAGTCAGCTTCCAGGTCTCCCATCGGAGATGTAAGCGAACTCACGAGACGTATTATCGAAAAGTATGTGGAGAAGAATTTTGTGGAAGGACTACAACTAGATCATAGTTGTGTAACATGGTTTAGAAACTTCCCTGCTCTACAAAGTGTCACAGAGCTGTCCCATATCCATGTTTTACTCAAGGGTGCGCCACAAGAAAAGCTGTTGAATCTAATAGGAACAGCTGGTGAAGTCCTTAGCCGGGAGGAAGTGCTGCAAATTGAAAACAGTTCTTGTAAATAGATACACCTCATCTCATCGTATATTTATGAAGATCACGAAAATATAAAAAATACACAAACATGAAAAGTTAAACGAGAAACAATAGTGAGTCCTATACTCGAAAGTAGGGAAAAAGAAAGTACAAGTTGCTAGGACAGTATGCCCAATTTGCTCGCACAAAGAAATAGCTCTAGCTCGATGGCGAATCTGGTTCAGAGAGCTTCAGGCTCAGTTCCCAGAGCCGTTCTTGGTGACACAGGTGTTCTGATCAAAGATCAGCTCATGTCATCGTCTGCATTTTACCAGCAGGATAAGAATCCTTCACTTGTGAGCTGTATAAGTTGCCAAAACGCAGATATCGATAACAACACGAAGATAAAGCACATTCCGTTTACCGATATCCTGACAACAAGATACATCGACATTCCGGATGATGAAACTAGCTCTACAGTTATAGAAGTGGTCTTCGCTAAACATAAGAAATCACATCTTGTCCCTACATCTGTAACATTGCAGATAGATAGTCTAGGTTATGATGACATAGTCAATGAGATATTCAAAAGAAGTTATCCAGAAACCAGACCGAAGAAATCAGTGCTGGTTCTCATCAATCCCCACGGTGGTAAGGGTAAGGCTTTAAAACTATTCTTGAGAAAGGCAAAGCCTATTCTTATTGCAGCTGAAGTCGAACTAGAAGTAAAGAGTACAGAATATCCAAAACATGCAGTTGATATTGCAAGGGAATTAGATATAACAAAATATGATTTGATCATCTGTGCTAGTGGTGATGGTGTCCCATATGAAGTTTTCAATGGATTTTATCAGAGACCTGATAGGGCACAGGCTTTCAACAAGATCCCAGTAACACAGATTCCATGCGGATCAGGAAATGCTATGGCTGAATCATGTTTGGGAACTAGTGATCCTTCAAGTGCGGCACTGGCAATCTTGAAAGCGCATGAGTCTAATATCGATCTCATGGCCTTGACGCAAAACAACGAAACCACCATCTCGTTCCTCAGCCAGAATTTCGGTGTTATTGCTGATTCTGATCTGGGAACAGAACATCTTAGATTCCTAGGTGCCATCAGGTTTGATTTGGGAGTGGCATACAAAGTTTTTTCAAGAACAAGATATCCTTGTGAACTATACATTAAGTATGCTGCAAAATCCAAAGATGCTTTAAGACAACACTACGATGAGCATAGAAACAATGACCAGAACAAAAGCTCCAGTAAAGAAATAACAGAGGCTGATTTTCAACTGAAATATGATCCAAATGCCCCCGTTCCTGAAGACTGGGATCAAGTTAATCAAGATTTAGCTGACAATATTGGTGTCTTCTACACAGGAACGATGCCTTATGTATCCAAAGACGTTCAGTTTTTTCCTGCTGCATTACCAAACGACGGATCGATTGATTTGGTAATGATGGATGCAAGAACAAGTATCACACGACAGACTCCAATATTGTTATCCTTAGAGTCAGGAGGACATGTAATTGCTCCTGAAGTTCAGCATTCGAAAGTGATAGCGTACAGATTCACACCTAAGAACAGTGACGGCTTGTTGAGTGTTGATGGCGAAAGATATCCATTGGAACCATTCCAAGTTGAGGTGCTAGCTGGTGCTGCAAAGACTTTATTGAAGAACGGAGTTTATGTAAAAACCTGCTTTTAGAGTTTTGATTTAGTGGAGTTTTGACGTATGTTTATACATTGAAAAGCATGAGTTGCTTATGGGTACCCCTTTTTGTAGAAACCCGTTTACGCTGCAAATACCATACTCTGTATCAGCATCTGGTCTAGAAAAGTCCAGACAAGACTAGGCTGACCAGAAAAGACTACGTTCCAACCCCTCTCAAGACTAGTCTTTCATTACTTCATCGCACTTCATTTTTTTTCTTTTTTTTTTTTTTAAATTACCGGAACTCTATTTAGTCCCACAATGTTTGAAAAGTCAGTCAGTCTTTTATCTTATTAGAGTTACTTGAGTCTTGTGTCTCATTATTGCCGGTTGCTTTTTTCATTTCGAGAATTTCAGCGTTTGATTGATATTGTTCAATTACACTTCAAACATAATCCCTGTTCGATATCAATTTTAAAACAAGACAATGTCGAGTGAAGAACAAAACTTTCTTGAGTTGGAAGAAACTCTTCCTGAACCAATCAAGCTATCCTCCTCACAATTCTTCAATGTACCAAACCCAATTTCTCAACCTGTCCCTGATCATTTACTCAACAGAAATCCATTGCTTGATCGTTTGAGAAACAATGAAACAGCAGCACAGAGAACTGCTTCCCCAATTCCAATTCCTGGTCCATTGCATCCTGAGCTCTCCCATTATCCTGCCTTGAACAAGGAGAACGCAGCAACAGGTGTAATCTGGTGTACTGATCGTGCTACAGAACGTGGATATCCTTCACCAAGTTGGGTTAACTTGGGGCAGGGTATGCCAGAAACTGGTGATATTGAGGGTTGTTTCGTCAGACCAAATTCTGTTAAAACAACAATCGAGAGCCGTGAGTATAGTCCAACCTCCGGTATCAAAGAATTGAGACAAGCAATTGCCAATCTGTATAATGAACAGTACAGACAAGGTATGGACTCTAAGTACACATGGGAAAATGTCAACATTGCACCAGGTGGAAGAGCAGCTCTAACCAGAATTGCTGCTATTCTGGGCGATGCGTATCTCTCATTCTTTCTTCCTGATTACACTGCATATGCAGAAATGTTATCACTATTCAAGAATTTCGCACCAATCCCTGTTCCATTGTATGAGACAGATCATTATGATATTGATTTGAAAACTATCAAAGGTGAACTGAACAGAGGTGTTGCAGCTATTTTAACTTCTAACCCAAGAAATCCAACAGGTCAAGTCATCCCTAAAGATGAATTGGAAAAGCTTCATAATTTGTGTAGAGAAAAGTGTCTGTTGATCATGGACGAATTCTACTCAAGATACTATTATGATGGTGAGTTGGGAGAGTCCAGAAGTTCTGCTAGTTTTGTCAAAGACGTCAACAAAGACCCTGTTCTGATTATTGACGGTCTAACCAAAGGTTTCAGACTACCAGGCTGGAGAGTCTCTTGGATTGTTGGGCCAAAAGAATACATCCGAGCCTTAAGTTCCGCTGGTTCATACTTGGATGGTGGTACCAACTATCCATTTCAAGAAGCAGCTGTTCCTATGCTAGAGCCTAACTTAGTCAAGCAGGAGACCATTGCTTTACAAAGACATTTCAAAATGAAGAGAGATTACTGTTTGGACCGTTTGGAAAAGATGGGTTTTGTTTTCAAGAAAAAACCTAACTCTACATTCTATCTATGGGTCGACTTAAGTCATTTACCAGGTAAGATATCGAATTGTCTCGGTTTCTTCCACGAAGCCTTGCATGAAGAGGTTATTGTTGTTCCAGGTATTTTTTTTGATTTGAATCCTTTGAGTTTCAGAGAATTGAGAGACAGTGAGATGTACTCCTTCATTAGAATCTCATACGGACCGGAATTGGAGCATCTTGTGCAAGGAATGGACAGAATCGAGAAGATCTTGAGAAGATTCAATGCTCTTCCAGAAGGTTATGACAAAAAATAGAGATCTTATGACAGTCTATGGCTGTAGCTGAAAAACGGTTAAGAGCGAAAAACATTACCTGAGCAGCTCATCTTCTGCCCTTACCCTCATCCTTTTCCAATAACTCCACCACCTGTGTATTCTTTATGTTTATCTCTCAGTTTAATGAATGATGTTAAGTTGTCTGTGTACAAAACCCGGAATAAGTATTTTTCGCGAAATAACAATTCATATCATATTAAAATAAAAATTTGCAAGTGAAAAGTTTTCTACTTTCTTTACATTCTTCATTTCTTTCTCAGGTAGATCATCATTGGTCTCTCTCTTACTCGATTCTAGTCGATGAAGAAGACAGGAATGTGTGTTTGTTCGTCAGAAGACTGATACCATTCATTCCTGTACATCTTCTTTGATTGCTTCAGAGAGCTTACAATATATATAGAAAATCACCAGAACTTTATGCCTTTTGTTGTACTCCATGAATGGGTTCGTCCTGTTCATTGGTTCATGGTTCAATAGAACACTTTTGTTCTGGAAGAGCAAAAGATGAAGATTGTTTCCTGAATCTCTGTCTGTAATATGGTTTTCCATGTTGCGGATTTGATGATAGTTCAATCAATGTATTCATCTTAGGACTTCTCCACCCTGATTGAATTGACTCCCGTTTCATATCTAGGACTAAATCACTGACCTATATTCACGCCCAAATCTAGAATTTTGCTTCATCAATGCGAAATCGAAGATGTTTATCTTGATAAAATATGAAAATACACATAAAAAAATGAAATGAAAATATTAATAGATAAAATGTCTAACGTATATCTGAGCTTTCCACCACACAGTGGATGTGAGAAAAAGGGAAACATAAAAACAACATAACACAAGTATTATACAATTTTGTTTGTACCTTCCTTTGCAATAAAAAACACACAAAGAAACGGATAAATCTCGACTCAGGTGAAGTGAGTAACAAGCGGAACAACAATGACAACAATAATGATGATAATAATAATTGCCAAAATCCAATAACACCAACACTTCTTTCTTCTAGCCTTTCTGGCACTTTCTTTTGCCTTTTCCGTGTGGCCTAAACCTAGTTCAATGTCCTTTTGAGCATTGTCGACAGCCTGGTCAACATTTTGGATGGCAACATTCTGTTCGGCAACTAATTCTTCCATGTCGTGGAATAATTGGGCTAATTCAGCCATAGTCTTCTCCAATCTTTGTAATTCTCTATGTCTTGTTTGGACTTCAGCCAAAGCAGTTTTGGCTTCACCTCTTCTTGAAGCATTCAAAATAGCCTGCGAGAAAATTTGCTGACCTCCAGCATCGCTGATAGCTTCCTCAACCTCTGCATCTGTGGCATCAGGTCTAACAATTCTGTATTGTCTTGAGGCTTGTTCTTTATTTTGTTCTCTGTAATTTGCTTCGACAACTCTGTAATCTTGAATGGACTTCAAGAATCTTTGTCTTGAATTTTCAGCTTGAGCTCTCTTAGAAGAGTCACCACTAGCTTTAGCTTGCGCGTCTTTAATCGCAGCTTTTAAGCTCTGCTGCAACGCAGAAGCCTGGGAAATCAAACTGTCTAACTGCTTTCTTGTTGCTAGCTCCTCTTCCTCGTTGACTTCGTTCAAAATTTTCTTTTGGTTAAATTCAACCAATTCAATCAACTGGTTATAATTATCCAAGTCGTTATTGATTTTGGAGATGTTATCCATATAGGCAATGAATTCGTCGCCACCATTGCCATTACTTGCTTGCTGATTATAGTTGTTCAGCTCATAACTCTCCTGGTATGGATTAGAGGTAGAATAACCACCATATTGCTGCATATAAAACATGTTAGTAAAAAAAAATTCTCATCAGGGTGCTAACACTGGGATGCCATAGTGTAAGAAGGGCAGATGCAAACTACTAACTACCACCACCATTATATATTGAAGAGATCTTCCAATCCTTGATTGCACGCAAGCACAAGCAACTCAACGCGAATAGCAAAGACGTACAGTAACTGTAACCAAACACATGTCAAGCCAAGCCACACGCCATCAACAACAATCAGATTAACTGATGCCATCTTCACACAACATGCCGGACGCTCTGCCCAGCTGCTTCCCTGCCTGAAACGCAATAGCCAAAACAACGAAACCCTACTCAAAACACCCTTTCAATACAATCAACGGCGGAAACGCAAAACGCAACACAACAAGCCTATTCCTTCCTTTACCTTTTTTAGCCGCGCAGAAATCATCTCAGCTCCAACATTCCCTCCCAATCCAACAATGTACCCTGTCTATATTACTTACATTCCCGCTCATCTTGTTCACTGTCAAGTTATTAGTCCAAGTCCAGTTTGATGCCAAATATAGAAGTTGGTGGTAGTTTATAACATTCCGATTTTGTGGTTTTATAAAAGTTCGCGAATCTGTTTTGAAAATTTAAAAAAAAAAAAAACTGTTTATGTCATATGTGAAGATGTGCACTTTGGGGAACAGAAAAGTAGGGCAATCTTGAAGGAAACGAGGTCTGTCAATCTAGCACCGCACTGGTTCGTCAATATATATATTGCTGGTATTATTGGCCGATAGCGATTCAGTGAATCACAGAGAGAGAGAGAGTTTGAAGTAGGTCAGCTGCATTGTATATCAAAAAGGCTGATTGTGATTTAGCATATTGTACTTAAATTTACGATGGAAGGGTACGTCGAGGCACCGCATCAGATTGCCGGCCATGACGGGGCACTCATCGATGAGACTGGGGCTCTGTTTATCAAGCCATCTTCCAAACAAGAGATTGAGTTTTACACCAAGATCAATGAAATATATATGACAAATGGTAACCATAGTGATGATGATGAAAGTGATGAGAAAGATGGAGACAGGTTGACAGATTGGCTGCCGAAGTTTATGGGAGTTCTCGAAATGGGTATCAGTGACAAGGCTGCAGAATCTCAAGAGATACCCGAGGATATACGGCTATTGCACTCACAGAACAAGAAGAGTTCTGATAAACAGGCTACTCCATACATTGTCCTCGAAAATCTACTGTTTGGGTTCAAAAACCCATCAAGCATAGATATAAAACTGGGATCAATTCTGACAGATGACAATGCTTCCGAGGAGAAGAAGCAGCGATTGGGGGAAGTCAGCCGCAGCACTACATCTGGGTCTCATCATTTCAGAGTGTGTGGGATGAAGTTATATAGCGATGAGCTACCTGATTTGACATTGTTTCCCAACTCACAGCAGCACGTGAAGAAAGACGGTCATGGATATATTACTTTTGATAAGTGGTATGGCAGGAAACTAAATGAAGATACATTGGACCTCAATTTCAAACTGTTCTTTCAACACAATAATCTAAGTGAAGAGCAACAACAGATTGTGATAAGGAACACATTTACTAGATTGCAGATTTTGTACAATTGTATGCTCACTTCCGAGGTCAAAATGAGATCAGCAAGCTTGTTGATTGCCTATGAAAACGATCTAGAGAGATGGGAAAACAACGATAACGAGGATCTCGTATATAGAAACGATTACGAGTTCGAGGAAGATGATGACAATGATGAGGATAAGGTTGATCCATCCAAATGTAAAACGCTGAGTTTTCTCTCTTTGATAGATTTTGCGCACTCTGAGATAACCCTAGGTGATGAATACGATGAGGATACCCTGACGGGTATAGAAAATCTACTGATTGCATTCGAGAAGTTGCTAGTATAATATTCACAACATACCAAAACTGGAAATATACAAGAATTAAGTAAAAAAAATCTAATCGTCTTAATCCAATAGTTTTGTAATTTTACCAATGGCGATTGTTTGACCTTGATCTCTTAAGGTGAATCTACCCAACTGTTGGTAATCTTGATATCTTTCAACACAAACAGGAGCAGCTGTTTCCAAAACAGCAATGATCTTCATACCTTTTTTGGCAAATGGTGGAGCTTTCTTGGACTTTCTGTTTGTACCCTTTTCCAATTTATGCAATAACTCCTTGAAAATGACTTCTTCAATAGCAGTATGAACATGCATGACACAAGAGAAACCAGCAGTTAGGATAGATTTCAATTCGACAATTGCAATTTGCGCTTCAAATCTACTGACCGTTTTGACTGGGTTGGTGACTGATGATAACACAAATCCACTGGAAACTTCTTCTTCTTCAACACCTTTCAATTTCAATTTGACTTGTTCACCACAATAAGCAACGTCAACTTCGTTTTCAGTTTCATTATAAATGGTCAAAACCTCAACATTCGCCTTGTTTGGCATCAAAATCAAACTGTTACCCTTTTTGACATGTCCTGATTCGATTTTACCTTCAACGATGGTACCCAAATCTTTCATTTTACCAGAGACTGGTAACATGAATGGAGCATTGATATATCTGTTCAAATGTTTCATGTTATCCAAGTACTCCAACAATGAAGGACCGTCATACCATGGACAAACATCAGTTGGAACTCTTTCCTTCAAACCATCACCTGTGTAACCCGAAACTGGCATGAAATGAACATCTTCTTTGATGTTGTAACCAATACCTCTCAAATAAGCACCTAATTTGGTGATACATTCATCATATCTTTCTTTCGACCAGTTGACAGTAGGATCATCCATCTTGTTGACAACAACAATCATCTTGTTAACACCTTGCGTCTTTGCCAATAGAGCATGTTCTCTAGTTTGACCACCTTTTTCGAACCCAGTTTCATACTCACCTTTTCTTGCAGAGATAACTAAAATACCAACATCTGCTTGAGATGCACCACCAATCATTTCGGAAACATACATTTTATGACCTGGTGCATCCAAAATGGTGTATCTTCTCTTGTCAGTTTCAAAATATGATTTACCAACTTCAATAGTTTTACCATCGTTTCTTTCTTCTTTGTTGGTATCCATAATCCAGGACAAATACCAACCTTGTCTACCAGCATCTTTGGCTTCTCTCTCATATTTTTCAACTGTACGTTTATCAACAGTACCAGTCAAATACAATAGATTACCACCCATAGTAGATTTACCAGCATCAACGTGGCCCATGAATATAATGGAAACGTGATCTTTACCACCGTACAAATCATTGACAATTTCTTCATCAATTTCTTCTTCTTGTTCCTTGATCACAGCATCAGCAGCAACAGCAGCTGGAACAGGGGTTGATTCCTTTGATGCAGTTGGAGCAGGAGTTGATTGCTTGGAATCTTTGGCAGTTTCCTTGACCTCATCCTGCTTTGGTTTTGATTCAGATTCTGGTTTTGTTTCCTTGGCAACTTCCGGTTTAGACTCTGCTTCAGTTTGGGTCTTGGTCTCAGTTTTAGCTTCTTCGGACTTCGTAACTGGGACCTCCTCTTTCTTTTCTTCAGCTTTAGCTGGTGCGACTGGCTTGGCAGCATTGACTATTTTGATACCAGAAGATGATGCTAACTTCAAAGTCTTCTTAACTTTTGGTTTGTTGAGCTCAGCCTTGGCTGCTGCGTTTTGCTTTTGATAGTCTTCCAAAGACATACCACGAGGCTGTGGAGCTGCTGCTTGAGCATTATAGTCATTATAGTTGTTATACCCTCCACGATTGCTGTAATTATTATAACCACCTTGTTGATATTGGTTGTAGCCACCTTGTTGATATTGGTTATTGTACCCGCCCTGAGGTTGGTATTGGTTGTTGTATCCACCTTGAGGTTGATATTGGTTGCTGTAGCCCCCTTGAGGTTGATACTGATTGTTAAAGCCGCCTTGTGGTTGGTATTGGCCATAGGCTGCTGGATTGTAGGCTTGTCCAGGAACATATGGCTGATATTGACGTCTTTGCTGAGCATTGTTTTCGCCACTGTTGTCATTCAGAGACTGGTTCTGGAAATCCCTTTGCAGGTTGTTGGTATTATATCCCTGATCCGACATCTTTACCGCTGAAGAAGAGAGAATTCAATAAGCTTAAAACCACATTCAGTTTTTAATTTTATCTATTTTTTTTTTGCTGAAGTGATTTTTTTTCTTAATCACGTGATCAAAAGAGAAACACACAGCCTGTTGGTATAATTCAATACATCACTATCAAAGATGACAATTCCACTAGGGAGAGAGGTATTCAGACAGAAAAGGTTTCACACGCTCAATAACCTCCGAACTTGATGACAAAAAATAGAAGTGGTCCCTAGCAGGATCGAACTGCTGATCTTGGCGTTATTAGCACCACGCCTTAACCAACTGGGCCAAGGGACCGATTTCTGAAAAAGAAAAAATGCTGTAAAATCTAACATATTCATCATATCAACTGTCAAATACCCTATCAACCTTACCTCCGTAGAATATTCCCAATATTCCCAGATCGTTTGGGTACACTGAGGTTCCTAGCATTACATAGAAGCACGAATGAGGTTTCAGAGGGGCCACAGAATCCCCCATAATACTAAATGTTTTGTGCTTTCTTTGCATTGTCCAAACAGTATATATATGTCATGCTTGCATCTCGGAGAAATTAACAACTGCAGCAACATACGCAAACAATGGATATGCTTGTGATTTAAGTCGCTCTCTTCAGATACAACTCTCTTACTGTTACAGTACGTAAAACACATTTGTAGCTCCTCGTCAGACAGCCTCTATCCAGAGCGAATCCTTCTGGCAAGTTCCACCAGCTAAGTTATCGCATGGAATATTAAAGAAGGTGATGGAAAGGGAAATATACCCGTTTAATAATAATGTGGTGCCAGAAGAAATCGGTATAAAAGGTGAATATTGAAAACGTTTCAACTTCTAACTGTATCGTTTTATCATTTACTCAACTCAAAAATGGCTTTCCGTAATAACTACAATACGCTAGCTGACTTCCTCAATGCATTAGCTGATAATGAAGGCCAATATTACTATCAAAGACAACCTCAATACACTCCTTTTTATGAAGATGAGGATGAAGAATATTATCCTTCATACTATAGACAGGAGGCACCTTACGGATTCTTCTCACGTCCAAGATACTACAACTATGCCAGCCCAAGAGTTAATGTTCAGGATGCCAGACGTCAGCTTTTAGAGCGCCAGCGTCGTCAAGCCGAGGCTCAACAAGCCCCAACTCAGGGCCAATCAACCGAAGGTGAGGAAGAATCGCAAGTTCAAGAACCAATCGATTTGTTTGACCTTTTAGCTCAATTAGCTGGCCAGCCTCAAAAGACACAAGAGGAGGAACCTTCCAAAGACGAATTAGAGAAGCAGCAACCAAAAGTGGAAGATGCTAAGGAAACAGTGAAGAAAACTAGTGAAGTGAAAGCTGAAGAGTCAAAACAGCAATCACAAACCAAACCAAGTCAGCAAACAATGAAACCAAAATCCAAACCAAAACCAGTCTTGAAATGTCATTCATCGAGTGCTTTATCCAAAGAACCACCTTCTCCAAAAATCGAAATCTCCCAACGCAATACAGCGAACCCATCATTGCCATACACTCCACAATCCAACATCTACACTACTCCTGAAGAATATGTGGCAATCATGGCCATTCCAGGTGCCTCTTTGAAAGACCTCGATATCGATTTCCACCCATCAACTAATGAAATTGTCGTGAAAGGTACTATTCCTGACCCAATCGAATCCTTGAGTTCATCTAAGGAAGGTGAATCAAAGAAAGAGAAGTTTGATTTGAAGATCAGTGAAGTTAGAACAGGTTCTGTTGAAAGAAGATTCAAGTTTCCTAATTTGCCAAAAATTAACGATGAAGGTATCAAGGCTAAGTACGTTAATGGTTTATTAACTATTAGAATTCCAAAAATTCAAGAAGAAGAGTCTAAACCAAAAATCAGAAAAGTAACTATTGAGGAAGTCCCTGACGAAGAATTAATTTACGAAGAAACTGGCGGCTTAGGTAAATAGGTGCTGATAGGCTCGGATCATCTTGATATAATGAATAAACACTGTATATTATAGTTTAAAGATTCAAATATGGCTTAATTTTGAAATAATAATGTAGGTGATTAGTACCATATCATCATGTCCTTCTTCTACATTTGATGAAACAAATCATTAAATTCTAATATAATACATGCGTAGAATTGAAACAAAACAACAGGCAATGTCGGTGGAAACACAAAATCAATCAACTCCAGACCCGACCTTTCACATTTTTCAACTCTTCTTGACTCAAGACTGTACCGTTAGTGAAATAACCTGAGTGGATCTTTGCATCAATTTCAACTCTGGAATCAGGTGGAATGAGCTCATCAGGGATTGGCACTCTTTCAAGAATTGGGATACCCTGCTCAACAATGGCATCATGCTTCATATTAGACATAGAAAGCATTCTATCAATTTTGGTGATACCTAGCCAATGTAAGACATCCGGCATCAACTGCTGGAATCTCATGTCTCTGACTCCAGCAATACATTCAGTTCTGTGGAAATATTCGGCTGCAGTATCACCACCTCTCTTTCTTGCATTATACACCAAGTACTTGGTAACTTCACCCAATGCACGTCCTTCCTTTCTGAAATAGACAACAACACCGCTACCACCATTTTGAGCTTCTTTCACGGCCTCTTCGATACCAAAAGTCAAATATGGTCGACATGTACAGATATCAGATCCGAAGACATCTGAACCGTTACACTCATCGTGAATTCTCAAAGCTAACTTCTTAGATGGATCAGATACATTGGCAGGGTCACCAAAGATATAGACCGACAACCCACCAATTGGAGGTAAGAAAACTTTCAAGTCTGGTCTCGTGATTAACTCAGGGTACATGCCATTGGTATCCTCAAACAATGCCTTTCTCAACTCCAATTCTGTAATTCCAAATCTTTTGGCAACTCCTGGTAGATACCAAACAGGGTCTACTGCAATTTTGGAGACATTCAGGTCACCGTTGGAGTTGATTACGACTTTGCCGTCTACTTGCAATCTTCCTTCTGCAACAGCTTCTTTCATTTCAACCAATTGCATATGCGCCTTGGTAACGGAGATAGTTGGCTTAATCTCAACGTTCTCATTGTTGGAAACATCTGCGTACAGGAATGGAGTCAAGTGGCCAAATGGATCCATGGAGACTATCTTCTCACTATCAGCCCATTGTTCCTGTTCCGGAACATCAAAAGCAGGCTCTGCGTTTGTGTAGTCTGCAACGTGATTAGGATCCAGCTGTTTTGAGCCCACGGCTAGCGCATGATAGATGGAGTATGATCCGGCGTAGGCACCGATGGCATTGTGTTTTCCCAATCCAGACTTAACTCTGGAAGGTGTTATTGCTCCTCTTGTCATAGGGTCCTTTGCCCCCCATTTCAAAGGCAAAGGTGATATATTAGAGCTGTTGCTGTACGTGGTTATGACGGTATCCTGCAGCATAGCAGCTGTTTCATTTTCCAGCAGGATGTCGTCCACTTCGCCATGGCTGCAACCATGATGTTGTGTGTGCTTGTGCTTGTGGTGTGATTTACAGCTTTGGTTGACACTGTCCTGCACAACGACTGCTGATGGAGACATTTTTGAAATATATTAGTTCTGGTATTCGGGTAATCAAAGAAAAAGACAACTGATCGTCTGATTGATAATAGAAATTAAGTATAGTCTACTAAAAAAAAACCACAAATAGAGGCCTGAAGCGCTACTTTTATACTACTTTTATAGTTGCCGCTGTTAATGTATTGATAAATGTGTCAAACATTCTCTTATTTTTATTTCCGTAGGCGATAAGCAGTATCTCCGTCGCATCTCGCGAGCTTTTAGTTTTTTGAGTTTCGGAAGGAAATCGAACCCGGAGAGATTGCCGACATATGCCGCCGCTGTAATTCTTCGCTGATAAGAATCAAAAGGAGACGAACACATGGGAATAGTGATAAGCGCTACACCACCGTTGAGTGGAGTGATGGCACTGGGTCCCATGTGCATGTATGCCGAAGGACGTTTAGATACGTTATGAATATCAGGCAACAGCCGTCGGCTGGGTATGGTATCGAGTTCAAGGCTTTCGTCAATGGCACGCCTATTAATCTATTAAAGGAGGGAAACATCCTTCGTTATTGTTCTTCTATGGAAATTTCCGGTCAGAAATCTGGTCCCTTGGCCCAGTTGGTTAAGGCGTGGTGCTAATAACGCCAAGATCAGCAGTTCGATCCTGCTAGGGACCATTTCTTTTTTACTTCTCATCACACAAGGTCCATCTCCAGTCGATACAGTTTTTGAACGCGGGACTATCATGCTAGTGATGGCACCCTGTAGCGCGGCCTACATGTTTTTTTGTGGATGACAACAGAAGTATATGTTGAAAGGGAAAAGCTGAAACACACGAGTGTACACACATGGAACAGACATACGTAGTAAGGAGTATGCACGCAGCTGCGTTAATCTCTATGGCCACCAGCTGCTATGATTCACAGCTAGGCAGACCCTGATGCAGCAGCACTGGACAATAACGACAACCTCCCGGACAGGAAACCAGGTAGCTCATGCATAGTTCGCTTCTTCATTGATTTATTTTGTCTCATGCGCGTTTCTGTCGAAACGTGAACAGAAATCAAAACAAACTAAACACTAAAAAAAAAAGTAAATAAACAGATAATTCACATTCATTCGAATATCACAAAACAAAACCTGAAACTACTTTGCTACATACAACTCTTTAGAACTGCTGGAAAGACAAGCGGCAAAATGCACACTTCATTGCTAGTTAATTTTTTGCTGTTATTTGCATCGTTGGCAACAGCGATGATCCCAATCACTGTCAAGTCGAAACGGTTCATTCGACCAGACACAGATGCAACCGTTCAGGGTACTGCCTGGTTCATCAAGGGTATCGACTATCAACCCGGCGGTTCCTCTGGCTATGATTCCTCATCCAACACTGATGCGCTATCAGACCCAGAAGTTTGCTGGAGAGACGTTTTCGTATTTCAACAGTTAGGCGTCAATACTGTTCGTATTTATTCATTGAATCCAAATTTGAACCACGATGAATGTGTCACCATCTACAATAATGCTGGTATTTATTTGTTACTTGATGTTAATTCTGGTGAATACGGCCAACATATGAATAGAGCAGAGCCATGGACAACGTATAATGAGCAGTACTTGTCACACGTTTTTAAGTTCATTGAAGCTTTCAAAGATTATCCTAACGTTCTAGGTTTCTTTTCAGGTAACGAGATCATCAATGATCAAGACGACCATGCAAAGACAAACCCAAAGTACATTAGAGCTGTCCAAAGAGATATGAAACAATATATCAAGGAGCATGCTGACCGTGAAATCCCAGTTGGATACTCAGCGGCCGATGGTGTTGATCTAAGAAGAGCGACACTCGAGTACTTCCAATGTCAGATCGATGGTGAAGACGAAGAAGACGATTCTAAAGCCGACTTTTTCGGTTTGAATTCGTACGAATGGTGTTCCAAGAAAACATCAGAGTCTGACTCAACGTTATGGACTACATCAGGTTACGATAAACTGAACTCAACATTATCCAACACAACAATTCCTTTGTTATTCAGTGAGTTTGGCTGTAACACTAATTCGCCAAGAACATTCGATGAAATTTCCAAAGGTTTGTTTGGTGGGTTAATCAACACCTTTTCTGGTGGATTAGTTTACGAATATTCCCAAGAGGCTTCAGATTATGGTGTCGTTGAAATTGACAGTGATGGAAATGTTAAATACTTAGAAGATTTCGAGTATCTCAAAGATGAGTTTGCTAAATCTGATATTCCAGTCATTTTAGAAGATGATGTTAAGGTTGCAGAAATTCATAAGTGTGACTCTGATCTAATCACGTCTATTTATGAAGAATTTGGTGCTGACTTTGATATCCCTGAACAATTGGAGGAAATCAGCGCGTTGATAAAAGATGGTGTAGACCATAACAACACTGGTAAGATTGTTGATGATTTGAAAGCCAGAGCCTCAACTTATAAAATCTTTGATGCCAATGGCGATGAACTTTCTGATACAGTTGTTAAATTCACCGAGGATGACGAGATCAATGTTCAATCCAATGTTCCATCCTCTTCAATCACGAAAGATGCCCCTTCCAGCTCTGCTACAGCTTCAAGCCCTGGTACAGAGTCTTCAAACGGTGCTGGTATCATAAGCTACACTCCATCATTATATGTTATGATTTTCGCCCTGTTGTTATAGGAGCTGATAATATATTTATGTAATGTATGTGAAAGTATATATTTGTTTTCCTGTTCATGATCCAACTGTAGCACTATTTTCTTTTACCTCCAGCTTCGCCAGTCGCTCTTTCTCTTGTTTCTTCTTCTTCATTTTGGCTTCTGTTTCAGCAAAAACTCTCATACTGACAGGGACGTTGGCCCAGTCGTCTTCGTCTTCTTCCTTAGATTCTTCCTTCTTCAGTATATTTTGTGCTCCAGGTTTACCATGTGCTGGAAAATACGAGGCAGTGCTTATTTTCTTCTCATTGCTTAGCTTTCTTTTCATAGCCCTCAGTTCTCTAGGTACATTAGCAACGTCTAGTTTCTTCAATGGTGGATCGAAATCAGCAGGCCATTTCTCATTACTTCCTTTTATTGCTGATATAGCTTCATTTCTCTGTTTTCTCCAATCTTTCAAATCATCATTGAATTGCTCCCAAACACAGTTTACACAGCCTGACATGCAACAATTATCTGGTTCAATTGGTTTACAAGGAACCTGTACTCCTGCTATCATTCTTGGTTTTCCAACCAGTTTTCTTGAAGATGAAAGTCTAGGCTCACCTTTGATCCGCCCACCGAACACTGTGGACATACGATCTTCGGCTGTGCCTTCAATCTTTGTGTTGCCTTGAAATGTCAAGGGCTGGTTGTTTACTGGTTGTTGTTGTAGTCTTGCGCCTAGTTTTGTTAGTCTCTATCAGTCTCTTCACCCACCCGTAGCTAAGAAGTAAAGATCAAAACATAGTATATCGTTGCTAATACGTACTGTGTAATACACTGAACAGTCTGGCGTGAGGCCTTATCATTGTCATGTATGGGTCCTTTATCTGTTTTAATATGTTGAAGACTTAAAATCACACTGAAAGTGTTATGTAATTACAAATCTGGTTGTAGATTTCTGTGTTAATTTTTTTCTTTTTTCTTTCTTCCTACAGAGACTAGACTTCTGGGACTAGACTGCGGTGGACTAAAGAGGCAAACACTCACAACCATAATATGGTATCAAAATTTTTTTTGTATAGAGAGAGATCTTTTGTTGTAAATTTTTGTTATCCAGTTTGAAGCATATTGAGTGTAGCTGACTAGGGGAACAGAGCTAACAGTCAGAATGGGATTTGTTACGCATGGAAAGCGAACTAAAAGGCCGGCGTCAGGAACTTTACCAGGAGTGATAAAAAGGCAGAGGACCCACAGAGATGAGAAGGTCAATATCGAAGAGCCAGTAGAGTCTATATTGGATAGGTTTCCACTAGAGCTGCTTCGCAAGGTGTTTTGTTTTTCTGGTTCTTTGGAGCTGCCGTTCGTAAATAGGTCAATGTATCACAAATTGAAACCATGTTTGTCACTGTGTGTCTCGTTTTTAAAGTATAATCATATACACGATTTGGACAATGGTATCATACAGAAGTTCGGGAAACTAGATAGCGAAAGCGAACAGAACAACGGGAGTAAAGAGATACGATACGTGTTGGATAAGGATGTTCTGAACTACAAGTGGGTTACCTTGGGTCAGCTGAAGTTCTTAAAATTCGATGCCGCACTGTCATTAAGAGTGATCAAGAAGGAAACTAAGAAAAGAGTAATGGTACACCAAGATAATCTAAACAAGAGGCTGCTTGTTCAAATGAATCAAAGGGAAGAGGTAACTGCAGAAGAGATTAACCAAGAGCTGGTTCGAATGGCCAATGAGAGATTTGAAATGAGAAACGATAGAGATGAAGGCGAACCTCAGCAAGATGAAGACGAGGAAGATGATGGAGAGGGGAACGATCTCAAGAAAAAGATAGAGGATTTTCCTTCCCGGCTTTGTACCTTTAAGAATCAGGTTGAAGTCGAAGAAACTCTCAAGATGGCCCAATTTCTGTACTCTAAGAATTTGAGATTCATGGGTATCAATGCTGTCATATCCAATCTCATAGCGATTCAGGTATACGATCTTGATATTTTCGAGGAATTCTTGAAGCTAAGTGAAAGGAAGACCATCACGAGCTGTGAACCCTTAATGAAAGTCTTCCAGTTGAACGCAGATATGAAAATTGCTAGTTGGGTAGTGAAAAATCTCGAGAACGAGACACTGCTGAGCGATACTGCGCTGTGGAAGTACGCAATAGAGAATTGCAACAATCAAATGTTGAACTTCTTATCAATCAACGGCGCAGTTCTCACACATGATGTAATGATTTTAATGAACCAGACGAAAACTAATACATAGACTATTTTAGATCTAACAAACGTTGTAATAAGAAAGACTATAGAACTAGTGACGAAATAGATAAATATAAAAAGGGATAACACGAATTAAAATCATAGACGAGATCAATAGTACTGATACTGCCCTGTGTACTCACCAAACCAAGGATGTTCCAAAGCTTGGGCTGCGCTGATTCTGTTTTCTGGTTTCATCTGTAATAAACTCTGTAGAAGGTTCAATGCCAATGGATCGATATTAGGAATGATATTTCTCAGATCTTGTGGAATGAAGGTATTGAAGTTTGGTCTGTAGTTAGGTAACTGGGACACACCAGGCCAGGTGCGCTCGTTTGGAGTGCCCATGATTCTGAATATCTTCATCAGTTGATCCTCATTAGATCCACCAGGGAACAACGGTCTTCCAATGAACATTTCAGCCAATATACACCCAGCAGACCACATGTCAATAGAAGTCGAGTAGTTTCTTGAGCCCATTAAAACGTCTGGTGCTCTATACCACAGGGTGACCACTTCATTAGAGAACGTATTGACAGGGATTCCAAATGCACGAGCAAGACCGAAATCTCCAATTTTCAGCTCGCCTTTGGTGTTGGTTAACAAGTTTTGTGGCTTCAAGTCACGATGTAGCACACGGTTCTGATGACAAAAGTTTATCCCTTTTAGCAGTTGATACATGAATGACTTAATAATAGCAGGGTCCAATGCGCCATTTGTACCGTTAGTGTCCATGTATTTCTTCAAATCTTTGTCGAGATATTCAAACACCAATGTCAACTGGTTCTCGACATGAATAACATCGTACAAGTTGACGATATTAGGATGTTTCAGGTCCTTCATCAAAGAGATTTCACGAATTGCAGTCGAAGGCGTTCCTTCCTCCGAGTCCAGATTGATCTCTTTCAGGGCCACTAATGTCCCTGTGGCGATATTACGTCCTTTGTAGACAGTGGCATATGTCCCTTCTCCAAGCTTCTCGAGCTGTTGAAACCTGTTGTAAAACATGTTTAGTTAGCTTTGGCTGATCCAATACATTAGATATCCGTCATATGCGCCTGTACCACACTTACTGTGATGCCTGAGACGACATTCTATTCGATGTTTGTCTGTTTTGATGCTCTTTTATTTGTTTTGTTAGTTGATGATGTTCGATAATTACATAAATAAATTAGCTGAAAAGGGAAAATAGTGAAAAAAGTGAAAAATTTATATACATCAGTAGATAAAATCTTGTCTATCGTGAAGGGATAAAGGGCAAATTCATAAAGGAATATGAGTGAAATCGTGCCCATTCTACACGAAGAAGCATCAGTTTTGGGAGAGGCGTGGGTACCCGTGTTTCGTACAGAAGTTGCGTTTGAACAGAAACATTTTGAGAAGGCAATGATGAATCTTATACGACAACCACAGATCAACTCAACTGTCATCTTGAGAGCTGATATATTGACGGAAGAAACAGCAAGGAAGCCACCAGAGATAGCCACAGTCAACGATGAACAGGTTTTAATGACAAATATTGATGATATCGAGGTGAGAAGACCTGATCTGAAGCCGGAAGTAACGAGTACTAAATGTGAACTTGTTAGAAGAATCATTCCTAGGAACCCATTTAAGGACCATATCATCAATCAGACATGTTCCATCTTGACACTGGATATTGACAACAAGGAATCAACACTTGTGCTATACAATCCTCACATAAATAGTTCAGAGCAGTGTCCCTTCTACTTGCCGTGCGTCAAAACAGTTGGCATCCTGCTATCTGATAACCGACTATCTCTCCATTACATTCCTTTCATAACAACACAGCAGTTTTTATTGCTGGACCAGTCCCATAGAGACATCAGAATCGCTCTTCGTCTCCTGCAAACAGCAAAAAAACATTCAACAGGTGTCATGGATGGATATCAGAAACGTGTGGTTCATGACTTGGTTGTCGATAAAGTAGCATTCCAAGACAGATATATTGCATTAAAGAAAAAGTACTCGAAACAGTTCGTTGAGAATTGGATGGAGTCTACCGACCCAAGGAAACATGTGTTTGAAGACATAGCCATTGCTGCTTTTTTAATAGAGTTGTGGTCTCAGATATACAGCTCAAAAGACGCATTTGAGTTCAGAGACTTGGGTTGTGGTAATGGGTTACTCGTCAACATCCTGATAAATGAGGGATATAAAGGAATAGGAATTGATGCCCGAGCAAGAAAATCATGGAAGGCATATCCTCAGGAGGTGCAGAACCACCTCAAAGAACAGGTTATTATTCCCTCTGTGTTGCTACGTCCTCATCCAGCAGTAAGATCAATGGCTCCTCATTTAGCAGACAATGGCCGTGTATTCCAAGTACCGCAGCTGGACAATGATGTGCCAACGATATCCTATTATACATCTTCATCACTGTTGGCTTCCAGCAGTGTCAACACTGCACAGTTTCGCAAACAAACATTCATCATCGGTAACCACTCTGATGAGCTGACATGCTGGATACCACTGCTGGGATATCCATTTCTTGTTATTCCCTGCTGTTCTCATGCCCTTTCTGGTGCTCGTGTCCGCTACCCGACCAAACATTCATCACGCAAAAGGGATACAGGAAGTGGAACGTCCAATTCAACTTATGCAGCATTAGTGGATCATGCAGAAGACCTAGCCAAGGCAATGGGTTGGAAGGTGAAACGTGAAATGCTTAGAATCCCAAGTACCAGAAACGCAGCAATCATTGGGTATGAACGTGATAGAGAAAGAGCGAAGTCAGTATATGATATACTGGCCATGGAAGGTGGTGCTGATGGCTGGGTAGAGCATACAATGTCGCTGCAAAAGAGAGCTCCGCGTAATCATTGAAAGTGTTTGTTAAGTATATACGTATATACACTAAGTATTCAAAATACAGCTCCTTCGCATAAAAACAAACGACTTTCATACTTGTGACACCAGTTCACAATTGATTTGGCACTCTTCACAAGTGTGCGCTTCTTCGTGGTACTCCCAGTGATTATGTATAATTCATAATTTGGTGTTATCCAGGATAGTCCTGATATAGAATCATGATCACTCCATTTTATATACGATATATTGATTCTTCTCCCTCGATTTACATTTGCATGGAGTTTCAGATAATAACCTTTGAGATGGGAGACATCACTGGTAGTGGGCATCAAAAATTGTAAATGCTTTTTCGATTTGTAAATGAAATGATATACTAACGGAGCAGGAATTTCAGTTGTTGATAGTCCTTTAGAGATAGACTCATTTATCTGTTTGATTATTTTCTTCTCAGTCAGTTCAGCTATGATGTGTCTTGAAATATCACTCATTTCAGAAAATGCACCTTTGTCAGGAGTCAACAAGATCAATGCAGTAGGTCCAACAAATTTGACGTGTGAGTATAAAAATCCATTGGAGTTGAATTTTGGTAAACAAATAGGAAGCCATAACTCCTCACCCTCATCAGAGTGAGATTGACTGAAAACAATCGAAAAGAGCAACTGCAAATCTGTTGTATGTAGAGTATGTGATTTGGGTCTCATTATATTGATCAATTTTGCATTAGGACCAACTAATATCGAATATAGTAGATTCTTTGATTTATTCGAGAGTAAGCAATTGGTGATTTTGTCTCGTGTTACTTTTCTGAGATGAAGACTCTGGAGGGCACCAAAATGAAGGCCGGGATTGCTGAAATTGATGATCTCATTACACAGTTGATCTAAGCCATTCAAATCAGCTCTTCCTAAATGTTTCCTCAAATCAAATCCTTGTTTGTTCTGGAATGAACGCACAATATTGGGTTTCGTCAAGGTTGAAAGAAGAAAGCTGTATATCATATCTAGCTGATTCAATAGCTCTATCTCTGTTTCCCTTGAAGAAGAAACAGCAACGAGATATATAGGTGATTGGTTGAGGATAGTAAAGCGAGTCGATCCTGTAGACACAAAACTTTGAAGCTTGAGCCCATCAAGTTCGAAGGAAGATATCACTGTTTGCATGAACCCACAGTACAAACTTTCATCTGAGAGTCTAGGCATGGAATAGATAGGTTTTCCAGCAGATGATAGAATGAAAAACTGTTTGATGGAGTTGTCCTCAGTATCGGTAATTGGGGGTTGCACAACAATTTGTGTATTTTCCATCAACTCTTCGAGCCGTGAACTAAAGCTGAATTCCCGGGATGATTCCAAGTCACTTTCCGGATACTCGTCATCACTATACACCATCAGTGTTGGATTTGTCCTTATTGTGTAGTTATCTGAGTTATTGCTATTATTGACGTTACTCAGCCCATGAACAAACGAATTGCTAGCGTTGAAACCTTCGTAGTGACTCAGGGTGCTGTATATACTGGCCACATCTGACTTGCCATTATGTGAACGTGAGTAGGAGGACGGTGCCTGGCCTTGGTACGAAATAACAGTATCTAATGACACCTCTGTGGTGGGTGCTGATTGCAGAAGATGCTCGGTTGTAGGCAACCTCAAGCTCTGCACGGATTGTGAGAGTCTAAGCCGGGGCTGTGAAAGACCATCCGACCGTCTCTTGGGCAGCTTTGGTGCTGCATTATTGTCCATGGCGTGGTTTTGAATAGCTTACCTATGGTTGGTTATGTGATAAACAAATGAACAGAAATGAAAAACAACACAAACTAATATAATATATGCAATGATAAAACGAAAAAACGAGAGGAACAGTTAGGCGCGACAATGTAATGGCTGGGCTACTGCTAAGAGATAGAAGTGTTTCAGATGATGATACGGGTATTTCTTCCACGACAAACAGAGATAACAGGGTCAATTGACGATATGGAAGGAAAAATACAACAATACTATGCGTATAGTGATGTGATGTTTTATTAAAATTCATGATATGTGTCCAATTTTGCAGACTTGAAGTCTTGAAACAGTCTTTCAAAGGTAACCAAGGATTTCTCGTATGTCTTGAGCTCATCTAATAAATTGTCCTTTAGAGGATCTGGTCTATTCTTTGTATGGAACTTTCTAAGTTCATCGAAGAAAGTCTTCTTTGTCTTATATATATCATACTTATGAAAAAGATACTCCGGAACTTCCTTTAATCTTTCTCTTTCCCAGTTATACTGCTCTTCCTTTGATGGCAGTTTGGAGGCACCAGACCAGACACCAGCAACAGCTGCTGCCTCGGTCTCCATGTTTCTGAAGAGTGTTTGCACTACTAACTTACCAACGAATACAATTGATGGATCCTCTATGTTGAAAACATGGTGATACAGCCCTTTAACCCTTGAGTTGCTACTGGGATATTTCTGTCCTTCAGTAACACTATAGCTTAGAACTCCAGGATCAAGAAAGGGTATCTCAACATGATAACCTGTACAAAAGATCACATGGTCAACACCACTTAATAGAGAGCCATCAACAAGCCTGATCTTACCCGAGTACGGCAAGAACTCCTTGATTGCAGGAACGTTATTCAATGAATTGATACAACGTTCCATATGTGGAAGATATGGTCTTCTGGACTGATTTCTTGATATGAGTAATGTCTTTGCAATCGGTGCCAAATACTGACCAATGTCAATAGCCGATATGTTCCCACCAACGATCACAACATTCTTCCCTCTAAACTTCTCGGGATCTTTGTACGATTTGGAATGTAAAACCATTCCTGGATTCAGTTTATGGAATTTACTCAACCCCTCAAAATGAGGTATGTAAGGAACCGCAAACGAACCCTGCGCCAATATAACCCCTTCAAATGTCTCCTGATACCAATAGTCGTGGTCACCAGAATGAACTCTCAAAGTCAACAGCCACTTGCCATATTCATCTTTTGTAACGTTGTACACTTCAGTACTGAACCTGATATGGTCTTTCAGGTTGTTTTCATTTGCAAATCGTTTCATCCTTTCTCTTATCTGTTGATGAGTTAGGAAGTCATCAAGCCCCTTCGGACAGGCGTCAAACTTTTCAGAGGTTGAGTATCTCATATAACTTTCTGGTGAATTTGTAAACAGTCTTGGGTAGATTGCGCTTTTAGACCATTCAAGATACTCCTCATCCTTATCAGATTCGATCTTGTTATGAACAGATGAACCTGATAGATCTGATGGCTTCTTTCTGTGTTCTCTTTTCATGACGCGTACATTATCATATTTTTCTGTATCAAGAATATCTTGAGGTGGCATTTCTGGATCAGGTACATACTCATCGACGTTCCACGTTCCACCAATATCAGCCTTTTGTTCAAACCCAACAATCTTGGTGAAGAATGGATCTTTAGAAGGAGTTGATCCCACGCAAGAGGTACCATCGGAGTTTGTGTGAAGCAATTCATACAGCGAGGCTAGCCCTGCAACACCACCAGCACCGATTACTGCCACTTCTTTGATGTTCATTCGTTTTTATCTGTTTCGGGAAATAGTGTTTAGAATAGTGTTTAAAATACCGTTGAACCGTTTCATTGTTTTTGAAAAGTCAAAAAAAAAAAAGGTTTAAAGTTATCTCAAAGACAATGAACAAAGAGCTCCCTCTTTGACCGGCATCAAACCACATCGCAGAGGCTAAGAGCTAGATAGTGTGCTATTAAAGTTGAAGTTTTAAGGGAACAGATCGCCGAGTAGCTGAAGACGACACAGTTTCTCTTAAATCCAGTGCTATAGTTAAATAAAGAGTTTGTCAATCATTTTCAACCTGTCATTCAGGAAAGAGATGCATATTTTGACATGACTGTGCATATTTTGGTCTATGTAATCTTCTCATTCTTTTTCACTAATAACTGTTCGACACCACAAATATAGTCGAAAACTTTGCACAGAGAACCACTTTTGAGAATGTTTTTATACTGTAAGTCTTTATTGTGTAGATTTTCTGCTCAGCTCTTATAAAGCAGCATATAATCGACTTGGAATACTTTTCCATATTACTTTTTTTTCATTTACATCAATTAGGATGCTTCTACTAGGACAGTTCCTCAAATTTATGCACATTGTTGGTGTGGTATTATCACTTGAGCTTGTGTTGAATGATCCCGACTCGATTGATAAGGCAGCCGCGACTATTGCTAGAGGTGTTCTCGATTATTACCCAGGCAATGAGCCAGGAAACCCAATAGGAATGTTTCAGCCTCCATACTACTGGTGGGAATCCGGTGCTGCATGGGGCTCATTACTAGATTACTGGTTTTATACTGGTGACGACCAGTACAATACAATAGTAACCGATGCATTGCTCGCCCAGGTTGGTGATAATAGGGATTATGTCCCGATCAACCAATCTACTACAGAAGGAAACGATGACCAAGGATTTTGGGGAATCACAGTAATGGCAGCTACTGAAAGAAACTTTCCAAATCCTCCAAAAGACCAGCCACAATGGTTGTATTTGACGCAGGCTGTTTTCAATACGATGGCTGACAGGTGGGATGAAGAGTATTGCGGTGGTGGTCTAAGATGGCAGATTTTTCAGTGGAATTCTGGATACGACTACAAAAATACCGTTTCTAATGGCTGTCTATTCCATCTTGCTGCAAGATTAGCAAGATACACTGGTAATCAAACTTACGTGGAATGGGCTAACAAAGTTTGGGATTGGCTGGAAAAGACCGAGTTGATTGACGGAACCGATGATTATCTTTTCGTCTTCGATGGTGGCTTTATCCAGGATGATTGTTCTCATGTTACGGCTTTACAATGGAGTTACAATGCTGGGTTGCTCTTGAGTGGCGCTGCATACTTGTACGAATACACTAAAGATGAGATATGGCAAAAAAGAGCAATGTTATTATTGAACGGCGTATCAGTATTTTTCAAAGATGGTGTTATGTTTGAGGCCGCTTGCCAACCAGTTTCTAACTGTAATAACGACCAACGATCATTCAAAGCGTATCTTTCAAGGTTCTTAGGACTTACAGCACAGTTAATGGAGCCCACCAGAGAAATGATCGATTGGTACTTACAGTCGTCAGCATTGGCTGCAGCACAATCGTGTTCTGGAGGAACTGACGGTGAAACTTGTGGTTTAAACTGGCAAGATGAAGGTCACGACGGAGTTTATGGTCTAGGAGAACAAATGAGCGCCTTAGAGGTTATCCAAAACTTAAGGTATAAAGATAGACCTTTACCCTATACATCTAGAAACGGAGGGACTTCAGAAGGTGACGGAAATGCTGGATACAGTTTGGAGGACAACAAAACTAAATCTGATGAGAAATTGAAGGTGTCTGCTGCCGATAGGGTTGGAACTACATTCATTACGGGTCTTGTAGGGATCTCAGTCATTGGTGGAATGGTATTCATTCTAGTGTAAATAAATGAAAACAATCCAAACT
This sequence comes from Komagataea salicaria, assembly GCA_003707885.2. Lineage (NCBI taxonomy): Eukaryota > Fungi > Ascomycota > Saccharomycetes > Phaffomycetales > Wickerhamomycetaceae > Komagataea > Komagataea salicaria. The sequence goes on from PPMB02000009.1 coordinate 141,217, forward strand.
GTTCTTTTTCTTCCAGTAGCTGTCATTCTTTTTCAGTAGTCTGAACCAACAACTTCAAAGATTTTCAAGAACTCAAACGAGTCTTCGAGTAACTCTAAAACACCATTATCTTCATCATAGTTTGCTTTTATCTGACTCTGAATTTTCACCAAACCTTCTCTTTCAACAATCTGTTCTAGTGAGAGCATTAAAAATGGAGCAAACTCACAATACCATCTATGGTTCCATACTGATAACTTTACAATGCATTCTAGAATGTTTTCGTCTAATATACCAACTTTGCGTTCTATAGCCTGAGTTGAAGATTGTTCTTCCTCTTGTCCGTGGTGTCCATTCATTTGAGAAGGTGAGTTTCCCTTCAATGATTTCTCAATCAGTTTATCAACTTCCATTTTATAGAATTTTAATAAATTACGAGTTGACGTTGGGGCGAACCTTGTTTCCAAAGCCTTTTTGAATGCAAATGAGGCCTCTTTGTAATGATGCAATCTAAATGCACACATACCGAGGTATTCCCATTCTAATGGTAACTTCTCATAGTTTGTCTTTTGTGCCTGAAAATGGATCAATTCAGCCTGCCACATTGTATAAGTTTTTAGATCATCGTAAAGAAGCATGAATAAGTTGTCCAGCCATCTTTCGCACAATCTTTTCTTCTTGAAAGAGTCATCACAGTTGACTGCGGCGTCACCATTTACTTTAACGGATGATGTGATATTTGCTGTACTGGATGACTTAAATTTGTACTCTTCCTCCATAACGAAAATTTTGGCTCTATGTTTTAGAAGGGCTTCCCAACCTGTCTTGTGAACTATTTTAGTTAAGATTTGATAGGCCTTAGCAAAAGTAGATTTCAGATTAGCGCCTTGCAAGTTGCTTAAACTCTGATCAACTTGTTGATGTTCTTCTGCAACTTTCACAGAGTCTAGCGTTGAGACATCTGATAGATAGACATCAGTGGGTAAAGGAAGATGTAGTCTTTCGGTGACAGTAGGAGTAATCCGTTTCAGATGATACTGCTCTTTAAAAGCAGCCATTGGACATGAGTTCAAAGTCAACAAGGCCTGTTCGAAATCTCCTAATTCCAGATAGATATTGGATAGGTTTTCCCAAGGTTTGAAATCTGAAGGAGCTGAGTTCAAGGCACGGATTGCAGATTTCAAAGCCAGCTCCAAGTTACCCTTTGATGCAAGAAATTCTGATTGTAGAATTAGAAGAGATGCGTCTCTAGGAGATTTTGACAATGCATCGTGTAGTATTTTTACAGCTTTGATTTCTTCATTTTGAAGTAAAAGCACTTTGACAATAAGGCTGACAACAGCCTCTTCATCTTCTCTCAACTTGTATAGCTTTTGTAAAGCGTAATCCCACATCTGAGTTAATTCAACAGCCTTCAAAAAGGCATCAACAAGATAATTATTGATTAATGTTGGGTTTTGAACTTCTGGAGCAGAGCCAATTTCAGGCCCTCTCACAAACAGTTCCTCAAAATAGTCAAAAAACTGAACGGCAAGTTCCTTGCACCAGAAAGGATTCAAATTTCTTGACTCAACAATAGAATTGACCTGTTCTTCGTTCTCTTCGTTGCTTAACAAAGATCTGACAACCCCACTCACAAACACTTCCTTCCAAAACTCATCTGAATCCTTCAGTTTTTCACCGTAGGAGTCCACAACATAGCACGAGACTGCACCCGGGAGGTTTACCGTAACGACGACATCTGATTTTCCAAACGCATTGTACGAGGAATACACAGCTCTGACGACTTTGTATGCTTTACTTCTTCCAAACCATGGCTGTGGCTTGGAGCCAATCACGTTGGCTAATTGGTTCAAGTGAGCAGCGACTGAAGATGGGGACGAGTTATCAAGCCCAGTATAATACAGGTAGGTCCCGATCTCTTCCTTTGAACTTCCTGCAATGTGCTTCGTCAACGCCACAAGGTCCGGAGGGCCCAGGTCTTGGAATGTAGATATCTTCGCTATACGATGGTTGATGGCCTGGTTCGGCAATTCATCTTTGGCTCTTTTGCAATCAAACTGTTAGTAACGATTCCGCACACGAATCTTCAATCTCCGAGCAGCACACACATAGAGCACACAGAACAAATAGGGACTAACAGGGAAACCAACAATCATATCTATACATATATATAAATAGAAAAATAACGACGTGTCTCTTTCTCAAATGACAAGCAGCAAATGTGTGTACGCAACCATCCATTGAAGAATCGTTCCACTTCAATACTTACTCTGGAATAGATCCCTGAGAAATGAGCATAGTCTCTGAAGTTCTTTCTCTCTGAACGAAGCTGAGTAACGAACTGAACTTGGCGGTAACGACTTCTTTTTTGTTTATTTCTGTGTTTTTTTTTTTTTTTTTTTTTTAGAAACCGCTGACTAAGCGTTAGCAGATTCGCGAAAGCGTTTTTTTCGCGGAGGTACAAACAAAACAAATACAGAAGAATCCAAAGAGTGTTCTTGGTGCTAGCGATGTGCTTGTTAAAGGTTGCGTCTTTGGCTGCGTTAAACATCCAAAGAGAAAGACAGACAGACCAGAGAATTGCGAAATATGTCAACTACAGATCCAGAGGAACCAGTTGTGCCGCGTGATGCGCGTATCCTGCATCTGATTCTTGCAGCTCAGTCAATCCAGTCTTATGAGGACCACGTACCTCTCCAGCTGATGGATTTTGCACATAGATACACATTGGGAGTGTTGAAAGACGCTGTAGTGTACAATGATCACTCGCGTGCGTCGAATGGGTCAACAGCAACGCCAGGGTCAAAGATAACAACGGACGACGTGCGGTTAGCAATCGCTGCCAGAACAAACTATCAGTTCAACCCAGTGACGCCGAAGGAGTTGTTGTTGGAGCTCGCTGCTGAGAGGAATAAGAAGACATTGCCGCCCATCATGCCAGGGTTTGGCATCAGACTACCACCTGAAAAGTACTGTTTGACTAATAAGGAGTGGAGCTTGAGCGACGAAGAGATTGAGAATGACGGGGACGAGGAAACGGAGGGAGAAACACGCAAACAAACACCAAGACAGCAGCAAACGCAAACTCCCAATTCCCACAGCGAAGATATGAAAATGGAAGACGCCTAGTTGCGCAATGGTGTACTCTACACGAATATTGATGTTTTTTAGTATGACAAGTTAGCGTGCTTAATTCGTAGATAAACAAATAAACTGAAGAGCTAAAACTAAGAAATCCGCACGGATTACAACTCATCTTTGACAAGGGTTTCGCTGTCAGCAGATTCAGCGTCATTGTTACCGAAAATTTCAGCAACAGTGACGCTGGAGAGAACCTCCCCATCAAGACTCAATTCACCAGTACCGACGACAACTACATCGACGGTTGGCTTGTCACCCCAGTTCTTTTTGACATTCTCAATCTTTTCGACAACATCGAACCCTTCAAGAACTTCACCGAAAACAACGTGTTTACCATCTAACCAAGGTGTCAAAACAGTGGTAATGAAAAATTGAGAACCATTGGTATCCTTTCCAGCATTGGCCATTGATAATCTACCCTTTTTATCATGTTTGACAATGAAGTTCTCGTCTGGGAATCTAGCTCCATAGATAGATTTACCACCACGGCCGCTTCTGTCGGTGAAGTCACCACCTTGAATCATAAAGTTGGAAATGACACGGTGGAAAATACTGTTGATGTAACCGAACTCTGGATCCTTCGAGATGGTCAATTGACGGAAGTTTTCTGCAGTTTTTGGAACAGTTTTACCATACAAACCGAACACAATACGGCCAAGTTCCACGGATGAATCATCAGTTGGGTTTCCATGAGCGATATCGAAGTACACCTTGTGAGTGATTTCCTCTGGATCAGCCACTGCTTCTGAAGCAGTAGTTAAACCAATAGTGAGGGCACTGAGAAAGAGCAAAAATGAGAAGAACAACTTCATTAGTGGCTGTGTATGTATATGCTAGCTGTTGCTTGCTGAATTCTGTGTTGTTATTTTTTCATTTCAATTTATTTATACATATTCATTTTTCACACAGTAATTGAAAATCATCCACTAATATATATATTTTTCTATGTAAGCATATATACACAGAGAGATCCTCGTACCCGGATGTAGCAGAATCATTATTTGTTCTCAGAGAAAGCAGTAGTCAATTATTTGATAGCTCTTTTGATCGTTCTCATGGCCAATGGCTCATCAGCTGTCGAGGCATTGACAGTAGTGTTTATATTGGTGCTAGTATTAGTGCCCGTTCCCGAATTGGTATTGTTTGTGGCACCAGAGAGAGATGACAGTGCACCAGAATTGAAAACACCAGGGTCGCTCTCATCTGGTTCTTCATCTAGATACACTGGATTACCTGTCAATGAGATATTAAACAGGTTGTTCACCGTGCCACGGGACAGTTGTGAACCAACACCATTTACGCTACTGGAAGCACCCGTTGGTGGCACACCGGGGGTATTTGTAGACGGCGTATAGGGCGTGTTCCCGACACCAGGTCTTGTTTTCGACATAGACCCTGAACTGTTCAGTTGTCCTTGCGAAGTGTTCGTGTTTATCGTCGGTTCGTTGGCCTGGTACTTGTAAGAGTGTCCATCCGAAGGACTGTATGACGCAAGGTCCCGCAGCTTCTCCAACGCCTGTTTCAATGCCAAAGCCGTTGACAGCAATCTGCTGGATATTATGTCATGCACACAGGGCGACATATAAACGTTTGCCCCAATGATATAATAGTCAGATAATGGTTGTGTCTCGTCTGGTGATTGTCTGTTCTGTTTGCGAATTATCCAGAAATCTGGCTCTCTAGAGTGCAGCAGGATGTATTCCACGCCTGTCATCTTTCGCAGCTCGTTGATGATATTTATACTATTTAGCTGTTCCTGCTGCATATTGTCATTGAATTGAGATTGCATCTTGAGCACTTGGTTGTTAGATGTACGATCGAAAAATGGTGATTCTGCAAAGTACGACAGTACATTATCGGTACGCAACCCAAAAGCCTGTATCCACTCAGGTGACTTCCATTGAAGCTCGTCCAATGGAGGGTTGTTAGCCATTGTATACTCAAAATAAATGCTTCTCTCTTGCTATCTATACATCTTTCTATTTATTAACCTCATACTCAATAAATGCTTTGAAGACAGGGTAAGTACAGTTTCTGAGCTTTGTGGAAAAAAACATTTCGTTTAAGTAAATTTTTGTTGTAGAAAAGCAAACAAACAGAGGACCTATCGACGTTCAGGATGTTCAGACTGCTCGCACGTTGCTACGCTACGAGTGCTGCAACAGCAGCCCGTTCAGTGCCAAAACCAACGGAAAAAATACCTAACGTGGAGACATTTTTATCAAAAATTGGGCGTGACTGTTCAGAACATGCTCAACACTTTCCAACTTGGGAGTCGTTGTTCACTACACCTTCGAAGAAGATGAAAGAATTGGGGATCGATGTTGCGCAACGCAGATATATATTGAATCAGATTGAAAAGTTCAGACAGGGAGAAGAACTCAAACACTACAAGCTTGGGAAGAAATCTTTCTATGGAGGTGAAAGAAACAGAAACGAAAGAATGGGTAGACTCAGAGCTCAGGCAAGACAGGAAAGATACGACCATGAAGACGCTAATAACAAATAGAAATTGAATAAACTTGTATATAGAAAATCTTGATATTTTGACTAGAGCTATCGTGAGAGAGCTGCGTAGAGGATAATAGGAGATAACTTCCTTTTTCCTATCAATAAATAAAGAGACAGTTGGCGATCAGTCAAATGAAGAAGGCTCACGAACCTGTTTTGTGGTCTGCGGTCTCCTCCACATAGTATTTTTTCAGTTCGGAGGCCAACCAATCCGCTTCTGCTTTCATTTCTTCTGCTGATCTTTCAAATCGATCACTATCTGGTTTCACAACGTATACAGTGCTTGATCGCTTTCTTTCTTCTTTTCGACTGTAGAAGTCGGCATAGATATCTTCTATGTCGTATGCATCTAAACGTTCATAAATGACGTCGCCAATGTTGTTCTCCTTGTGTCTTGGAATGACATGCGTGTGGAGATGAGGTACACTCTGCCCAGCTTCAGGACCATCCTGAATAGCTATATTCAACGAGGTCGCATTGTATACATGTTCAATAAATCGGTGAATGTACTGAATTGTGAGCATGTAGTCGTGTGATTCCTCGGGAGTCAGATCTTTCAGTCTGGGAACATTGCGTAGAGGAACGATTAGGATCTGTGCTCGATGGTTAACATAATGAAACTGAAAAGGAATATGAAGGGTTGGTACAAGATACTCACATGTCCTGGAACTATCGGTTTCAGATTCACCAATGCATATGTGAACTTTGTCTTCTGTAGTACTTATTTGTTAATCTTTCCACTTCTTTTATCTTACTCCTTTTGGCTCAACCTACGTAAAATACCTTGAGATGTTAGTACACGAACAATTTTGCAGACGATTGAAACGGTGGCTTAATACCCACTTGATCTGTGACAATGAACTTTGAAAAGCGAATCACCTGTTTGACAGCTGCCATTGTGACTGAGGGCCGACCGGTTCGAGCCTTTCTCTTTTCAAATTCTGGCATTCATAGGTTTTCGCATTGAGACGTTTTTTTCCAATTTTCATGTAATACTTCAGCATTGGTCGAAATGGAGCAGGAATATACCAGGACACGATGCGATTTTCATCTTCTTCGACAAGTATCCACTTACTACTACATCAGTTTTGAAACATGATATTGCATCTAGCAATCTATTCTTGTATACATTAGTTCTCTTTTCTATATCTATTTGTTGGCTTTACCGAAGTATTCTTTGGAGGCATCAACATCTGGTTTGATGGTCAAAGAACCTGGGGTCCAGTTACATGGCAAAACTTCACCGTTGGCTTCAGTCCATTGGAAAGCTTCCAACAATCTGTAGGTTTCTTCAACGTTTCTACCAACTGGCAAGTCGTTGATAGTAGATTGTCTGACGTTACCCTTTGGATCAATGATGAAGATACCTCTTAAAGCAATACCTTCTTCTTCAATCAAAACACCGTAGTCTTTTGATAGAGAGTGGTTGGTGTCAGCGATCAATGGGATATCGACTGGACCTAAACCACCATCTTTTCTTTCGATGTTAGTCCAGGCCAACAAGGAGTATTCAGAGTCGGTGGAGGCGAACAAGACTTCAGCACCCTTTTCTCTGAATTTCTTAGCAGCTTCAGAATAGGCGATGATTTCAGTTGGACACACGAAGGTGAAGGCCAATGGGATGAAGGCTAGGATGACCCATTTACCGGCCTTAGTGTATTGTTCCAAAGAGACTTCTTCGAACAAACCGTTGACAACGGCAGTTTTGGTGAATTGTGGAGCTGGTTTTTGAACTTGGGCGACCATTTTATCTGTGTGTATGTATATGGTTTTCTTGTATGAAATTTAACTAACAGACTTTTCACAACTTATAAGCTACAAGGGGGGGATGTAACTTCCTTTTATATTTTCCAGGAAAATGTCTTTCTCAATTCTGGATTCCCAAAGCTGATAAATAATAATAATGAGTACTAATATGTCTGAACAGGCAATCAGGAGGAAAATCCATTCAACCAATCGGCTATAGATAACTGGGTATAACTGGATAATTCTACCCAGAGATCAGACCCGAGGGTGTTCCTCAGGGCTGTACTTTGTGCCATGTTTATGTTTACAATGCGCCAGCTCAATGCCACATTGCCTACCATTGTCATATATACAAGCCCCTCTACGCCCGCTAACTGTTGCGTCTCTTGCCCCACCGCAACAGTCCCAGTGGCTACCGCATTTAGGCTTAACGATCAACCGACGCCCCGTTTAGAATCTTAAGTTAAAAGTTCGCGACTGTATTTTTAAGCATAGTCGGGCCAGACTTTTTTTTTCCAGATTAGTTACTAAATGCTTTTTGACACAAAAATTTGACGTTGTTCCGGGCGATAAGGACTCAAAATCACTTCAAACAATATTCCAAAGGAAAACAAAACGCCTAAAGCGTGAAAGGAGCAGTGCTGAACACTCTGAAACACGTATTTGTTGTTCTGTTTCTCGTTTTGTGATTGTTTCCCTCATATTTCTTTTACCACATGGACTTTTCTGGAAAAAAAAAGCCACAGTTTTTGTACTATTCTGGGAAGCTGGAACCGACCAGACATATTAGAAGAGATGGGGTTTCATCTGTCACGTTATGCTGTAATGTTCCTCTATTATCACTACTATACTTAGGTTTCCGCAAACCAAGTGAAATGGCAAGCTGACTACTTGTGTACTAATGCAATAGTGCTGGTGTATTATGTATTTTCATTCATATTCATAGGTACACCCATCAGATACTACTATCGAGTTCACGCAGTTGGTGTATCGGTATGAGCCTGTGCACCTGTAGCCCCTTCCATTGGTTCTATCTGCTCAACTTCAACTTCTGGTTCACTCTGCGCTGACGAAGCATCGCTTGCTGGGGTATTGGCCAATTCCCTTATTTGGTCTTTTCTTCTTCTGACCAGCTGAAGAAATAGTCCAGAAAATTGTGGGATGACTGACAAGAAAAATGAAACAAAGGCAACAAACACGTTGATCAACCACTGAGCCAATCTTGGTCTCGTTTCTGTAGGTAGCGGTAGTAATAAGTTGACCAACTGCTGAAGACAATTGGTCAAGAAACTTTTGAGTTTATTGGATGCTGCTGAGAACCAAGGCGTAATGAGCGAGTTCACAACTCTAAGTTGCGGTATAAACGCGAAGAAGAATTCCGATGTGCGAGGGTCCCTCACCCGTGTAAAGAAATGAAGTGCCATAACCGCTATGGCAAAACATCTCATGTAAAAGCTGTAGGTGGATCCATGAATGAACATAACATACACAACCACATATTTAAGAACATGCCAGAGTGCACTTACAGCTCCAATAAGAGAATGGGTGCGCACTTGCGGCTGAGGAGCACGCTGCCCTTGCCCTGTAGCGCTAGCAGCAGTTTGTTCGTCTGCACTGGTCCGTAAATTGGAGTCACCCTCTGCGTCGGCCTCCCGATTATGAGTATTCCCTAAAACATGTACATTTTCTCGGTTTGCTACATTGGAAGCCTCTGTTGGTCCAGGGAACCCATTGTTTTGGCGTTGCCAATTGGTGCCATAGGATGCTGTTGCGGATAGATTTGAGGGGATCTCTTCAACAATGATTTCTGGCTTCTCTATCACCACTTCCAATTGATGCTCCAACTTGGCCAAACCCGAAGGGGAAAGCATCAGATACGGGTTGGATGGATCTGAGTTGTTTACTATGGCCTGCGAACTCGACAAAGTGACCTCTCTTTGTCCATTTATGGAATTCAAAGTGACTTTGAAGACAGTTGTCGACATACTAGTTGGGTCTATATTAGAATAAGAATCACCAACACGTACCTGATCGAATGTCTCACCAGTCAGTTCTCCATCAACAGGGAGATTAGGTGGCCCATTCACATACATTCGAGTCGAATCATCTGAATTTCCGGAGTCAAAGTGATTCAACACCGTAGCATCATCATGAATCATAACAGATTCACTTCGACGTTCCACTGGGTTGTTCTCGTTTCTCAGCTGGTGCCTTAGTCTTTCATCTCGCTGAACTTCATACTGAAAATTCGGATTAGGTTCTCTTGGTAAAAACTCAAAAAGCGAACCTCTCTTCAAATCACTCCAAAACCCTTGCGAAGGCGGGGTTTCTTCCGGTTCTCTTAACACAAAGTGGAAAGTCAAACTGGCAACGTCTGTATGGACATGTATTACATCCTTTAGTCTAGTTGAATCGCTCAGTATCCGACCAAAGTAGATGATCTTGATGTCATCGGTTGAAACATTTTTTGTCCCTGTGTACTCATCAATAATGAAATATTTGATCGTGAGGATTGAAGTATCCAGCATTGCCGAAAGTTTGTTGGTTCTCACTATATTCTCCACCGGCGATGATAGCTTGATTTCGAAATCAGAATGTAACCTTACGTAAATGTTTAAATCTCCCAATGGTGCTATATCCAGACCTAGTAGCTCTTCCAATGTTTGGTCGAGATTATGTATAATAGTGCCTCCATTGTACTGGAACTGTTCAATGTGCGCCTCATCGATGCCGAGAGAATCAACTATGTAGCTCTTTAGCGAGGCTATTGTCACAGAGAGTGGCTCCCTTAGTGATATCGTTTTCCCTGATGCTAATCTCAGGTTGATGTTTAACAAAGCAGGGTGAACGATTCTTGTGGGTGTTGAATTGAGCTGGTCTCTGTTGATTTCAATTCTTAATCTATTGACGTGTTCCTCCTGCTGTAAAAAGTCTGATAGCGGCTGAAACGCATGCACTTCTTGATGCCTGAAGTACGCCTTCATACACCTCGAGCTCAATCTACCGCCATTCTCCGTAGACCTGAGTGTGATGACCTCAAAAATGTCGCTAACCGTATTATCGAGGGTTGCCCTTATTACTTTATTCGGGATGTCAAAAGACGCTGGGTCTGAGCTCCAGGTCTCTATCTCGGTCCTGATCTTTTCCAGTTTGAACGTAAGATCTTTTGGCCTTGTCATATTCTATCCGATATACCGCTGATCACTTTGCACCTAATTATAACTCGCAATCCACTTTCCTTCTCTCTTTTTGTAGATAGCTAGCGATATGTACACTAATGACCTTTTTGGAGGTGTCGACTTCCGGTAGAGAATCTCGGAATTGGGACAGCTTTACGCTTGCGCGAAAAGAAGACAGCTTATGTAAAATAGTGCGGCATATGCTCTAGCTTAATTACGATACGATATGGTTGGTGTTAGATTTTCTTTATCCACTGAGAATTTTAGAACAGTATTAAACTCAAGCCTACTAAGGAGTAACAAGAGGTCTGGTACAGATTAGGTCGTTAGTTGGCAACGAATCTGGTATTTACATAAGGTTATAAGGCTTCTATTTTCAGGTTTCTGATTTTGCCACCTAAATAATATACCAAGATATCAATATTGACCGATTGCATGATGGACTTCAAAACCAGCAAGAGTGAGAATCTCCAGGTAGAACAACAGCCTGGCCATGAAGCAAAGATTAAAAAGACTAGATACAGAGTACCCACCGTGTGTTCCGTGTGTAGACGCCGGAAAATGAAATGTGACAAGGCCAAACCTCATTGTACATCTTGTACTAAGAACAGAACTACTCATCTGTGTGTATATGAAGAGCAGCCTTGGGCCTCTAATAATGAAGTGCAGAAACTCAAAGACCGCCTACGTGCCTTGCAATCGGAAAACAAGGAGCTTCGAAGTTTGCTCGATAAGAGAGAAGCAGCACCTAAGACACAACTGAGTGAAGCATTGGCACATGACGATAACGAAATATTGGAGTTAACTAAAGATTTCAATGTCTTGATGCTAAAAGAAAGCAAAATTTCACATTATGGAACCACAAGCTATATGGCTGTGATCCTGAATGATCCAGTCTTGAAGCAGATGTTCAAAAAACACTTGAAGTCGCAAATATTGGGAGTAAACTTCAAAAAGTTTTATTTATATGATCAAGAAACAGAGGTGGGTAATAGAGCTGGGGGATGCCCTTCTTCACCTCATAATGAGAGTCCAGTGCTTGACCCAGAATATCGAACAGTTCATGAAAATCTAGTAAGAGAAATCAACGATATTCTGCCCGACAAAAGTGTTTTAATGGACATAATTGACCATTTCTTTTCCGAAACTTATGCCTTGATCCCTTTCGTCGACGAGACTTCTTTCAGAAAGAATATAGAATCATTGATTTCTGTGAATGCAAGCGGTAAGGCTGTTCTGGTCGTGAGTAAAGCTGAACTTATGGTGACTGTTGCGCTTCTATTGATTGTTTTGAGATTTGCTTATTTGAGTTTACCAGCAGGCAGAAACTTCGGCGCTAACATCTCTTTGACTGCTAGACGTATCTTAACATCTGGAGTTTCGATCGGTCCTAATTATATTGAGTTCGCAAAAGCAGGTTTGGGAAATGCCAATGCCTTAAAAAAGCCAACCTTGAAACACATTCAGGCTTTGCTTATGCTTAGATTGTATAGAAGTTATGCACCTGAGGATGGTGACGAAAGTTCTGATTCCACAATCTATTTAGCATCGATTGTGCAGATGGCCAAGATGCATGGCTTACATCGTGATCCAAGTAATTTTTCTGTTGTTACAGATCATGCAACTGCTAATATCTGGAGAAAGATCTGGGCACAGCTTCTCTACTTGGATGCAGCACAGGCTTTTTCATTCGGTTGTCCATTGCTAATTGACGACGAATATGACACTTCGCTGCCAATATCAAGTCCGGATGACTCACCAATGGAGAAGTGTTGTATTGAGTGGTTCAGGGATGTTTGTAGTGTCACTACACTTTTCAGATCGGTAGTGAAGTATACTTCCAAAGTTAGAGCACCACCAAAAAAATCTGATATCAGGAAGGTACTTAGTCAAGTGGAAGTTGAGATCCAAAGATCCCCGTCATTCGCCGAACTACTGAAACCAACTAACGGTGAATTTCTCAATAAGGTGTCCAGACTCAAAACACTTTTAAACAAGGTAAATTTGTATTCTATTCATTGCATCACGCATTACATCTTGTTATTGACTTGTGAACCAGGTGACGTTATCTCTTGTCAAGAGCTCACTGCCAGAACTGCAGAATCAGCGTTTTGTTTGTTCAAGTTCTTCTATGATTATAGTATCAACCCAAAACCATGGAATCAGGAGCTGAACTTCGAGTCATTCATGACATCTTTGTTATTTGATGTTTTCAAAAGGACTTTTCACATAGTAATATCATTCTGTTTCAAGGATATATCCAACTCTGTGAACCTGTCAAGATGCCTGGAGGCAGCGGTGTTGAAGGACAGCGCAGGTTTGGGGAAATGGTTGGAGCCGGTTTCCAGTAACCTTACAACAGGTGACCAAGTCGCAATTAGAGTTATAGAAATCATGGAGCCCATCAATAAACAGCAAAAACGTTTTCATGCTTGTTGGAGAATGATTTTCATTATTCAGTTATTTCTAGAGTGTATCGAGGAATGGGTTCCAGGAAAATTACAGATTTTGCAAAACTTTATTTTGCAAGATAACAACAACAAGAGTTCAGCCTCATCAAATGATTCCACACAGAGTCCGCAGAGTATAGTGAAGAATAATCTGATCTCTGATGTTCTTGCTGGAACGAACATTTTTACACCATTTTGGAATGATAAAGTTGATCCATCCAAGCAATCAACTCTCGATTATTTGGTTCCAAATTTCAACAGATTCTCTGATATTGGCGATCCTTTTTTTAACGATAGTGAGGGATATATGAACATATCGGATTCTCTCACTTTCCAAGAGTACAATTTCATGATTGAAAATACATACAATGATGGCGCTAAACCTGATTCAATTAATCCTAGCAGCACTCTCAAGGATTCAAATAGTTTTCAGTTCATGTTTCCCCAATCTGCTTTGTCAATGAGCACTACCAACAGTGATGAAATATCCCCTAATTGTTCGGAAAATTCGCAAACTCAAGTTCATATGAATGGACCACATCCCACGGGAAGGGAACTCATTTCATCCAGTGAAGGTGTAACCGAAGGCACAAAGCAGTCCTTCTATACTGAGCATGAAGTAGCCTTACAGATAGCAAAATCCATGTTTGGTACTGGAGACTGAATGTATAAAGACCAAAATATTAAAATGATTATGTATTTCCGACCAGCTTTGCACATCGTGTAATGTGACCTCACAAAGTGTTATAAACTTCACAAGCCACCACACACTGGACAATCAAGTTTACGTTCATATGAGAAAGTGTACGTGAAGACTGAGTCAGTGCCAGTATACATCATAAAATTATCCAAGACACCATTCGAGCTGGTTACTATTTTGAATGCTTCATTGCAACAGGCTGCTGCAATGATAGCATTTGTAGAAGCAATAGAAGGAATAATATTCTTCACAACGCCCATAACCAAACTTCTAGTGACGCCCTCTATCTTGAATTCTTCAGCCCTGCTCAAACTTCTCTCGTAAACCCAATCAACGTGTTCAGAAATATCCATATCGAGTTTTTCATCTGGATGTGATTGTTTCCATTGTAAAGTGCTCACATACTCTATGCAGTGTTCTGGTAATCTGGGATTATTAGCAATGGTGCACATTGGGTAAGTTGTCTGCCCACTCAGAGTATCCAAAGAACACTCGTAGCAAGCCGAGAACGTGGGATATATAACTTTGACCTGTCCTCTGAATCCTTCTGTACCTCCATCTATTAATGGCTTGACAGATTCAAACTCATTTGGATCTACGAGTTGCACTAGTTTGTGGTTAACCCATCTTCTTGCCTGGACACTGTCTAGACCTGATATTACCAGCGTGAACTGTCTATAAAAATCATCACCTTGGTCTTCAAGTCGGCCAAAATGTGGAGTAACCTTCACGTTTTTGAACTTCTTTGACACGTAATTGGCTGCCACAAGAGCCTTAGGCTTACCAATGTCGGACTGCCTGAACAGAAACTGTCTGTTAAGGTTTGACAGGTCGATTGTATCCATATCTATAATATGAATATCTTTGAATCCTGACCCAGTCAAGTTTTTGAGTATCTCGCAACCTAGGCCACCAGCTCCTAGCACTCTGAGGTCGGAGTCAGTACACAATACATGTTATTGGCATCTGCAAACCGTTCAAATTCCAGAAATACTCACAATACCTTCGCATTCTGTAGGGATTTGTAGGCTTTTGGGCCCGGTTCAAATTCGTCGTCAGCAAACCTCCCTTTGCTGAACAAATATGGCTTGATGCACTCTTCACTTTATTTCGTGTCAGTTCAAGAACTCTGAACAATGCCAAACGATTATTCTTCTGTTCACTTACGCTCTTGTTATTGTCTCGTCCATACTATTCTGGATGCTGCTCAGTAAGATTTCTTGATTGTTTGGTACTTGTTTCACTTGAATAAGATGATTAGCGTCAAATATGAAAAAATAATTTCAACTAGTGTTTTTGAAGAGATGTCGTCAAAAGACGAACAGGAAGTGGCCTGAAGGAAGAGTTGCAAACCAGATATTCTTTATTTGGAAGCCATAACGAGCAGAATCTAAGCAGCCGTGAACTATTGACATCAGCATCGGCACCAGAAAAATTCTTTTCTCTTTCACTTCCAGAATGACAGATAGAAGCTCGTCTATACACCACAGATCGGAACCATTTCTCAAAAATTCACAGCAATTAGAACCATTTCCTGATACATTCTCTCATCTGAACGACTTTGACAACAAAGATCCCTTTGATGATTCAGGCAATTATCCATTTGTTCACTATGAAGCAAAGATAAACCCTATCAGGTTCAAAATTAGACAGATGTTGCTGCCTTTCATAAGAAAAGAAACACCTATCTTGAACAAGTTACAACGTAAATATAGACATCCATATTTGGACTTCTATTTCTCGTACTTTGCCAACCTAGCTGCTCACACCTTCTACGTGTTGATGTTACCATTGCCTGTATGGTTTGGTTATGGAATGATCACCAGAGACCTGGTGTATATACTAGGCTACGGAATCTTTGTTTCTGGTTATGTCAAGGATTTCTGCTGTTTACCTAGACCGAGATCACCACCACTACATAGAATCACTCTATCCGGTTACACGGCGAAGGAATATGGGTTTCCATCATCCCATTCTGCTAATGCAGCAGCTGTCACCATCTTGATGCTTTTCCAGCTGTTAAACAACTGGAACTACTTCGAGTCAAATTACGCCCTTATCTGTTGCATACTTCTATTAGTTGTATATTATGTGAGCTTGATTGTTGGAAGGCTTTATTGTGGGATGCATGGATTTTTAGATATTATAGTGGGTTCATTAATCGGCGCAGGATGTTATCTAACCAGAATAGCTCTCAAGAAGTGCTGGGATGACATTATACTCAACGGCTCCTTCATGGGGCCTTTGATATCTATTGTATTCAATTATGGCCTGGTTTATTTCCATGTCTCGCCTGTTGATGACTGTCCTTGTTTCGATGACTCTGTTGCTTTTATCGGAGTGGTAATCGGTTTGGACATCACACAGTGGATCTTTGTGAACTCATCATACAATGGCTTGAAATTTGGTGTCAGTGAGGTGACGGCTATCGACATCCCTTATTCATTTAGCGAACTTGGGATAATCAAATCAACCCTAAGAGTTTTAGTCGGTGTCGGCATTGTTGTCATCTGGAAAGAAGTTTCCAAGCCCTTCCTGCTATACCTTTTCAAAATCTTCTACCAACTTGTCTACAGAGATGAATACAAGTCTGGAAAGTTTAATAGAATCAGACACAATACTAATTCTAGAAGAGAGAAGATTGGTGATGTACAGCAATTGATAAAGGATCTCTCAAACCCATCCAAAAAGGATACTGTTGGACCACAATCATCTATAGACTACTACGAACTGGAGCAATATACCAAGAATATTGAATCTTTGCATCAAAAGGACACATTGTTTACCTGTGGTGTATTCAAAAAGAGATACGATGCTGAGATAATTGTTAGATTGATTGTATACGCTGGGATCCCCTTCATGGTTGTGATAGGCTTCAATTTCATTGTTCAGAATGTCGGCCTTGACTACACACCTGTATAGACTGGTCATGTATAATAGCTTTCTTTCGTCGTATGTACTGTTGTGGTCTCGGTTAGTTGATCTTGTGGAAATGGTACAATCCTCAGCTCAGTAGGGAAAAAAAAATATAGGATTCAAGCAATTGCCGTAACGTTTTTGTTTCGTTCGTGTAGAAGGACAACGAAACACAAGTCAAGATGAGAGCGGTGTTTGTTGTGAGCACGTTGCTCTCATTTTCTTTCGCAGCTTCTGTATGGCAGCATGTTTTCGATAGTGTTAGGGAACCACTATCCTTCTTTAAAGCAGAGAAACTATCTGAAGAGCATGAATTGATTAGTTTACACAAGTCATTGGTCGAAATTGAGTCAATAACAGGAAATGGTATGTAATCGCTGGGAGAGCTAGATTTCCTACTGGCAGATGGATGGATACTAACGATACAAATAGAGTACGGTGTCGGTCAGTTTTTGAAAACTTACTTGATTGAAAAGGGATTTACTGTAGAGGTTCATGAAGTTGAGCCAAAGAGAAACAACATCTACGCATACTTTGGATCAAAGAGGGACACAAAGGTTTTACTCACCTCTCATATTGACACTGTTCCTCCGTTTGTCGAGTATTACAATAACAATGACTTTATTTATGGACGTGGGTCCAATGATGCAAAAGCTTCTGTTGCAACTCAGATAATAGCAGCGTTAGAGCTTATAAACACAAAGGAGATCCAAGCTGAAGGGGATGTTGCTCTTTTGTTTGTTGTTGGAGAAGAAGTCAACGGGGTTGGTATGAGACATGCCAGTTCGGAGCTAGACGTCGAATGGGATCATGTAGTGTTTGGAGAACCAACTGAGTTGAAATTGGGTATTGGCCACAAGGGTATACTTCATTTCAATATCAACGTGGATGGAAAAACCTCCCATTCCGGCTATCCTGAACTCGGTGTTGATGCCAACACAAAGCTTATTGAAGTTCTTAACAGGATCATACAAGCAGAATATCCCGTTGATGAACTGTTAGGAAACACCACCGTCAATCCCGGATTGATTGAAGGTGGTATTGCCTCGAATGTTATCTCTCCAGCGTCTAAAGCTAAAGTTCTAATCAGGGTCGCGCATGATATATCTCAAGTTACTACGATACTCAAACAGATACACAAAGAAGTCAATGAAGAACACAATAATGTTAGTTTTGAAATAGTACAACTGGCAGAACCAGTTTATTTGGACTATGATATTCCAGGATTTGAGACTACAGTATTAGCCTATTTCACTGATGTTCCAAATTTAACAAAGGGATCAATCAAAAGCAAATACTTGTACGGTCCTGGGTCAATTTTGAATGCTCACACTGCTGACGAGCACGTTTCGGTGGATGATTTGAACGATGCAGTAGATGGATACAAGAAATTGGTACAGTACCTTCTATCTAAGTGAGTAATATAATATACAAGTCTATAGAGCGCTTATATGCCTCCCATAAAATACACTTCTTGCGAAAGGTAGTTTGTATTGAACTGTATTGGTAATTGTGGGTTTATTAACAAAAAAAAATGGTCTCTCGGGGGCGAGTCGAACGCCCGATCTCAAGATTACTTTTTACATTACAGTCTTGCGCCTTAAACCAACTTGGCTACCGAGAGCTATTTTTTAAAAAATAAAAATACTGTTCGTCATGTTATACAATTTATGTTTCTATATTGTGTGCGTTTGAAGAGTCAGCTAATCAGTCAGCTAATGTGACAAGAAGCGGCAAGAAGGATAAGCTTAGTTCGTCTGGTTACACAGTAGTTGTGTGTAACAACTCAAAATACTGTATTCATCTCATTTTGAGTTGAAAGGAGTTATTTGCAGTTATATTGTTCCAGGACCAATTTTGATGGACCAGACCATGACTCGATCATACAACAGCATACAGTAAGAACAGAATGAGTGCTTCAAGGAAAGCTTGGAATAGCTGCTCTATTATCCATGTCTTTTCTGTGCAGTCTTTTGTCAAAAAAACGGGCAGATATCTCACCTCATCTCATCGCATTAGCTTATGTCATTCGCCCTCATATTTTTATCCAACACGCGTCTAGACTTCAGGTTAATGAAGTCTATTACGAAGACTCGACACCTGAGGATGACTAGAGGATTGCTAATACTGGTGGAAGGGCTTGACAGGGCAGGAAAAACAACACAGACAGGGCTATTGGTAGACTCGTTGAAGGCGAAAGGTCGTTCAGTGGAGTTAGTTAAGTTTCCAGGTATGTATTGAAACATATGGTGCCATTGAAGTGAATAAGGTTTACTAACTCGCTGATGATAGACAGAACAACACCAATCGGCAAGCTAATTAACAAATATCTGGTTGACAGATCTTTTTCGTTGAGTGATGAGGCTGCGCATTTAATCTTTTCTGCAAATAGATGGGAACTAGCTTCAGTAATCACTCAAAAGCTTAGCGATGGAATCGACATTGTGTTGGACAGGTACGTCTATTCCGGGGTGGCATATACAGCGTCCAAGGGACTTGACAGGCAATGGTGCTACAACCCTGACATTGGTCTTCCTAAGCCGGATCTAACGATATTTCTGAACCTAGAAGACAGCTCAGATAGAGATGGATTTGGCGATGAGAGATACGAAATTAGAGAGTTCCAATCGAAAGTGAAGAAACAGTTTGAGTACTTCTTCAGTGAGCCTGAATGGAGGACCATCGTAGTTGATGGAAAGAGTATTGACCAAGTTCGAGATGAAATTTGGAAACACATCGAAATCCTTCTTTCCCAGCCAATCAGTTCAATTTGCACATACAAGTGAAGGGAAGAGAGAAAACTCATCTAGATACACAAAGCACTTCTTCTGATATTCAAGGTAATATACATGCATCGTTTATTTCTTCGATTCCATAGAGTCTATCTCGGCTAGCCGGTTCAGTATAACACTCTTTGATGTCTCCTGTACCTCCCCTGCCGAAAACATCTCATCGAGAACTTGATAGACCTTGTAAAAACTAAATACAATATCCAACTCATTCACGTTTTCGAAATACTGGTCCAGTATTTCCACAAAAAGGTGAATTGATGACAGATAAATCAGCTCATTGTCATGTTTATCCAACGCCATTATGAAGAATAACCCAGCATATCTCTTATAAACAAGCTTGGAATCATTTATCTCAACAAAATTACTCAAATGCCTGTTTTCCCTCAAGCTGATAATCCTATGTATGTCGACATTCAGCCTGAACTTCTCAGAATTCTATATGCATACTTAGTATTTATAATAATTGTTTGTCATGGTATCAGTGGTCCTTTTTTGCCCTGATAGGGTAGAAACTTACGCTCAATTCCGTGTAATACTTCGCAAGCCGTACTTTTCCCTGACGGTTCATGCAGATAAAGTATTGCAGAGCCATGACTGGACACTTTCTTCTCAATAAATTGTGGTAGGCTTAACTGTCCATGTCAACTAAAGATTTGATATTGTAACAATATTTCATTTTAATCTACCGAGGATCAAAAAAAAAACATCGGAGACTTTCACATTCATCCATTTCATTGCACTGTTATATCTAGAGAGAAACCATAGTGACACAACAGAAACTGAAATGGAGGTGACTGGCGTGACAGTGGTACTCAGCTCATGGAGAAATAACTTTGTGTCGCTACCACAAGAACTTGCAAGCTCACTTTATGGAGCTTCAATCGTGAGTATAAAGCTGTTTTCTCAATCTATCTCCACATTTCCATTAACACCATACTGCTCTTAGAACACACAAGATGTCGTAATCCAAATCCAATGGAAAAATAGGGAGAATAAACCTGTCTATGCCTATGCGGGCTGGAGCGGAATGTCCGGTGACAATCTCGAAATGGACCCTGTCTTTGCAAGAGTCAATGGAATTGAGGAGGGCATGAAGGTCGATATTTGTGTGGTACTGGATCCACCTACAGCAACAACTGTGGAAGTAGAACCGTTGACACCTTCAGACTGGGAGACTATTGAGCTGCATGCTGGCGCACTGGAAAATAACCTGATCTATCAGACTCGTGCAGTTGAGCTGAACTCAAACTTTGTGGTCTACATATCAGATTCTATTTATGCGACGTTGAAGGTTTTGAACATTACACCAACGCCGACAGGAAATCATAAGTTTGCAAAGCTTTCTCCCAGTGCTGAGGTTCATGTGGCACCAAAGACCCGAAGACCTGTCCAGAAGAAAAAAACACAATCGGTCAGGTCCGTTTCCAGTAGCAGAAGAAATCATGAGAATGCACCATTTATTTTGACAAGAGGAATCTCATTACCTCATAAGATGTTTCAAGACATTCAGATGAATAACCAATATATAGTTTATGCCAATTTCAGTGAGATCCAATCTGTCTTGGAGAATGCAGAATATGTTAATGTCTCCATAATTCCTGGGCCACAAGAAATCAAGGAGGACCAGCGTGTTCCACAATCGAGTGAAGAGCCAATGAGAAAAGTTGCAGCAAAACTTGTGCATACCGAGAATGTGTTGGGTGCAATTGGACTATCAAAAATATTGTCCATTTCCTTGGGAATTGATGACACAGTGGGCCAGATTGTCAAACTTGAAAAATTGTTCCAGCCAAACTACACAAAAAATCCAACTCTAATATTACATCCACTAACAACTGAGTCTAAGAAGAAAGCTAAAGATGAAGAGATTTCTTTAAACAACGAGAGCTCGAAAAGGGAGAAGGAACTACAGAGAAAGAAACTCAAGGAAACAAAGGGAACCCTAACTAAAACATTTCATGAGTTGGGTTTGAATGAAAGTGTCTTGTCTACTAATTTGTATATACCAATAATTCCAGGGCTGAAAGAAGGTGGGTTTCTTGAAATCAAAGATAAATCCATCTCTTGGATGCTGCCTATTGGAAATTCCAAAATCTCATTAGAAATTGGGAATGAAATACTCATAGCAAGATCCAAAACGCCATCGCCTTTGTCTGATATCAACGATATTTCCCAAACTGTTGCTCAAATTCCAGTAGGACAAGATGATATGTTGAGAAAAATGGAGAGAAAATTGAGAAAGGGTAATATAGGTGCCTTAATACACGGTCCTTCAGGATCTGGGAAAACATTAATCGTGAACCAAATAGTTCAAAGATTTCATGACATGGGTGTCTATGTTTTAAACGTTGACTGTAATGAATATTCAAGGGAATCCGGAACAAACATCAAATCTAAGCTTGAGTTCTGGCTGAACCAATGTTCATGGTATGCCCCATCCCTTTTGATTCTTGAAGGATTAGAAAACATCTTTCCAGCAGAAACAGAGCAGGGTGATTCTACCCAAACTCGTTATCTTAGTGAATATTTCATTCAGACAGTCAACAGAATCTCTAAATCCAGAAGTTTGATGCTACTTGGAACAACGAGATCAAAGGAGTCCGTCAATAGTGTGTTGTTCTCTAACCATTGTATTGATGAATTTTTTAAGCTTTCAGCACCGAATAAAGAAGTGAGAGCTCAAATATTGGAGGATTATTTGAAAAAATTTCATCTCGAGCTATCAAGGGATTTTGACTCATCTCAGATGGCTTTGGAGACAGAAGGATATTTACCAGGTGACCTGAAAGTTCTTGTTGATAGGATTCATCATGAAATTGTGTACCAGTCCTTAGACTCAGATGAGCAAATAGTCACAATCTCGAATGATATACTAACCACTGCTACCAAAGATTACACCCCTTCCAATTTGCGAGGGGTCAAATTACAGAAATCTACGACAAACTGGAGTGATATTGGAGGTTTGACTGATGCAAAATCCATTCTTTTAGAAACTTTGGAATGGCCAACGAAATATGCACCAATTTTCAAGTCTGCAACATTAAGATTGAGATCAGGTATCTTGCTCTACGGGTATCCAGGTTGTGGTAAGACCTTACTGGCCTCTGCTGTTGCGGGTCAGTGTGGTCTAAATTTCATCTCTGTAAAAGGCCCAGAGATACTTAACAAGTATATTGGTGCTTCTGAGCAGTCTGTGCGTGAACTTTTTGAGCGAGCACAAGCTGCTAAACCTTGTATATTGTTTTTTGACGAGTTTGATTCTATAGCGCCTAAGAGAGGACACGACTCTACAGGTGTTACGGATAGGGTTGTCAATCAAATGCTGACACAGATGGACGGTGCTGAGGGTTTAGATGGGGTTTATGTTTTAGCAGCTACAAGTCGACCTGATTTGATTGACTCGGCTTTACTACGACCAGGAAGATTAGATAAGTCTGTCATCTGTGATTTACCTAAGTATGAAGACAGGTTGGATATTCTGAAATCTATCACAAGGAAAATGTTGCTGTGCGAAGACGTACAGCTGGAATACATTGCCAGGGAGACCGATGGCTTTTCAGGTGCTGATTTACAAGCCCTGGGCTACAATGCCTATTTGAAAGCAGTTCACGAGAAACTGGAAAAGGATAAACTTGAGAGTGAGGGAGATTCAAAAAGCAACAACTCATCTTCTAACGTTCATGAATTTTTTCAGTTGTCGCTGAAACGATTGAAACAAGGTAACTCTGAATTGAAACCACAAGAAAGAGTCGAACTTCTACGTCAAATGGAATTACTGTTCGACAATCTACAAAACTCAAACTCTTCCAACTCTTCTTTCTCTTCCGGAGTCACAACGAAACAAGATTCTAATGTTTATATAAGACATGATGACTTCGTTAGTTCATTATCGGATACGAAGCCAAGTATATCTATTTCTGAAAAGAAAAAGTTATTTGCTATCTACAGCAAGTTTGAGACTGGTCGGGATGGTAATTTACCAGATGGTACACCTAGCAACGATATCGGAGCTAGAAGCACACTAGCATGATTCTTCATCATCTGCAAATACAAAAGAATACAGGTGGTTATGTGCACCTACTTTCTACATGGATTTACATTTTAATATTACTGTAGTAACCAAAGTTTCTTATTTGTGAAATGTAAACAAAAAGCGTAAAATAAAAACAATATTCAAATTACTTCTAAATACACTAACTAAAACGTTGTCAGCTACGCAATCAACTTTGATTATTCTCGCCTTTCGGAGAGAGAATATCTGATAGGATGTCACTCTGGAGTATCAGTGCGGCAAAAAAAAAGGAAGAAGTACCGGGGACTTCGAAATGGATTAGAAAAGAGCTGTTCACTCTCCATGATCTTATGGTCAAGGACGTTGAGCAGTTTGCCCTTTCTGTAGCGTCAGAACTTACGTGGATTGATGAACAAATGGATGAGATTTTAGCAGATGAGGGAGAGTATGTTAATTTTTGAAACCTTCATTCCATTGACATATACTAATGAACTGTATTTAGGAATCCTAGGTTATTGTTGGAATCACCTGCCAAACTTAGAGGTGTCGAATCCCCTGTTAAGCAAATCAGAGATCGTGCGCTTGCTTTGAAATCGCCAGAAAGGGACACTTCAATTTTGAGAGAGATTAGTACCAATGTATTGAAACTGTCACCTGTAAAATTTGGTGATATGCACAGTCCAGTTAAAAAAACGTTTGCGAAGGTCTCCCCTTTCAAGTCTCCGATCAAACAATCATATCCTCTAGAGATCAATAAGACCGAAGAAATATTCAAAGCAGATTCCAATCAGACGATAGTACCAGAAGAAGAAGCGCTGTCAGGTGAAAGCAGCACCAATATAAAGATTACCGAGAACTTAATCGAATCAAAAGGTCCACTATCACCAGTGATATCTCACAATCGCAATGGTCGAACAGAAGGATTTTGCGATAAAGCTGACACTACTGATAACGCAAAAAATGAAAATAATGACGCTTTCAAGGGTATTGGAAATTCTTTGACATTAGACTTGAGAGCTTTGTCTTCCTCAAGCGAAGACGAAAACTCGGCTTACGATGCGTCAATTGAAGAGAACTCTTTTCAGGCAATCAAAAAAGCCATTAGAAAAAGCATAATCAAGCGAAAGAAATCAAATGAAGGGGAAGCTGACGAAAGGTCACTCAGAAGTGCATCCGAAGAAACCTCACAAACAGCAACCAATCGACTAACAAAAGCTGACAATAGTGTACACGAAAGCTCCAATGAGTCTGTGAAAACAATCAAAATGCCCTTGAAAGATGATCAGCATGTTGAGGACAAAGAATTGAAAACCCGAAAATCATCTCATACACCACCACATTATTCCCATAGGGAAAGCCAAGGATTTGCTTTATTGCCACATAGAGGGCCATTAACAGTCAAGTCTGCCAAGAAGCAGAATCTCCAGACTAATGTCAGAAAGAGTTTATTTGATACATCATTTTCATATCCCACCGAAAACAAAATCAAAGAAGGTTCTAACAAAATGGCAACTTCATTATATCCGACATTGCACCTAGTGGACAAAAGTGAGATCACTTCGGTACCCACCTCAAAAGAGTCTCCTTCATCAAAATCTAGAATACCGTCTCCTCAAAAACATATACCTCCGGCTTTCCCCATCTCAGGTCCTGCTTCATCTGAAGTTATTACGAGTTTTGATAATTGTGTCAAAGACATTCCGGAGTTATCACATACCAGACCTGAAAGCCCAAAGATAAGAGTTCAGTCACCAGCTAAAAGCCAGTCCCCATTATCTACCTTATTCTCATCGATGAGCTCGACACTAAGAAAGGCAAAGTCTAAATTCATCAAAAATTCACCATCTGCTTTCATTGACGACAACAGAATCCACAAGCTTTTGAGGAAGTCAAGTCCATCAGAACAATCCAAAATTCCAAAATTTGAAGTTAACAAACAACCAGGCTCTCCATCGCCTTCCCCTAAAAAGAAACAGGTGTCAAAAGAACAATTAGATGCCTTGAATAGGTTGATGATACCCAGTAATTCTAAGACAACCTCACCCGTCAAAAGAACGACACCTGAATTACCAGAAATGCTGCCACTAAAAGCTCCACAACTAGAAAGCCCCGAGAAGGATGAAACTAGTTTTGAAGATGATGATAAACGCTCAAGTTTAAAGTTTTCCCCAGTTAACAGCATTTATGGCCCATTGAGACGAGAAATGAATAGTGATAGTAAATCACCATCAAAACAAAGGAGAGATGATGTCTCAGCGAAGCCTAGAGGTTTAACGAGAGTCTCTTTGGCAAAGCCTAATGATGAAAAGGATATCAAAAGAAAATCAAGAGGTGGTTTAACATCAATAGCGCTTGAAGCCAAGGGAAGCAAGATACAGAGACCCAAATCGTTTTCCACTGAGCAGCATTCATTCATGAAACGGACCACCCAAAATGAAGATGAGTTAACAAGTAAAAGTCAAGTCTATAGAAAGATTGGTACGAAGATTGTCCCCCCGACTCAGGTAAAGACTCACTTGAATCAGGTAGTGAAGCGACGCCGGACTGCTGAACAAGTTCAAAATGTCTTGAACAAAAGAGCTTCTCGGATTTCAAATGCCAATGGAAACAGTAGTTACAACACGACTGATGATAGAGCAGAATCCAGAAAGCCTCAAACCAAACCCACACAGGTAATTAACAGCCAGACGTTGATGAAGGCAGCAGTTTTGCAACATGCAAGATTAAACAATGACTCTCAAAAGTCGTCCAGTCAAATCCAGCCACTATCCACAATCAATGCCAGTAATAATCCCAACAATAATCAATCAACAAGTCCAATGACACCCAATACCCCAACAGTTTTGCCAGAAATATTCTCGGAAAGTGATGATGATGACGAAGGCAGTGTTCTTAAAACATGGGCAAATTCCCCTGAGTTGAGAAATATATTGCTCAAGCAACAGTTTGTGGACCCTGATAAGGTGTTTGGACCTATAGCTCCGTTGCATATGGAGGAAATTTTCAAGAATTCTAACGCAAGACTATCAAGATTGAAACAACGTGGTTCATCTGCCCAATGGACAGGAAAAGATGCTCTGACCTTTCAAGAAGTTGAAAATTACAAAAAAAAGTTTAAGAAATAGACTAACTACTTCAATGAGTACTCTCTATGTATATACTTGAGACAATTATTGTTATTGATGCATTTTTATGAGGCCATCTCTAATCTCTTCTTCAATGTAAGTTCTTTATCCCACCCTTTCAACCATGATTCAGCTTCAGCTCTTGGAACGAAGTAGACTCTTAGAGCGTTGTCGAAAAGTGGAATTTTTGGGTTTAGTGTTGACAGTGCTTTGTGGAAAGTAGCCTTTTTGCCAATTTTGATTAGACCGCCACTCTCAGTTTCCATATATGCGTCAAAATCTTTAACAGAGAAATGTTTGTGCTTTGGATCATCAAAATATTCAGGTGGCCTTTGCAGAACAATCTCCATTAGTTCAAGAGGAGTCGAGATCTCCGAAACGTCTGCGATAAAATCAAATTCATCTGTGGTAGGATAGATAACCATTGCAGGGAGGATAATTTGAGACTCTACATCCATTGGATCCTCAAGTGTGATCTTAGCCTCTTGAAGTATTTCAACTGGCTTCCCCGAATGAATAATGGTATAGTGTCTAGCATTGAGAGCCATATTCAAATTCTTTTCTTGTAGCTCCTTTAGTTTCCTCTCCTTCTGTTTCCGCTCTTCTAGTTTTTTGAGTTCTTGCTCTCTCTTGATGATTTGATCCAAGAGGGTTCTAGAGGCTTTACTATCAGCGTCAAAGTTGAATGAAAATTCTAAGGCTTGTTTGGCCTCATCAAATTTGTCCAGAGAAAAAAGTGCTTTTGCCATTCTATAATAAGCTTTGATATT
The DNA here is from genome assembly GCA_003707885.2 of Komagataea salicaria. NCBI lineage: Eukaryota > Fungi > Ascomycota > Saccharomycetes > Phaffomycetales > Wickerhamomycetaceae > Komagataea > Komagataea salicaria. The sequence continues at coordinate 168,541 of PPMB02000009.1, forward strand.
CTTAGGGTCATATTTGAGAGACTCCTTTGCATCATTGATACACCTTCTGTAATTCTTCAGCTCCAGATTGCAAGCAGCTCTGTTCAAATATAATGATGCATTAATTTCTGGGACGTCACACTTGACAGCAATTCCTTTATTGTAATACTCTATCGCATTTTTGTAAAGTTTGATCTTATACTGATCATTACCTTGTTTCTTGAAGTTACTAGCAACTTCGTCGGGCTCACCATCATAAGCTAAGGCCTGTAGAGCCTCTAGCTCCAAGTTTGAACCGCCTTCACCATCAGTATCATCAAGCTTCGTCATGAAAAACGGTAGACGATTTAGCTCTGTCATTACCTCATCTACCGACTTTTCTGACAGCTGTGCCAGCTGAGGTGGCAGCTCTGGTTCCCCCGGTCCGGGAACATACTTTTTGGGTTTACTGTAATCTGACATTTCGAGTCACGATATGTGTGCAATAAATACTCATTAATGTGTCAGAAGAATCAAATGAAATATTTTTTTTCTTTCTTTTTCTTTTGAGTTTCACTAAAATAAGTGGATAAACCTTAAAATTCAAAGTATAACTCAATTTATCTGAATATTTGCATGACTTTCAAACCATAATTCTTATTATGACATCTTGATTTACCTTACGGTCCATTAGATGAAACAAGATCAACCATTTAAGGTTGGATCGTAAACTTTCGTCATCGTTTTTTTAATGCATGAATATCAAGGTAACAGTTATTTACGCCTGCCTGTAAGAAACACAGACAGAGACAATTAAGGACAAAAACAAAGACATTTAGAAACACAAAGACAAATCTGGCACTATAAAGAATGACCGAAACTTCTATTATCTTCCCACTTTATATTAAAGCAATTTGCTCAGTAGAATGAAGAATATAATATTATGCTTTGATGGAACAGATAACAAATTTGGCCCTGCTCCCTTCTCAAACCTGTTGAAGGTCTTTCGACTTCTTGATAAAGATCAACCTGAAAACCAGATCTGTTATTATCAGCCAGGTATTGGTGCTTCGATGCAAGTTGAGGCTGATTCATTGAGCGATAGATTTGATGGCATTTCTAATACTATAGACACCCTGATGGCCTTCAGCTTGGACGATCATATTACCAATGCTTACCGATATTTAATGAAGTTTTATGAAGAGGGAGACAAAATATATATGTTCGGATTTAGCCGTGGGGCCTTCACGGCAAGAGTTCTATGCTCTATGATTGAAAGGGTTGGCTTGTTGAATGAAGGCTTGGAAATGATTGTTGAAGGGGCATGGTCTATTTACAGTGCTTGGGAATATGCAGCTCAGCCAAGTCCACCAGACTATACTACAACCTTGGTGGACGAATTCGCAAAGACTTTCTCTAGATCAATACCTCCTCAAATTGAATTCTTAGGTTTATTCGATTGTGTAAACTCTGTGGGGTTGATCAGAGATAGGATGTTCCCTTTCTCATCAATATTTGGTTCAGTCAAACAAATAAGACATGCTGTTAGTCTCGATGAAAGAAGAGTAAAGTATAGACAAAGTCTCATTTTCCCAAACCCTTACAGAGAATCATTTTTTCAGCCTTTGAAATCAAATCAAAGAACGCCAAACACAATATCTGGCAATCAGTCATTGATCAGTAATGAGAATGAAAGCAAAAAATCAAGTGGGTCATCCAGGCTTGCTGAGGCCAGAAGAATGGTGAGAGATATTGAAATGAAGTTGCGAGCATCTGCAAACTTAAGAAAATCAACAGCTGAATTCTCGACGCATACTTCTGGGTCTGTCAGTATTGATAAAAAGAGACAAATAAATGGCGACTTTCAAGAGCTATGGTTTCCTGGAAATCATGGCGATGTTGGGGGTGGCTGGAATCCTGATGTAAATGGCCAATTTGTTTCCAACTTGCCTTTGAGATGGATACTTGGGGAAGCTATACAGGCTGGTGTAGTTTTTCAAAAGAAGCAGCTCGTTGAATTTGCACAAAGATATTCCAGTTTGGACAGCTTTTTATCTTGCACTCATGATATCTTAAGTTTCAAGTCAAATTCATTGACTCATCAACTTTCTTCGAGAGAGCAATCAAGTCTCCTCAAATTAACCAATACCTTGACTGGTCAATACCAATCAGTACCCTTCTTCAGGTCTTGTGATATACCAACAACCATGGAACAATTGATCAAAGGAGGACATTATTTAACACACAGTTTGAAGCAGATCCATTTTGACCTTGACCCTGACAGTCCAAAGCTCAATTTCAAAATGATCAGTGAAATCTTCAGTCATTATAAATCCTTACCTTCTGAAAGAATCCAGGCAACTGATGGAAGAGGTACAAATCCCATATGGAGAACGTTTGCCTGGTGGTTTGTTGAATTCTTACCCATGCTCTCCAAAGTTCAAGACGAAAGTACTTGTCAGTGGAAAACTACATGCGTTCCAAATTTTGGTCGGTCAAGAGTCTTACCAAAAAACAGTTGCGTGCATTGGAGTGTGTTTTGGAGATTGAAATACTGCTACGATTATCAGCCAGGAAATTTACCAGAATATGTTCAAGATTTGCTAGAAAACTATTTTTCCGTTGAAAGGGATGATAATATAACCTATGAATGCGATTCACTTTGTGATGATGATTTGTTATTGAAAAAATTCAAAGAGGCAACTAGAGAGAAACTCAAGCAGTGGAATGAGGAGAACTGGCAAATAGTACCAGATGATTTAACAGACGCAATGTCCAGATTCGGCTACTTTGAATAGGTACACTATACGTTTTATATTGATCAGGCAAAAGTATAATTAAATGTGTATCAAGTCGAATACTATTTACAATATGTGACTTTTCCCTTTCTTACGTTTCATTTGCTCCTTCCTATTCAGTGGAACGAAACAAATATGAACATAGAACAAAAACACATCTGAGTTTGAATATCTCTAACTATACCATCACTTTCTTTTTTTCATTCTTCTTCTTTGTTTCTTCTCTTCGCTCCCATACAGAACACGAGAAGCGTTATGAATATTCACACAAAAAATCTCTTCACTTCCCCACCTCACCTTATTATATTCCCTTAAAGTATGGAATAAATGTATGTATCAAAATAATAATAAAAAAATCGTTAAGAATTTGTCATGTCCAATGAAAATCATATAAAAAAATAACTGTTGATAAGAAACCCAAGCTAACTTCCACCTCTTCTAAAATAACACCTCTTCGACTAAACTCACTTCATTCTATCGTATAGCAATGAATACTTCCTAACCGATGATCAAGTTGTCACCGTCAAATTCGTAAGCAGGGATTTCCAAGTTCAATGGAGCAGGACCTTTTCTGATTCTACCAGAAATATCGTAATGGGAACCGTGACATGGACAGAACCAACCACCAAAGTCACCGGCTTCACCGATTGGAACACAACCCAAATGGGTACAGATACCAAGCATGACTAACCATTCTGGAGTCTTAACACGGTCAGCATCGGTTTGAGGGTCTCTCAAGGCAGAGATATCAGTGTTGTTGGCTTCATCGATTTCAGCTTGAGTTCTGTGTCTGATGAAAACTGGTTTACCTTGCCATTTAACAACAACATTCTTACCTTCTGGAATAGCACCTAAACCAACTTCAACTTTAGCCATGGCTAAAACATCAGCAGAAGCAGACATGGTGGTTAAGAAAGTTTCAACGGTGGATTTGGCACCTGCAGCAGATAACAAACCTAGGGAACCAACAGTGAAGTAGCTGAAAACTCTGCTTTTGTCAGTAGTACCTTCTGGTTTGACATATTCACCAAAATCTGGAGTTCTGTATGTTGATTTGGCTAAGATTGATGAAGAAGAGATAAATCTTGATTGACCTGTTAACAGTTGGTTAGTAAATACATTCTGTCATCTTCTAGCAAGAGAATATATCTAATCTGTCTCCCCTCACGCGCTTTAAACATTGAAACGGTAACATTCTTTGATTGAAGTCCTATTTTGTGAGAATGCTTCAATTCATGAGATAACAAGTGATGACAAAACTGAACCTTCCACTCACATCCATCTTTCATAGATCAGATAAATCAAGGCCGACGCTAATTCTCTTGACATTCAGCGGTTTACATACCTAAAGCTTTAGCTGAGGCACCAGTAGATTTCAAAGTAGTTCTCAAAGCAAGCATCTTGGATGGGTTAACAAATATGTGTGCGGTTCTTGATCAGGAATAAACGATTTCTTGATGTTTTTTTTTTAAATTTTGAGCTTTTTTGATTATTTTTTGCAAATTCGAAAAAACTCGCTTGTGATTGGCTTTCGTGTACAAACCAAAACCAGGATTTCCAGCTCCAGAGGCACGTGGTTTTCACGTGATGCATGCTTGACGCCAGTATGTTTTTATGGGCAGAAATACTGATTACAACTGGCTGTAAAGACCCTAAGAATGATAAAGTTGTACTGTTGTGTATTGGAACCTTCTCTATATGTATGTCTTTCATGTATCCGTGCTGAATATGCATGTGCAATATTCATATTCTGTAGTAAGGTATCATCAATTTAAGTGATAGTGTAGATCATTTCAACCCAAAACCTTCACTCTCAGATATGCTCATATCCAGTTTGCGAAAAAGCTCGTCTTTGGTTTCATATTCGTAAAGACAGAGCTCATTGAAGCATGTATGAGCAACAGGTAGTTTTCTCACCTTTTGTTGATGGAAGGTCCGAAGCCTCGTTATTTTGAAACTCATTGTCGATACACCTGTGGCTGGAATTCTATCGGAACCAGTAACAAACATAAGGAACTGCTTTTGTTTGGAGTAGTTCAAATGTCCAAACCATTGCCAAAACCATCTAACTAAATCACTCCCCCGTGCCTCTGCTGCATTTGACCACCCAGAATATTTTGTTATGGACTTAAAAGATTCAGTTTCGATTTTTGATTCATTATAGCCACAAACTAACATCTCAATTTCCTTAGGCGAGAACAATGATAGAGCATTACCCCCGATCACCAAGTGAAACCCAGTGTAAAAGCTTTGAAATTGAGATTTTATTACTTCATTCATATAAAAATCGACCCAAGTTGCAACATATTCTTTCTTATTCTCATAAGTAACCTCAATCTTATCACCGTTTGGGATTAAAGGTCTAGTCAAGACATTTCCATAGTAGTCTTGAAAACTTGTTTCGAATGTCAACTCTAGTCCCACGAAGTCCTTCCTGTTGTAGTTCAATAGTTTTTTCAAACCTTCTCCTGTGCTAGGAAACATCTCTGAATAATCATCAAGATTCACCTTCTTGTTCAAAAGTTTTTTGTATAAGGCTATAGGAAATCTCAAATCTAATATTGTAGAGTTGTAGATAGCCAAACCTAACACAACACCTAGCATATAGTATAGTTCATCATTTCGGTCAATAGGCATTGGTGCAAACCAACACAAATTTGATTCTTCATTATAGAGGAACATGCCATTGCCCTTGATATTGAAAAGTTCTTTTGTCAATAAAAGAAACCATTCCTTCTTTAATCCCCCAACGTCAATCCCTGGCTCATCAACAAACTCAATTCTCAAAGCCTTTTTCAAATCATTCTGGTTTTTCTTGATACAGTTTAACGAGTCTAAAACAATATGATCTCTTCGTATTACAAATTTTAGATTCACATCAATTACTTTTCTTTTATCCAAAGCCTTCAAAAATGCTTCTTCTGCCTTTTTCTCCATCATCTTTCTGGCCTCATACTCCAATATTGATATCTTAGCACCCAATGACAAAAGAAATGGAAATTGACAAAAGTTGAATTGAGGTCTTGTAGGGAATGAACCAGGATTGTTAATCGTTGTAATTCCGTTTCGAAGTAACTCATACATAAACCTTTCTGATTCATTTTTATATGCTTTCTTCTTGAAATTATTTTCCCAGACTTCAAAATCCTGTTTAACATTCACATAATCAACTAGTGTGTTGTAAAAGCTATAGATTTCCAGTCTGGACTTGTTAGCAACAAAGAATACTGACAAAAGTCGAGCAGCTGATCTCAAGTGCCATTCATTTCCATACTCTGACATTCGTAATTTTATGTCCGCAGTGTTGGGTATTTCAGAAGAAGCACCAGATGCCAGATTTGCTCTCCAATCACCCCAATCACCCCAGTTTCTAAAACCATTCTGTATACTCAAAGGTAATTGGATCCATGTGCGATTTGTACTCTGTGTAGTTGAGAGCGCAGTTTGTTGTCTTGGGGAACTCGAAGAACAGCCATTTAGCTTTTCAGATTCGTTGTATTCATTGAATGTTGGGCTGTTTGTGGCCATAATATTGTAATTGTTGTTTGCTTTCAATCTCGCTTTGTTTAAAGATATTTTTCGATTAATCAGGCGAGTTAAATGGAAGGTTATGTACAAGTTTAAAAGCTGTACCTTGTAGGCAAATCTTGGGGTGGGTAGTGATGCCAAGTATGAGGATAATAGATTCAAAGTTTCAGACTTGGAGTTTGTTAGGTAGCCAATAACACGTTTAATGATTTCGTAAGATAAAGACTTGATTTCGGGGACATGTAGTCTATTAGGTTTCTGTTGATCTGGCTGTTTTCTTTCATGATAAAGACAGTTGACCAACGTGGGTATTTCAAACAAAATAAGCAGCCACCGAATATTCGTTATTTCTGCGGGAGGACGTCGAAGTAGCTCATTGGCGCATAGCAATAGCTTGAAATATGGTCTAATGGTAGGCAAAGATGTCAACAAGTTATAAAAGCGCTCAAGATCCATGAAATTGATATTAACCATGTTTTTTGTCGCTGTTTGTTTCACATTACAAGCAAATGATTTAGATAGTGTCTTTTCTGATGAGAATGCAGCCTCAACGTACTCCTCGACTGGTTTGTAGATGCTATGTTTGGAAGATTCAGGCTTGGCCTCAGCCTCACACTTTTTTACTAATCCACTCAGTGATTGGAAGTCCAAAACTTCCAACTCTACAGCTCCAATGCATCCTTTCTGATGGGTTCTACCATTTCTTCCATTGCCATTGTCAACTTTATTGTCCTTTTCATTCTCCGAAAATGACGATACCGTTGATTGACACACAGAACACTTGTACTTCTTCACTGTTTCCGGGATCTTCACGTATGTTCCGCAACAAGGGCAATTCCCTATGATCACATCTGTAGATCCTTGTGAGCCCCCACTTGTAGAATCTGAATCTACTGACTGACTGGCTTTTGTGTGGAAATTGAAAAAATTCATCATAGCTATAATTAGAAATTCATAGACACCTTCTGAAGATAAGACCACTGGTTCACAGAGTAAACTTTAGCAGGGGATATGAAAGCAACTTTTAAAACAACTGATGTCAGAGTTGTCTGATTAAACCACAAAGAAGATATGCACCAATGAGAGAATTCAGAGAATCCGCTGGAAAAGACAAGAGTACTTTGACACATTTTGAGCCTTTTTGTGTCTTTTTTATATACTGATCCACTAATAATGTGGTGTACGGATGTGTTGATCTTTTGTTTACGATTTAATGTAGAGAAGTCAATGATGAGTATAGGAAATGTGATCGGCAGCTGACTTGAGAATAAATTTCATGTCATTTATAGTGCGCAAATTGCATGGAGATGGTGAGTTGGTGAAAGTATTAAATGCTGGGCTTGTTAGCGAGAGAGTCCGACATATAGTTATCGCTAGGAGAAATTCAATTGAGATAATGAATAGTACAGGTAGCGGCTTGAGTTTGAGGAAAAAAATTGACGTCTGGGATAGTGTTATAGACTGTGGAGTATTCAAACCCCTCAAAACTCTGGCAAAGGAATGGTTGGTGCTACTTACAGATTCAAATAAGTTACTGGTGGTAGGGTTCAGGCAGAATTTAGATCATGTTGTCTTAGAGGAGATCAAGTTAAACGAAGACGGATCCAATTCTAACCTTTCCATTCTTTCTGGCACGTTATGCATCAATTCTTCCGACAGCATATCATTCTACACACGCGAAGGTACATTATGTGTGTATGAGGTATATCGGGCGAAGGATGAGAAAAAAACCGAAAGGACTTTTACTAATTTGGTTGAAATGGACAATAACAAGTTGAAGTACAAGATTTTCAACTCTCCGAAGTTCTTTAGCGTGAATAGGGGCAATGATGTCACACCTCTCTTGATAGAATCCATTAAAAGTTATCCTGACGATAACGACGAGGAAAATACTTACTCTATTCTTTTCCGAAACGACACATTCAAATATTTCAGCACGTTTTTAACAATTGGCTCGAAAGGATTCTCAGCTTTGGACAAGTGCTGGAGTTTCAACAATGAGCCCATGATGAGCTCTGTTACCATCAACCTGGACCAGAACTTGGGAGTTTTTTTTTATGGATCTGAAACGATCTATCTCAGGTTGTATAAACCGTTAGTTCCTGATCTAATTTTGGATAAAAGCTTGGAAGAGGCAACTGAGTCTACCATTGAGGTTCAAAAATCACATGATGGGATTCATTATGTTACTAAGACTGTCAATGGTGCAAGTTGGTCTATTACCTGTGCTCTTCCTTTAGAGAAATTACACTCCAATGACCCATCCACAACTCTTTTTGTTGATGCTAACGGATCTATATATCTCAGCGAGATAGACTTTCAGATAGAGCTGGATTCTGATCTGATCGGCGATATCAAAAGACTCGTGCTAAAAAATTGGAGCGTCTTTGAGCTTAAAGGCAATGAAAAGCTCCATCTATCTGTGAAATTTATCACTCGACTTGAAAATGATCTGTTTCTTGTCTCGTCATCATTTGGTCAACAAATATTGAAAGTAAAGTTAGCTGAGAAATCATTCGAGATAATACAAAGTATAGACTCTTCGCCTCCCATATTAGATTTCAACATCACTGGTACTGTCATACCGAAAATCCAAACAGTTGGTGGGGAGAGTTTGAGCTCGGGTATGATAGTAACAGAATATAAGGGGTTTGAACATGAACACCTTGAAACCATAAATCTTAACATGCTGAAGGAAAACAAGATAACCAACTTTTGGAAACTGAAGAATGTATTAGTGACCAATGAACTGACGACTGGTACCTTCAAGATATTAAAACTATCAAAGGCCAACATATATCACGAGGTAGATGACTATAAAGGTCTGAGATCTATAAATGGTTCAATCCTAGATATCAAAATGACAGATGACAACTCACTGGTTGTAATTTCGGAATCTGGCTTTTACAGAAATGATAAACTAATAAGAAATATTCAAGATACAATTACAAATGCACTAATCACTGATAGTTATGAGATTGTCTACTCAACCGTGGACACAATCTGTTATAAAGAGACGATTCATAAACATATTGAAGAACCATCCTGCATATCTGTATGTATGCATAAAGGGAAGTCTTTCATATTGGTTGGAAGCTGGGATGGCTCCGTTCATCTATACATCAACAATTCCAGGAAATTGGTAAGGAAAACACAGCTGGCAATCAAATCTGTACTCATCAAAAGAGTAGAGAATAACAAGCTAGTTTTCATTGTTGGTGACGGTGAGGGAAAAGTTGCTTTGGTGAAAGAATCACTAGACAGTGTAGAGTATAAAATCGGGGACTCTCCTGTTGAAATAGTTGATTACAAAGGAAATTCTTTTCTTGCATATAATTCCGAAAATGTGATATTTTTCAAGCTTGATGGAGACGATGTATCGCAAAAGGGATATCTGAAAATCAATACTGGGGATATAATACTCAAATACATTGATGATGAGCTCTTTTTACTGGAGAAAACCAGCCTGACAAAAATTGAAATTACACACTTTTCGAAAATACTTAGTGATATTTCTATTCTACCAAGATTGGTAAGAAAGGCAGTGAATTTCTTAAATTATCTGAATTTGAGTGTGTTCGTTACAATTTGTGAAGAGAGGGACCCCCAAACATATGAAACACTAATTCGATCATATATCGAGGTTATCGAAAACAATACATTTCAGGTTAGGTCATTCTTCAAATTTGATCATGGTATTGAGGTTACAGACATTGCGAATTTGAGGTACAGCAAGGAAATTATTGATGAATACAATGATGAAGACATATCTATTGCATATCAAAAGGTCCTTTCCCAGTGTTTTGTGGTTTCTTGTATTTCTCATTCACAAGATATTTCTGTTCCACCAATTCAACTGTTTACAGTTGATGAAGATGGAAAAATTCAATATCAATGTTCATGTCCCAATGAAACAGAAGAAACCATCATATACGCATTAATAAACCACCCCAATAGAATGATTATTGGAGGTGGGAATAAATTGGTATGCTACCAAGTGGAATACTCTGTTGTGAGCTCGAAGTTTTCCTTGAGCAGGATCTCAATACCTTACAAGCCCACCCATTTCATATCTGGTTTACAGTCTTTCGGTGTTGATGTCATAATTTCTGATGTTATTGACGGGCTGAAAAGAATAAGATTGAAAACAAACCATGCTGAAATAAATGAGAATAGACTAATTTTCAAGTTTATTGAATCTTCCAGTACCGAATTCGAACGTTTACATTTTGTAACAGGGTTCAATACCTATGAAAATCTGGTAACATCAACGGATTCATTGGGAAATGTGTTTGTTTCATTGATATTGGAGGATTCCATCGATATTGTGTCTCAATTCAATATCGCTGATAAAATAAACGTCATCAAGAAACTTAACCACCACTGTCTAAGGCCTAATCAGATAAACGATGTTTTCAGAAATAAAGCAGTATCAAGCATACCAAAAGTTATACCATTGTTTGTCATGGGCTCTGTAAATGGTTGTATTTATTTGTTGTCTTTGGTCACCGATATTAATCTTAAAAACTCACTTTATGAAGAACAAGGCAAATCAATGAAAAAGGTTTATCCTCTAACAAAAGCTCAAGACACTCTACAGACTTATGAACAGTTCAAGAGAACAAAAAGTTCGACGCGGTTTTGCGTGGGAAAAACAGAAAACTTCATAGACGGTGATTTACTGATCGAGTATGGTTCTCAGGAGGTACAGAAACTGATCTCTGAAACCTGCATTCTACTATGAAAACAAGAAAGAGAAACAAGAACAAAAAACACAAACTGATGTAACATTATATATAATACACACCCCTGCAAATCTAGATCAATAAAGTTTCGATCTTGTCTTTGACAGAGTAGATCTGGTTCTTCAAAGTAGAACCTTCATTGGTGGTAATAGAAGCAGCAATGACTGGTCTTGAAACACCACAAGCTCTACCGAGAGCGGTCTTGGATGGAACGAAAACGTATGGAACATTTTTATCTTCACATAACAAAGGCAAATGTAGCAAGATCTCGATTGGTTCGGTATCAGCAGCCATGATGATGAATTCAGAAATACCTCTATTCAAAGTTTTGGTGGCTTCGTTAGCACCTTTCTTCAATTGTCTTAAAGATGAGGCTTGTTGGGTGACATCCAAGATTTGTTGGGTTAAAGCTTGGTCAGCTAATGGGAAGGCTTTTGGGTTTGGGGCAGACATTGTGAGGTTCCTTGCGATGTTTGATTCAAATAAGCTCGCCTCTTGCAATATTCAAATTAAACATAAGAAAGAACAAAAATCTTCACACAGAAAAATTTTTTTATAAGGAAAAGCTCATCGTGCTCTCAATTAGGAATTTGAATGTCATGTGATTCCCACGTGATAAAGTTCTTTTTCTTACATACAAACTAAATGGAAAGATTTTGAGTGTGGACGTTTGATGCTTAGGTCCAATCAGTTCAGTTTGTTCTGCTCTACCATTGTGGTGAGCGTGATCAAAAGGAGTATTTACAAACGCGGCTTGTCATACAGTGACCTTGACAAATCTGAGTAGAAAGAAGTTGATGATACACCGGGTAACCTCATCGCAGTTAGAAAAGTTTTATAGAATGTAAACATCCTCAATAGGGTTTGTTGGCTCTTAGAGTGGACAAGGTGTAGGGTATATGGAGCATATATAGACACTATTTCATTAGATCAGGACCCTTTTTGAGAATTTTTTTTTTACTCTCAAAACTTCTTTCATAAATATAACAAACATATTCATGTTTTCTTAACAATTTCTTCACTTTATACTTCTCAGACTTATTGCTAAATCCCTACAATCCTAATGTTAACCCCGAGATTCACATGTTCGCAGACAGAAGATACACTGACAGTTAAAATTTCTGTATCTCATATACGGTTTGATGCACCAGGCGTTCAAGTTGTCATTGATGGAGAGCTGTTCATATTCTCCTTGAGCCCTTACTACCTCAGACTGCGATTTGATAAGCAGTTGATTGACGATGATGATAGACCGGTGAAAGCCCGGTATGAGTCAAAGGAGGAATGTGTTGTTGTTGAAGTAGCGAAGTTAAATAAAGGTGAGGCTTTCAATGATCTTGATCTTCCAAAGAAATTACTAGCGAGGGTTGGTGAGTACACAGATCAAACAGAAGTGATGGATACAAAAACTTTATTAAAGGAAATCGGCATTGATGTCAGGGACAATGGGCTGATAAATGAAGCCAGTGGTCTAATTGAGGAAAAAAAGACAGAAAACTCAAATACTCCACTGATTCAGGTCGTTGATAGTACTGACAATGGCCAACAAAGTGACTTAGAGAAAACAGAGATAGAGGGGAACGCATTCAACTGGGAGATCAGTCAAACAATTGAACAAGATCATAATTCTCCATCAAAAATCAAATATGGCTTTGACAACTTGTATGACTCTATTATAGCAGTTTCCATTTCAAATGGTAATGATATAAATGAACTAGATGACCCAGAACACACAAATCCGGACGATCGTATCAAGGAAAGATTGTTGAAAGAGAACTACAAATTTGATCCTGAGTACTATGCTGCTGATTATATGACCACAAAATATGCGGATGAAGATGAGTATTCCCAAGTCAAAGATCTCCTAAAATGGAAAAATCCACTGATAGAATCGAAAGAGACTGAGTTTACGAAAGAAGAAAATAACAAAATGCTGGATTTACCAAAAAAAGCTCATCTTGTTTCAAATCCTAAACCTTTGTATTATACAATCATCTCTTTGCTCTTCAGTTACTGCTTTGAAATGAGAGAGACTGAGGGTGAATTGAACACTGAGTCTGCATGGTCCATTGGAAAATTAACACCACAAATATCATGCCTTGACCAAAAACTCATATTTGATGACGTTAGGTCAGTCTCGATAATCAAGGCTATCATAATCACTGGCATCAGAAGATCGCTATCATACCCATTGCATAGAAATTTTGAGTTATCCTTCAAATCATGGTTGGATACAGTCGAAATTTTGAGAAGGGGCAAAAAGTTTGTTTTAAAGGCACTACTTGCAGTCCATGAACCATTCAGGTTTCACGATGTTTACTACGTGTACAATAAAATACTGTTAGATGATTTGATCAATTGGTTGATCAGTGATTCAAGAGACAATGATTTTGTACTGAAATCACTTGGTGAGGAAGTGTTGAAGAACTTGATGATGTTAGAGAAAGATGAAATAGTTTTTGAGCAACTTAATGAAGAAGGTGATGTTGATACATCGTTGAACATTTTGGAGATCGAACAAATTGCTGAAGAAATGTATAAACAAGGAAAAGAAGAATAAAGTCTACTTGATTTGATTTCTTTCATCAAAATCATCCATTTCCCAGGCATGGAGTTGATAGCATATACAGGTTTCATAAAGTCATTTATAATTTGTAGCCCAATACTAAGATTTCTGCTTCAGTTCTTATGTTGACCTCTAGTTTTCACTTGTCAGCTGGTTTATTTTACTTTTGATCGTTGATCCCAGCTTATCAGGTTTCAGAACGGCTGCTGTCTCGATATTCTCTTTATCCTTTTCCTTTTCATTTTCACTGTCTTCTTTAGAGTCCTGACTTGATCTTCTTCTCTTCTTCACTTGGGGATTTTCACTCACAAACTGTATAGACCCAATTGTACTCATCATTGCCTGTTGTTGGGTATTTGGTTTCAATGAGGGTGATCTATTATTTCGTATAGGAGGCATCTGTGTTGGGTTTATAGGAAGGGAAAGATTTCTCTTATGTATAGGGGAATTAGGATATCTCCCTCTATCCAGTCTATTAACCGCTGCCGCGCCTATTTTGGCAGGTGACAAGGGTCTATTACTGCTTCTGTTGAAGCTGACTGGAGGTGCAAGATAAGGCGAATGATGAAACATCCCTGGCTGAGGACCTTGTGGGTTGGCAAATGTCTGTGGTCTTGCAAGCGTATCTGAGGAAGGTAAACGAGTGGGTGTCTGCTGTTGAGTCTTTTCTTTCTGTTCTGTCTGCGATTGGGCTATCTGCGCGATTAGTGCCTCGTTTAACGGGTCTCCTGAGAAGATGATGGGGATCAAATACCCAGGTATGTTGGCGCTTAGACACCTATTCAGTAGATCCGCTGACCTGTTGAGGTTCTCTGCCTTGTAATACTGTTGTTTAGTGATTTCTTTTTCACGTTGTAGATTAATCAACTCTATAAGTGATTGTTCTGAATGCGGCCATTCAGCATTGGGGCCAAGGCCCAGTAACATTGATAGGTTCTCATTCATAACCACCACACCTCAATATATGCTACGAGTGTCAGGGTATGTGTCAAAAATGGCGAAGTGCTACTTAAATATCTGATATATGTAATATGTAATATTCAGAATTGGGTAATACGTCTTCCCGATTCGGAACATACATATAGGTACAGGAACTAAAAAATACCGAATTAGGAAATACAAATGGGCATTAAAGCGCGAGGATGAGTATAAAATAAAGAGTAGAGTTGAATTTGGAGACTATGGTGGTGATATATGGTCGCACAAAACATTGGTATGTGAAAAGGGGTATTTCGACAAAAGACCTAGCCTTCTTTGTGGAATACCTTAATTTTTGTCTTTATATTCTTTTATGGTGCTGACAAAATACTGTGTAGAATTGATATGTACGTTATATTTAACAAATTCACTCAATTAGCGAGAACAGCATTTGATATTTTTTTTTTTGATAGTCAATGCTTAAGTTCTTAAGATTGTTTCATAGTTCAGCTCGGAAGATGTTGCCAATCAAACTGCCACCTGCTTTGGCCTCCAGAAGACCAACCAAGTCACCAGAAACGGACTATAGCACACTATCTAACTATAAAAACTTCAAAGTTGTCAACTCAACTTTTGATATTGAGTTGAAATTCGATAAAAAGATCATCTCAGGTTCTATCAAATACGATTTGTTGACCCTTGCTTCAATCTCAAAGATTGTTTTAGACACCTCGTTCATTCAGATCAATGGTATCCGTGTAAATGACTTAGTAACCAGTGATTACATCGTTAACCAAAGATCAGAACCCCTTGGGGCTGCATTGGAAATCAATCACAAAGCTGCAAAGGACTCTGAACTAGCACTTTGTATTGATTTCGAAACAACAAAGGATTCAACTGCTCTCCAGTGGCTGAAAACAACTACAAAATCAGATGACCCAGCTGATTATGTGTTCACTCAACTTGAACCAATTCATGCAAGATCCCTGTTTCCTTGCTTCGATACTCCTTCTATTAAGTCCACATTCGATGCAACAATCAGATCAAAGCTTCCTGTTGTTTTCTCTGGTTTGCCAAAAAACCAAGACACAGATGCAGGTGTGTACGAATACGAACAAAAAGTGCCTATTCCTTCATACTTGATTGCAATTGCTTCTGGTAACATCGTTTCTGACAAAGTCGGACCAAGATCTACAATCTATGCAGAACCAGCTATGATCGAGGATGCAAAAAATGAGTTCAAAGACGACGTTGAAAACTTCATCAAGACTGCAGAGAGCATTGTCACCCCATACATTTGGACAACATATGATTTCCTGATTAACCCGGCTTCGTTCCCTTACGGTGGTATGGAAAATCCAAATATCACATTTGTTACACCAACTTTGATCTCATATGATAAGTCTCAAGTTGATGTTATTGCTCACGAATTGGCACACTCGTGGTCAGGAAACAATGTTACCAATGCATCGTGGGAGCATTTTTTCTTGAACGAAGGTTGGACAGTCTACCTGGAGAGAAGAATCACATCACAGTTGCCAAACGGTCACATTGATGAGAAATTCAGACACTTTCAGTACATTCAAGGTTGGAATGATCTTGTTGGCTCCATTGAATCTTTGCCAAAGATTGAATACTCTAGATTGGTCCAAGATTTACAAAAAGGTAAGATCGATCCTGACGATACTTTCAGCTCTGTCCCATATGAAAAAGGTTCAAACTTCTTATTCAACCTAGAGCAGCAACTTGGTGGTGTATCTGAGTTTGACCCTTTCATCAAGTTCTATTTCACCAAGTTTGCCAAACAATCAATCGATACATATCAGTTTGTTGAATCATTGTATGAATTTTATGCCAAAGATGAGAGCAAAATCAAAATATTAGATAACTTTGACTGGGAACTGTGGTTGTACACGCCTGGTTTACCTCCAAAGTATGATTTTGATACAACTTTAGTTGACCAGGTGTCTACTTTAGTGGATCTATGGGTTTCCAAGACTAGCAAGTTCTCTACAGTGAAGGAATTCGAACAATTCTTCCGAAACAAAGAAAATTCTGAATTATACGGTTCATTTTCCTCTCCACAGAAGATACTGTTCATTGATTTGCTTCTAGATGTTTCAAAAACCAAGGATTCGTTTTGGCTGAAGAACCAGGTTGCAACAGATTCTCTTATCTCGACTTATCCTGATTTGAATGAATCTCGGAACACTGAAATCAAGTTTAGATGGTTCAAGTTCAAAATTAGTGCTCATAAATCTCAATACTATCAAGAACTGGCTGACTGGCTAGGTCAAGTCGGCAGAATGAAATACGTGAGACCTTCATATAGACTACTGAATGACGTTGACCATAACTTGGCTGTTTCTACATTCCTCAAATTTAAAGATTTCTACCATCCAATAGCCGCAAACTTGGTTAAAAAAGATCTTGGCCTTTGATTGATCAGAAGCTCTTTTACTTGCTTTTTCAAATCCATAGTTATCCATCATGAAATAATCATGGCGTGGTTTACTGTCGTCACAGAAAATGTGATCCGCTGCGGACACTTATCGTATAAAAAAAGAAGTTCCTGCAGCTAAATATTTTTCTGGTATATTTTTAGATCTATATATATATATAGATAGTCGGTCTCATTGTTACGAAGTGACAGCCAGTAGCCCTCTCAGTAAAATAGCAAAGTGAATATGGGACGCCGTCACAATCAGGGTTATCCACCACAGGGAGGCTTTTATTACCAGCAGCAACCAGCACCACAGCCGATATACATCCAACAAGCACCGCCTCAGAAGGAATCAAGTTGTTGTAAAACATGTTGTCAAGTGCTATGTTGTCTGTGGATCATTGAGTGTTGTTGTGATTGTTTCTGAGTCTTGTTTTCAGGTTGTTTCAGATGACGTTCGCTAGGTTTGAAATAACAAACTTTACTGCATTTTCATTAGCTACAAGAATTGAGAGAAGAGAAAAGTTGGAAAGGAAAGAAAAGAAGAGAGGCATGCTGCCTTATTTGTTATCATAGTGCGTTTTCTATTATATATGGTGTTTATTGAGATTTGTATAACTTTTGTCTGTTCATGTGTCACAATTTGTAGTTACGCCGACCAACGATAAAGACACCTCCATTTCAAACAGACTCTTCTTCGAAGGCCAGTTCAACTGGTTTTTCTAAGAAGGCAGCATGGGTCAAAACACAAACAGATGAAGCACCGATCAACCAAAGAACAGTAGAGATCGGACTAGCAAACAGTCCCAATGGCACAGACACAACCAATAATCCAGTGTATAATTGTGAATTGGTTAATCTAATGAAAGGAAGTTCCAAATCCTGTCCGTCAAGCTTACTTATCCCATAAATACCAGCGATGACGAAAACAATCACGAACAACAACAACAAGTTAGTCAATAGTGAGTAAATGGATAACATTGAAATAATAATGAAGTAATTAGTACTGAAGTACTTTAAATTGTACGACACTCTAGACTGTAAGTCGCCAAAGTTTTGTGGTTTGGAGATTCTTTTGACATCGAAAAATTCTTGAGGTGGTTTGATGTTTGAGAGTCTCGATTGTAAAGAAGATGCCTCTGTCTTCAATCTATCTAAGCTAAGTCTGTCAGAGACGTTGGCGAACTATATTCCACACGAGTTAGTAAACAGAATCTCTCAAGTCAGGGGAGTGCGAGAGTCGGAAACTCGCGATAAAGATCTTAGAGGGTAAAATCAAGGCAAACTCACATTTGAAAACTGTGCAAGGTTCATTTGGACTGTGCAAATTGAGCTTCAACTGTGCTTTGGTGATGTTTCATCCAGTTTTCAGTGAATTTGTGTTTATTTTTATTCGATTTTGGACACAGTATTTACATTCCCAAACAGGCATTATTCCTATTTTAGGTAATTTGCCTTTATAAAGCAAGTATAGAGAGTGATGAGACCTCACAAAAGCAGTAAAGGGTGTGTGTGCGTGTGCCAGGGAGTCTGTTTGGGTCTACGGAACTGGTAGTAGACTACTGGGCAAGAAGATGTACGTTTTTGCTGAGATTTTCCAGGTTTTTAATGGAACCATCTTTAACTGAGATGTGTTCTATCAGATATAGCAAGCAAGCTTGAGTAATTCACTTTAGTGTGTCTTTCCGTATCTGTGCATTCTCTCTTTCTATGTGGCACTTGCGATGTCACACCCGTCTTCAGCCCGTATATACAAAAAAGTATATAAACGAAAGAGTGAGTGCATCTTATCCGCATTATATTCATATTCATTATAAAGATGGCAAGCCATACTATTCCTGAACAGCCAAACAACCCAGGTCCTTTCCAGGAGCAGCATGGCTACAGAGACATCAGATTCTCTACACAGAAATACAGAGATAACCCAGAACCTTTGAACCCGGCGTTCTCAAGCAAAAAAAGTTCTCTTCGCACCAAGATGGACTCCATGTACAAGAGTGAAGCATCGAAAAAGTCTGCGAGATTTGTGTTCAATAGGTTCAAAGGATTTGTGCTCAGGAAGTGTTTATGAAATTATATCCATTCGAATGCGGTCGTGTGTTTGTACTGATATACGATAGTTGTTGTGCCTTAAATGTGTAGAACTAATGCTAATAATGTAATTGTTAATAGTGATAAAATAATAATGTAATAATAACGAATAAAGAAACACAATAAAAATCGCCGATGCCATTAATACCAATACACAGAAATGGCAAAATGGGAGAATCTTTCGAAATAGAAACCCCAGATTCACATTCAATCCCGGAAGATGTGAGAAGATTCAATCCAAACTTGATTTTGCCACGGTTTGACGATTTCAAGACCGTAGATTGGGTAAGTGAGAACCTCCAGACTCATAAATCTAAGAAGTCGAAAAGGTTTCAGTGGTCAGCATTCTATGAGTTTTTTCAATCATATATCATTCTCACATCTGTGGGGATTGTCATTGGGACTGTTGCCGGTTGCTTGAACATAATTACAGAGTACCTGTCTAATATAAGGACAGGCTATTGCTCTAATGCATGGTATCTGAACAGAAACTTCTGCTGCTGGGGAGAGCTGAATGAAGCCAACTGTGAAAACTGGACAGATTACTCCTCATTTGGTCTAGCTAACTATATCATATTCATACTCATCTCAGTTTCACTCAGCTTCACAGCCTCAAAACTAGTTCTTCACTATGCTCCATTTGCTGCTGGTTCAGGGATCTCTGAGATTAAATGTATAGTATCAGGGTTTTCCATGGACAAGTTCTTAAGTTTTGCCACGTTTGCATTCAAGTCCATTGGGTTACCCCTGGCTATTGCGTCTGGGCTAAGTGTTGGTAAGGAGGGACCAAGTGTACACTATGCTGTCTGTGTTGGGAGTGTTATCTCAAAATTCTTTGCGATGAAAATGTCCTCTTCGACAGTTACATCGTCATCGTCATCTTTTTCGTACAGAAATATTTTAGTTGCATCATCTGCGGCGGGAGTTGCTGTTGCGTTTGGATCACCTATGGGTGGGGTCCTGTTCTCTATCGAGGAGATATCCAATCTTTTCAAACTATCAACGATGTGGGAGTCGTATTATTGCTCTTTGATTGCGGTTGCAGTTCTGCAACTTATCAATCCTTTCAGAACCGGTCAAGTTGTCATGTTTGAGGTTAAATTTGATAAGGATTGGCATCTTTTTGAAGTTCCAATCTTTGTAATACTGGGTGTCTTTGGTGGTGTTTATGGAATAGTAGTCTCCAAATATAATATCAAAGCCGTGAACTTTAGAAAGAAATACCTCGCAAACTATGCTATCAAAGAAGTCCTAGTCCTAACATTGATAACCTCAATCATATCGTATTTCAATGATTTTCTGAAGATGGATATGACTGAAGGTATGCAAATCCTCTTCAAGAATTGTCATGAGCATGATGATCATTTCTCAATCTGCGACCTGAATTCTAGTTTCCATGTCTTGAAAGCCATATTTTCATTGACATTTGCCACTATCGTTAGAATAATCCTGATTGTTTTTACTTATGGATGTAAAGTCCCGGCTGGTATATTTGTTCCATCAATGGCAGCTGGTGCTTCCTTTGGAAGAGCCCTAGGTATCATTGTTCAGAAGATAAGAGAGGCAAATCCGGAATCCTTTGTCTTTTCAAGCTGTTCCTCAGATAACGAAGATTGTGTGTCACCTGGGATCTATGCCTTTATTGGGGCAGCAGCAGGCCTAAGTGGTATAACTCACCTAACAGTTACCGTTGTTGTCATTATGTTTGAATTGACAGGTGCTTTCAAGTATATTATTCCTACTATGATTACAGTTGCTATAACAAAGGCGATCAACGATAAATATGGAACTGGCAACGGGGGAATTGCTGATCAGATGATAGAACTAAATGGACTACCTCTGATTCATCCTCATGAAGGTGACAGTATGAGGGGCTACATTTCAATGGATGCAATGACTTCCAAACTTTTGGTATTTCCTCAAAATGGACTTACATTGCAGCAAGTCAAAAAGGTATTAGAATTAACTACTTATCAGAATTTCCCAATTATTCAAAGTGAATCGACGCCTCTCATTAAAGGCCTGATCAAAAGAGATTTTCTGGATATCAAGATCAAAAATCTCGGCTCCAGTTTCAATGATGAAGCAAAATGCTCATTCACATCAGAAATCTTTGACGAGGACTCGAATACAATTTCTTTCAAAGAGGAAGTCAACTTCGCTCCTATCACTGTCGAATTGGATACTAAACTAGACAATATGTTGACCATATTTCATAAAGTAGGACCTAGCTGCTTAATTGTTCAAGATAGAGGACTTTTGAAAGGATTAATGACCAGAAAAGATATACTAAAATTCCAACATTTTTTGAATGAGCAGCACAGGAACCACGAAGACATTATCGAACAACAATCTTTCCGAAATCATTTTGCCCTCTGGAAACTCATTCAGTCGATAGATACGAAAATTTCAAAACTGGTCCACAGGAACTGATGATGCTTACGTTGTGAATATATAGAAGGACATCCACATTGACTGGACTCCATAGACATAGATTATTTTGTTAAGTTGATGTGATTTTTCCGTACTATTTATTCTGTGTCGAAGTCGATGTAGTCTCTCGACTAGCGAAAATCTTTGTATATGTTACAAAGTGAAGCTATAGATGAATTTGTATCTTTCAGCTCTCCAGTTAATGAGATGAGATAAAGTGGACCGAGTAAATAAATACTCATAATGAGAAACCAAGAATTATCAGTATATGTATATAAAATAAATAAATAAATAAATAAATGAATAAATAAATAAATAAATAAATAAATAAATAAATAAATAAATAAATAAATAAATAAGTAGATAAACTGTCAACTCATGAAGTTAACCTCAAGAAAACACAGTTATAGTGCTTGTTTCAGACCCACCAGCTGGATTTCTGAAGTTTCCAGAAACCATTAGTCTTGAACTGTTCTGGTGCAACACTTCTATCTACCTGCTTTCTATAGGCCCCTGTCAAACGGAAATCTCTTTCGATCATCTGTCTGTCAAATTGATCCAAGTTATAACGAGGTCTCTTATAATCATCTTGATACCATCTCAAAGTTCCAAGTGATGTACCACCGACAGTTAAAAACTGAGAGTCTGCGTTAGTAAATTGGAGAATGAGCATCCCTTTACTTAATCTCCTTTATCTCACAACATAATGTGCTTGGATTATAAAATTCTGGGCCAATAAAAAAGGTTACTTACTGTGAGCATGATAGCCCATGGCATTAGCCCCTCAAAAGGAATCATATTCAAGTTTTATTCACGTTTATTGGTTATAACCACTAAATGTCAGTCATGTTTAGTCTCTTTAAACAAGCAGATTGACAATTGAAAATTCGCGAAAGACTGAATAGAGATACCGAGCACATAACCACTTTAGTCCGGTTTTGGTGTGTGGGTGGTTTGGACATCTGTGACACAAAATTGAGATTGTATTATCGAAATCTAGCATATTTACTAGTGATTGCGCAATATGAAAGATTGCTTTCTCATTTTCTGGTCTGTAATTGACAAAAATACGGTCTTGGGTATTTTTTCGTAGTAATTACTGGAGATTCAATCAAATGAATACTTTCATGATTTTTTCTATTTTATTAAATAATTCAAATTATAGTGGATCATATATTACATGAATTGACCTTTGTTTGTGGAACTTTGATGTCAGCTTTTGATTAATAAGAAATCATTATTATACTACATCAAGACTATGTATACGTAAATATCATTCAATCTACTATCCGTAAGCTATTTTCAAAGTTCTAATCAATTTGCCATTTACCAACCTTTTTATACTCATCGTACAAAGTTCTATAATATGTACGACCAGGGTGATTCAGTGAAGTATTGATCAGGTTTAATTCGTCTTGTGATAAAACATCAAATACGTTGAAAATACCTGGTAACAATGACTCTCGTACTTCGGCACTATATGAAAATTTCAACGATAGGTGAATATAAGAGAGAATGAGTATGTGTGCATGTTTCCTCAATCCTCTTTTCAAGATAGAGTTTGTTGCATTCAGTTTCTCAGAGCTTGAGTCCTTTGAATATGCATTTGGCGGGTCACATAAATTAGCTAACAAACGTGATAATGCAATAGCTGATTTCTTTGACTTTTTCAAAGAGGTTGGTGCCTTAACTCTTTGATTATTTGTCAAAGACTTCAACAACGAATTGAGTAAGGAGATTAATAAATGATGACGATTCGAAAATCTGAATCTGTGGAAAAGAAGGATATTGGAAAGCACCAATGCAACCCCTCCAAAAATCTCCTCTAGATCTTCATCACATTTTGAGGCAGCTGATAGCCTCGAATCAGTGATCTTAGAAAGTATGGCAACGATGGATTCCAAACCATACTGGGTTATCAGCCACGATTTGTCGGTTAACAAATATTTGAGATGATCTAAAATTAACAGTATTGTGTTGCTTGAAAACGAATCAAGCAACTGTGAAACGTTCGAGATGGAAGTTATAAACAACTGAGCACTTTGAGGGTTGGATTTGCGAAGATTTGACCAATGGCAGATTAGGATCTCAATTATTGAGTCGAGATCCTTGGAGCCTCTTAAAGAATCAATACTGAAAGTAAACGAGGAGTTAAACCTTTCAATTTCAGCCTTTCTATAGAGCTCGACCAGGCCTTCCTTCAACTCTGAATGCTTCAGTCCATATCTTCTTAAAACAATGTACAAACTGCCAAAGTATTCCAAATTAGAAGATTTTTCTGCATACTTTGATAATAAAAGAAAAAGATTCAACTGTGCTTCTTTGAAACTTTCTTGATTATTCTCGATGGCTTTACCGATTTTCTTCAGAGAAGTCTGCAGTTGCTGAAATAATGATTGATCTAAATCAGTCTCTTTGATAGATTTCAATAACCATGAGATTTCTGTAAGCATGATATTTTCACTTTCAATGTTTCTCGCATAATGGTTCATCAATGCTTGGGATACTTCGGTGAAAGTTGATTTCAAATTATTTACAAGCATTTCATCTGTTGGTTTAGTTGTCAGCATGATGAATGCCAGACGCAGTTCTGGTGAAACTTTGAAACACTTTTTCAGATTTGACTTCAACGACTTGTTGACATAAAGTACTGAACTCGAGAGATATTCCGAACTGACTGTCTCCTTCATATTTTTAGAGTGGTTGTTCCAAACAATTTTGAACAATTCGGCATTTTCAGAATCACAACACACCAATTCTTGTGCTTGTTTGATATCAGTCTCTATACCAGATTTGAAAGACGGTGTTTTATCTAATATGTTCTTTAATGTATTAAGCACCTTGTTGTTTCCATTTTTCAGCAGATTGACCATAGAATTAATCATACGTGACTTCAGACGTCTAGGATAGCACTGTATTGGTATTTTCTCCAAAATCTCAAAATTGAAGTGGTCAGAGCTGAGTTTCGAAGATATTTTTTCCAAGAGAGCTTCCATGATTCTTTGTTGTTCAAAAAACTCATCGTTGTTCAAAATCTCTAACAGCAAGTCTCCATCGTCTTGTTTCAGCAAGGATGTTATCAAGATTTCCATTTGCTTAGGTGTACAAAAATCATTGACTATCACAAACCAACGTTTGAAAATAAACTCCAGCAAACCAGAAGATTGTTCAGATGACTTGATATATCTCATGAATGACTTCAATGTTGACTCTATATCAAACTCGATAATCTCTCGAATTCTGAAGAGGGTATGATACTTATATGTACAGTTGTTTTTTGAAGTAAAATCAACCTCTTCTATGATGTTTTTCAACAGGTCACCTGGAAGAATCGATTCATAAAGCGTCAGAAGTTGATATTTCAATTTCCATAGATTATCATCTTCTTCCTTGACTTGAAAAACAGGTTTGAAAAGATCCTCTACCTCATTGATTATTGTTCTGTCCTTCAAAGTAAAAATACCCTGTACAACAGCATTCAGTACAATATATTTGTTTTTTGATTTTTGCAGATTCAATGCTTTCACCAATTCCTTCAGCTGTGTGGAAGATAGATTGTGAATATATCTGGAGACCAACCTTTGAAAATCTGCTGATCTATATTGTGAATTTTCCCTACTTTCTAATAGCTTGAACCAGAGTTGAAAAAAATTGAATAGATATCTTGATTTGACAAATGAATTTATAATTTCTTTGACAACTGCAACGTTCTTCTCGTAATCTTCGTCTTCCAAATACGACATTAAACTCTCTGCATTCTTCAAACCAACCTCTACATCTAGCTTCAATATTGAAGAGATCAAATTCCAGTTTTTGCAAGGTTTGGAAATTTCTGCCTGAAAAAGTTGATGAAGAAAGTCAGACGTCAGCTGTCTGTTATTACCTGCAATATAACCCAAGAGTTCTTCTGAAGTTTCAGGGAAAGCGTGGAAGATTGAAGTATATAGTTCTTCTATTTTAGAAGTTTCCAAAGAGGTGATTGAGTTCACGGCAAGCTTGAAGAATATTACCATTGTACTACTGGTTACAGCATTGGTGTTAAGGATCAGCTTTGTGGTCTCGATGATTAACCCCTGCTGATCTTTACTGAGCAATATTTTTCTGATCAAGTTGAACAACAGCTGTTTTGACTTCTCTTCAGTTGATTTTTCAACAGCTTTTAGAAGTGAAGGCAATGCATTCGATATGAAATTATTGACAAATTTTTTTGTGAAATTTTCAGTATTCACGGTTGAGTTGAAGAGTGTTATTATCTCTTGGAGATGATCATCAATTGAAACCGCAGGAATTGAAATTGAGGCCTCAATCAGCTGTGACAAGATAGGAATTGACAGATCATAGAGGCTAGTCACAGACAAGTTCAAACGGTAAAGATGAAGTGTTTCGATAACTGAAACAAATAATTCTTTCGTTACAGCTTCCCCTTTCAAAGCCGTTATTACAGCATCACCAACTCTCAGATTCTGTAATATTTTATTCCTAACTCTGATCTCGCTTTTCAACAAACAGTAGCTCTTACCAACAAGATTCCACACTCTATAATCTCTTCTTAAGCGTGCAAACTTGGAGTCACTGAGACGCTCACAAACCAGCTCCAGCACAAACTCTCTTTTATTAGGCAAATAAACATCAAGCTTATCATCTAGCAGCTGATTCGAAGTCTCAACCAGATTATCTGCTGAGATATCTCTAGACCTTAAATATCTTGTGATTCCTTCGGCAGAATTTAGCTGCTAAAAAGTACACTGTTAGCAATCCAATTCGATCTTTTCCTTGCTCTTACCTATACTTACTTTCAGCTCGGCCATTACTCCTTACGACTTGTTTTTTTTATCTTCACTCTCATGCGATGAGCTTAAAAATTTAATATGATATTTTTCTGAACTCTTCTCCTCGGAAAATGATCGACTTCCGACTTTATTCTAGAGAAGAAAAAAACAGACAAAAACATAAACAAAGCATCAAGTTTGAATCAAAGAACTGTCAGATCGTGAACCAATAGCGTGACAGAAGATACCAGAATATGTCATTTGGGTCAAGAGGAGATGTAGAGAGGTTTAAAATTGGCGGAGTGAATGAGGGACCTGACTATAAACGTGTAGAATTGCAAGAAATGAAAGATTTCAGATTTGATGACCAAAAAGATGAGGTTGGTGAACACAGTGATGATCAGGTTGATGAAATTGAAATAGACGAAGAAGAGTACGACGACGTTGATGATGTTTCGGGGGTACCTGTCATTCGGTTTGAAGAGGCACCTATTCCATCTGGTGGTGTCCCGGGGTGGAGAGAGACATCAAGAATTCTAAAATTCAAATTGAATCCTAATGGAATTGATGGCATTGGATTTATCTCACAGGATCCACACAGTGACAAATTGATTAAGGTTTATCCACAAGAGACGAAAATATATACTGTCAAGACACCCTTCTTCACAGACTCTGAACCTTTCGTGGAATTTGTTTCCAACCTGTATAGCATCTATGAAGCATTGGGAGATGAGAAACATTATTCTGTCCCATCTATTGGACTTGTCAAACGAGATTCACAGAGAGTTCAGAATGAAGTGCTGAACAAAGCGTTCGATATGATTGTGAGTGAGATTGAGAACTATATTGAGGCGAAACGAGAAGCAAATGAAGAGGAGTCCAGCATCTTTGAATTGGAGGAGTGTCTGAATATAGTAAACTGCCTAAAAGCCTTGTACTTCTCATCATATGAAGAGATTCCTAAGCTTATTTCAGAGTGGGTAAACAAAGCTGACCCCCAACCAGACTTAGAATTGACGGAGTCCATAATGACCTTTGAAAAACCATATCAACACCCACTATTTTGGAAATTTATTAAAAAATTAGCTCTTAGAGGATTATATTCGAGTGCTGCAAATGCATTGAAGGAATCTGGATATGAAGAGCTCGAAGGGACAGACTCAAACTCTTATAATTTGATCTTTGATACTGTCAATCTACTTGAATCATATCCAGAACACTCTACAGTTGATATTTTCAAACAATGGAAGTTAACTGCGACAAAAGCCGCATCAAATGCATCTATAAGGAATGACCTCAATACTGATTTGTCATTTGATATAAGATCACTTCTCAACATTATATCTGGAAACAAACAGGAAATTTTGGAAATCGCTGAAACGTGGTATGAGGCTATTTTGGCTTTGATTTTCTATGTTATCCCATCAAACGAATTATTACCAGAGTATTTCCAATCTGCTATCGAACACAAGATACCTAATGATATGATTATTTGGGAATCAGCATGTTTGAACATTTTCGAAGGTAAATTTTTGACCATGCTCAGATCCATCGGTTCTTTTAACGTCACAATAGCCGCATATATATCTGTTTTGTGTGAAGCCAAAGGCTTATTGAAAAACTATTCACTGGAGGATGACTTGAAGTCATCAAATCTAATTGATCAAGATCTGTTTTCCAATGAGAAATTCTCATCCAGGCTGTTGTATAGCCATGCATTGGACTGTCTATCAATTAAAAATCTTATTCCTGTTGGTATTGGTATTCTTGCCACTTCTAAGCACCCATTAGCTAGAAGTGTCATAGCTGAATATCTACCTAGATATGACTTCAAGACAAATGATGATATCGAATGGGCTCTCACGATCTGTGCCAGCCTAAAGCTGCCACATATTTCCAATGTTATCTACAGAATAGCAGGTCAAAAATCACTAGCAGATGGCTTTTTATTGGAAGCCTTGAACTTCTTCAGCAATGCAGGCGAAATCGGAATCGTCAAATACCATTGTTGGAATATATTTGAAAACTCTTTGGTGTCTGGTATGAAAATTGATAATACAGTAATAAACTCATTTATTGACGATGGTGTCAAGCTTGAAACGGAATCAGAGCTCAAACTATCCTCGTTAATAAGACAGTTTCTATCACCATATGCTGTTTTGTATTGGTTTTGGGATCACCAATCTCGTGGTGCGTACCATTCATCATTCAAAAAGCTCATATCATTATTGAAATTTCCTTACCTACCACCAAAGTTGTTTGGTGTCCTACTGTCACAGATATTGCCCTATCTGAACCTTCAATTTTTAGTGAGGGTCGTTACAACAAAGGATCTAGTTGTACTAGTTAAAATTTTGGACGAGTTTGAAGAACGCTGTGAAAGTGAACAGATCAAAACCTGTCGTAACTCATTTGAAGTGTGTGATGAATTTTACAAATTTTATGTCGAATCTAGAAAGGGTATCTTTGACCTAACAAACTGGGAGAATTTAACAGAAAAGAAGGATATTGTATATCCTTCAGACCTACGTGGATTGATATTAGATATTAGAAGAAGAATCAACTTGAAATCATGTGAGACTTTTCTGTTTGAGAACTAAGCTACAGTCTTTCTCAACTGTTGATTGAAGAATTACTGTTATGTTTTGTTTTCTTTTCACATTGTAAATTATACACTTCTATAATGATAAAAAAAAATTGTAATACTAACAATAATAGAAAACTACCAGTGCCAGTATCAGTAATAATAATGAAAAGTTGATAGGATACATCTCAGGGATGTGAAGATGACTTGTAGAATTTCTGAAGTTTGTTTCTTTCTGCATAGTTCTACCATTTGATCAGGTAACCAAATTGCTTACTTTGTGCAGATCAGAAATTCAGCATAAAAGAAAACCGTGATGTAGACAGCCCAAATGATCTTCTTTTGTTTAACATACGACATCTTGGGTGGCTCTTGAGTTCAACAATAAAGCAACAATCAAACCATACAAACCCAAAACTTCTGCGAAAATCAAAATCAAGATCATACCAACGAATAATCTTGGCTGTTGGGCAGTACCACGAACACCAGCATCCCCAACGATACCAATGGCAAATCCGGCTGCCAAACCTGACAGGCCGACTGACAAACCAGCACCCAATTGGATGAAACCAGTGTAAAGTGCTTGTTGCTGTTTTAGCGAGTCTGAAACCAACACGGAGACAACTAACCCATAGATGGCAATAATACCAGCCATGATGACTGGAACAATGTTCTTGACTAGCAAGTCTGGTCTCAAGACAGAAGTGGCACAAATACCAACACCTGACTTGGCAGTACCATAGGCAGCACCGAAACATGTGAACACAATAGCTGCTGCACAGCCCATAGAGCCGAAGAATGGTGCGTAAACAGGACAAAGTTCAGAAGACATACTGTATGCGTTTATGAATATACGAAATCAGCCAATTGAAGAGAATAACAAAGGATCAAAAGAAGCTTGTTGTCGTTTTTAATGTCTTTTTAACGTATTTTCTGTTTTTTTATTGTAAAAACTCAGGGGTTTTCTTGAGGGTTACCCGACAGAGAAAATAGTCACGTGATCGTGCTGTAACCATACAGTGCTAGTGCCTGATGCTCAATGGCAGTAGTGGCGTACTTCGGAAACAGTGTGGTGGTCAGCAGAAGACTAGATGTGGGGTGGAGAGCAGTGTTTTAACTTGAGATTGATCAGCAGCTCTTTTGGTTCAGAAGAGAGCTGAGACAGTCAGAAAGATAGATGAACTTTTTCGTAAACATAGGTATATATGGAGAGATTTTTAGCAATACGGCATGTGGAGGTCTCTCCTTCCTTACATTTCAGCTTCTACAGAGGCCACTATCTACGTACTTTAGTCTTTCGACATCTTCCCTTTGCTTCAAAAGATGCTGAAGATTAGTATTAATATGCTTCACACCTACCAGTCACCTACCTTGGCAACATTCTTGTCCCAGTTTAGCTCATTTTCGGTGGTAATCTACTTCTTTGTCCTTCTTCTTTCATGCGACTTCCCTCTAAATTCCAATTATTCACGATCACCGTCGGTTATCTACTACTCCCCAAATTATCATTCTTTTTGCGTAAATCTATATTGTCTGTTCTCGGTCACTTGTGGGTACTACAGCCAGATATTCAGACAACGTTAGCATGATCTCTTCTCATTATGCTTGTGCTTCAGCACTACCGCAGACGCAATGCCTATCCGTGGTGCCAGCGAACTTCAGAAGGCTCTTCCTGCCTTCAGCATCGTGCGTATCGCCAGGGCTTCAAAACGGGAACACGAAAAATATATACATATTTTATTTTTCACTTTACGCGTCTTTTGTTTGTCTTGACACACTCTAAGTGTTTGATCGCAGTAAGAAAAGCTTCGTCAGAGAATTTGACTAGTATGACCTCAGATACAACTGATGTTCAGACGGAGCTGGTGAAAAAGTTTGGATCCAAAATTGGGCAGCCAGAGCTAGTCCAAGCTTGCGAACAAATTATGAAGATCTTTTCAATATCTGTAGAAGATCTGTTTTTGGATTGGGAATCCTACATCTTTGCAAAAAATAGTGGAAAAGACCTTGACCTCACAATTGAAACGCTGCAGAAGTTACAAAACTACATTCAAGAGAAGTTAGAAAAGAGAAAACAACTTGAGAAGGACCCCCCTTCCACTATAAAGTCAAATCGGAAAATCATCAAGAATGTCGGGTCGTCACCTTTCGATTTCATGCCAACAACCCCATCACTCATAAAACGAAAGAGGTTAAACAATTCTGCCACTACACCGAGTAGATCGCTAGTTGCTCCTTCGTCTGATGCTGCCAATATCGACTCTTCTCCATTAACATCTCATAACAACAATTCAATTCATCATCATATGGAAACACCTCAACAACAACAGGCTCATAATACCCCCGCTAACATAACACCTACTCCTCTAAAACAATCAATGCAATCTTCAGGTGAGGTTATAGAGAGTCTCAATCCTCAAATTCCGGAATCTACGGGGTTCGATTCCGTTGAATTCGATGCGGAGAATCCGGTGAAACTAGTTGCCAACTTCGATGCTAAGAAATACTCCTTTCGAACAATGAGGACAAAGTTGTTAGAAACAGCAGATGTTCTTGACTCGCAGATAGAGCAATTCATGAGTATCGTGCAGCAGGCGTATAAACTTGAGTTGAGTGATTTCGCAAATCCTTCAATTATTCAACAATCACAAGTTATCACTGTTGGTAGAATAGTTTCGGATAATCCATTATTGAGTGAAGAGTCAGCTTTATTGAACTCAAGTTCCTTAGCCTTGGAAACAAGTAGGATGCTAGGTGTTGGCAAAAGAATTTCTCTTGACTTGTCCTCATTAAGTAGCTATGCTCTATTTCCAGGCCAAATTGTTGCTCTGAAAGGTAAAAATGCCAGTGGTGAATATTTCAAGGTTGATGAAATTCTGGAAATGCCATTAATCGGAGCCCCTGTTACCACAAAAGAGGAGCTATTGCAATTTTATCCAAACCAGAACACAGAAGACGATGTGAAATTGATCGTTGCCTCTGGTCCCTATACTACAAATAATGACCTTGATTTCAAGTTTCTAGAAAACCTGATAGATTCAATCAATAGCGTCCACAAACCACACGTTGTGATCTTTTCAGGTCCTTTCATTGATATAAGCCACCCGTTGATTGCATCTGGAGAGATAGATATTGTGGGATATGATGGGAAAACAAAACCAAAAACTTTAGACGAAGTGTTCAAGTTCGTTGTCACTCCAATTTTGAAAAGACTAAACAATAAAATTCAGACTATTATAGTGCCTTCGCTAAAGGAATCAACGTCTAAACATGCGGCATATCCACAAGACTCACTTGACAGAAAAAGTCTGTGTTTACCTAAGAATTTCAAATGCTTCCCAAATCCTTCAATATTTCAGGTCAATGAGTTTGTCATTGGAGTTTCTAATAATGATATTTTCAAAGATTTGAGAGATATAGTGAAAGGTGATTATAACAAAATAAACAGATTTGAAAGATTGGCTTGCCATATAATTGAGCAACGAAGATTTTATCCATTATTTCCTGGATCTTCCAGATCAAGAAAAAGAAAGCTCAAAGATTCAAGCGATGAAGTGGTAGAACAACTTTCTGCCTCAGATTTAGATGTCCCATACTTAGGACTGAGTGAATTCAACGACACCACTCCTGATATTCTGATCATTCCCTCAGAATTAAGATTTTTTGCCAAAGTAATCAAAAATGTACTGGTAATTAACCCTGGTGTTTTTATGAGACCTAACGGAGTGGGTACATATGTATCACTGAGCTTGAAAGCACCTGATATATCTAAGCTGACGAAAGTGGAGGATGGTGGGGATGAAGAATTATATTTACATAACGCCTGGGATAGAGCTAGAGTTGATATCATTAAGAGTTAGCTTTTGTGTATTGTACCGTCAGATATACAAGGAAACAAATAAGTAAATAAACATGGACTCAATCAAACTAGGACTTTGAACTGTGGTGGATTGAGTTCTTAGCTTTCTTCTTGATTGTCTTGAACAAATTTTTGGATTTGTTTGGAGTTGACACAGAGCTCTCGGAAGAAAATGACTCATTGTTTACAGCGGGAGTTTCTGGCACTTGTTCTGACGGAAGACTGGAATGAATTGAGTTCACCCCACTAGAGGCATTGACTTTTAACGGATCTAGAGTTCTTTCTGCTGAAATTGCACTGTCTGAAGAGTTTGGTTCTAACCTTTGTGTTTTAACAGCAATAGTTTTGGAAGGAGTATGTTCCGGGATAGGAGTGATTATATTTTCTGCTTGTACCTGTACCTCACTATTGAGTGATTTCTTCGATCCAAAATTTGGGGGCAAAGTAGCACCATTCAAAGATCCCTCGGATGACGGGGTTGACTCTCTAACTATCCTTTCCGAATTTAGAATCTCATTATTATCAACATATGTATTTTCAGTGGATGTAGGTTTTGTTTGAGTTTTCGCAGGAGTGATAGGATATTTGGAAGCCACAATTGATTCTTGTTTTGAGGAACGTGATTGTAAAGTTGACTGATCAACATGCCTCGATGAGCTTGATGTGGTAGCTCGTTGTGTTGGTTCAGGAGTATCCAGCATGCCACTCATTGTCGACTTATCGAAAACTTGATCACCTTTTAATGATTTCCACTCAGAAGAGGTTGGATCTATGACGAAATCCTTCTTAGACGAAGGTTCTCTCTTTGAGTAGTTGTTAATATAAGAACGACGTAAGTTTAAAGTCTTCTGTTCATGTTCAAGTTCAACTTTGGAACGAGAAGCCTTGAAGATAGCAGACACAATAATGTTCAATATGATACAAAAATTCTCAAAGATGAGAGCGGTACCGGCTGCTTTCCAGTATGAAACATCTATAGCCGAAACCAATGGGTTATATAGAGAGGAATTGATGTATTTATCATTCTCCCTAAACAAACATGTAATCATAGGACTGATTATAGTTCCAATCCAAGTTGCGATTTTCAAGTTTGTATTCCATGGTTGAATATTTTCGGCCAATGTTGGTATTGGTCTTTGAGAACGTAATAATAACTTTTCTAAATCACCTTTGATCTCAACATAACTTGAGATTAATGAGTACACTGGAGCAACAGGCGAAACTGGACCAAACATGGCCAGATAACCAAAGTTTAAGACCAGTTCTTTATATTCAGCATTGACTTCAAAATTTGGTAGTGAAACCTGCTTTCTTACATTTTGTAGGAATTCAGCCTCATCCTTTCTATCTGTTGGATCGGTCAGTTTCTTACCAAAATACTCATTATAAAGTCTCAAGGAAACTGGGATCGCATTCTCAAGACCGAAGGATACGATTAACGAAACAAACGTGAAAAATCTAAATTGTCCCACAAGTCTTCCTACACTAATCTGGTACTGACTTTGAACAACTGGTAGACCAACGGTGGATGCAAGGGATCTGATATACGGCAAATAAGAATTGACGAGATGACCAAAAGGTAGGTATAGGAACATCGTGATGAATAAGGGAGCATACGCACCAAGAAATCCGTGAACAAAAAGCTTTTGGTTCACTGATGATTTATAGCTTGAGTTGGTTTCATGATTTTCATCATCAACAGCCTTATTCACAAATGTAGAATAGAATTTTGTGATGAAAGGGGATCCACCAACTATCAAAACTGTGGGAACAAAACCTAAGATAGACTTGAAAGGACCTTGATAGATTTCAACAAGAAAAATCTCAATAAAGAAACAGACTAATTGATAAGAAAGCAATAAAAGACCACCGAAGACTGCCGTAGGAATGAATTGAATCTTTTTGATAGTTCTCTTTTCTGAAGGGAAGTAAGGAGTGTTAGTACCGGATATAAAATCAATATCATCCGTCTCACCCCTGAATTCTGCCCTTCTTACTTCAATCTTGGAACAATCCTTGGATTTCCATGATGTTGAGTATATCAATTCTTTTTTCTTCCATGCATTGGTGAACGCAATAGCCCACAATGAGTTCAAAATGGTGAAAACAATTGAGAATCTATGGAAGAAGTAGTTGGACACTAAACCAAAAACTGTTGGAATAAAAAGCCACAAGAAGTAAAATCTGGCGTATCCAAAGTACAGGGCAACTTCTTCACCTGCGAGTTCTTTGATTTTGAGGATGTCAGCCTCACTGACTAAAAGCTTCTTCAGACAAGTAGATAAAAACCTTCTATTGAATTTCTCATCATATATTGGTGATAATGACTCAACATATCTCCATGAACCAGAACCCGGTGTAATTCCAATACCACCTTCAGAGACAGGATACGTTAATAAAGCATTTATAGTTCTAAGTTTCTCAACCTCTGACAATTCACTGACGATTTGCTCATCGGTGTCTATTTCAAGTTTCAACCCGTGAAGATATTTTTTCAAACAAGATGCCTTGAATTGTCTAAACAGAGCAGCATCATCTGCTTTGAGAAACAACAGCAGACTTCCTTTCACGCCTGGTCTTACCTGGGTGTAAAAGCCCTGTAGAGACAGTTTGTTCATTAACCCCTCCAAATTTGACTGCGATTCTCCACTGGGTTTTCCATTAGTATCCAATGGAAACTCGATAGAAATAACATAGTCTGAATTAGTTAGGCTAGCATGACCAGTAGCAACGTTAGTCATGGTGACAGATCAATTGAGTGAAAATATTCTTTGATCTCACTAAATAGCAACACTGATACAACAATTTATCAAAATACCGCAAGAAAACCCCTTCAAAGACCTCGAAGAGCAGTTCAATTGCGTTACAGATGGCAGAAGTCAACTACAAGTTCAATGTAGACTGTAGAGCTCTCAATTGCTGAATCACAAGCTGAAAATATAGTGATTTGAAATCAAATTTTTTATGAGCTCAGGAAACGTCAACAATAAACCAAAGAAACATCTTTAAGCCGCCGTTGAACACTCATTCTTGCAATTGTGGCCCAACCGCGACTTATTTTTAGTCAATTCCTTTTTTTTTTTTTTGAAGTCCCATTCTTGGCGGAGGTTGAGTAATGTGTGTCTAGTCTTGACCCATTGTGGTCTAGTCCCTTAAGCTCAACCACACAGACTAGTCCTCAAACTGCGTTGTCCATTCAAATGCTTCGAAAGTAGCGGTGCATGGGTTTTTGGTTGTGCTTTGTGGAGTATCAACGAATTATAATCATTTAGAGATGCCGATAAGTACCCATAAGTTCCTAGATAGCGCTGTATATAGGCTAGTAAAGAGTACATGTAGTGCTACCTTTGCTGTTATGCCAAAGTGACTCTGGCGGCAGCAAATGGAATTCGCCTATCTCTATTTATACAAAAGGAACATATCTTGCACCCTCCCTTTATGTCACACCAGTTGACAGGTACCCGGAATCAAGTGACATGAGTGACAGGTTTGTCATTAACATCTAAGATTACACAAAACGGGCAAGTTTTATGACATTCAAGATACAACTAATGATCCTACCGTTGCAATGCACCCACAAATAAGGTGTACTTCCGAGTGAAACATCTCAATATTAGCAGTTAGGTTGGAAAGTCTTGTCTGTATTGACGCATTATTTGTTCACTAACCAATCACGAGTCCCGAAAGCTGTCAAAATTACACCCAGAAGAAATGTTCAACAATACATACATAAAAGATCAACGATTGACTTTATAAATACGTGTATGAATTATCTGAAGCTAGTTTCTTTCATTTCCTATCATCCTGGACACTCCCTTCTACTCGTTTTGTATCCTTTCGAATTTGGAAGCACAAGGCATGATTTTCCTGCCTCACTACTTGAGGAAACTTAGTATAGCACATGCTGTAATTCTAGTACTTTCAGTTTTTGGTATAGTAACCTTCATTTCATCCAACTGCTTTGTCAGACACAGCTATACAAGTCCAAACCCAGAGAATCGCTTACCAAAGGCAATTTTAACCAATACTGATAGATCACAAGGCGTGCTTTCCAAACCAGAAGATAATGGGTCTCGAGTTAGAGGGACATTTCTGACAATATGTTCCAATAAAGACCTTTACTCCATAGTAGAGAGCATCATTGATGTGGAATACAGGTTTAATGTAAAGTACCACTACGATTGGGTGCTCTTGAATAGTGATAAGATGGAATTTTCACCCACTTTCAAGTCGACAGTTGAAAATATAGCTACAGGGAATGTAAGGTTTGGACAGGTTGCCCAAAGTCAATGGTCGTTTCCAACTGATACAGGCATTGATCCAGAAAAATCTTTGAAACAAAGAAACGCAATGGCCGCTCTCAATCTCAGAAATGGATTTGAGCTTCAAGAAAGATACGCGACTCGTTACTGGGTGAAGTTCTTCCAGCATCACGAACTGTTGAAAGACTACGACTACTATTGGAGAATCGAACCAGGAAGTAAGATGCTCTGCGATGTGAACTATGATGTGTTCAGATTCATGCAGGAAAATAAGAAAGTCT
This sequence comes from Komagataea salicaria, assembly GCA_003707885.2. Taxonomy (NCBI): domain Eukaryota; kingdom Fungi; phylum Ascomycota; class Saccharomycetes; order Phaffomycetales; family Wickerhamomycetaceae; genus Komagataea; species Komagataea salicaria. Next base: position 205,776 of record PPMB02000009.1, read on the forward strand.
ATGGATTTCTGGCCAGTTACAAAGAACATGAATACACAATGCCGAATTTATGGAAGACTTTCCAGAAGTTCTTAGAAACAGAAGATGACATCCAGCTTGATACCGTCAATTATGGCTTTCTACTTAGCGGTAGCTACGATCCTCTCAAGGCAGAAGACTTTTCTGGATGCTCTTTTCACCAGGACTTTGAGGTAGGAGACTTGAATTATTTCAGAAACAACAAGCTATACTCAAGCCTTATTGATTTCCTGGATAAAAGTAATGGTATCTACTATGAAAAATGGTCTCAGACAGTGATACGTACCCTTGCTCTCTCGATCAGCAATTCCTGGAAGCAATTGCATCTGTTCTCAGATATAGGATACAGTTCTGGTGAGAAGCATAAAGATATGGTTCAAACATGCCCTTTTGAAGATGACATTAGATTTATGAACAGATGCAACTGTGACCCTAATAAGAGTGTCACCTGGAACCCAAAATACTGTAACCATCGCTATTTCTTAGCGAATCATTTAGAAAGACCAAGTGGCTGGATGGGAGCCATGAACAGGGATATACAGCTACCTAGCGCATTCGAACACTAACGATTGATCCAGTTACATAGACTACGTCAAACTACACAATATTTAGAAGTCTGCTTCATGTAGAGTTAGTATTGCTTAGTCATCGCTCTCATATGGTGTTTCATTTTCGCACTTAAAGACAAAAGTAGTTCGTTACTTCAGTGGCAGTTTGTATGTTACTGCGCCAGTTCGTACAGAGGCTATCAGTGAGAACCATAAACGTCAAAGCCATGTCATTAGAACCATACACTGCGAACAGACAGGAGGAACTTTTCCGCAATTACAATAGCATCAAAAGCCAGATTGCATCAGTCGAGAGGACTAGATCACTATCACATCCAGTTGAGTTGGTTGCTGTATCCAAACTCAAACCAGCGAGTGACATACAAGCTCTGTATGATAAAGGGGTGCGTCACTTTGGAGAGAATTACGTTCAGGAACTGATCACTAAAGCCCAAATTCTTCCTAAAGACATTCAGTGGCATTTTATTGGTGGACTACAAACCAATAAATGTAAAGACTTATCCACAAATATTTCAAATCTCTATTCCGTGGAGACAATCGACTCACTGAAAAAGGCAAAGAAACTCAATGATTCTAGGGAAGGACACGGTCCGGTTATAAATGTTTTCCTTCAGATCAACACATCTGAAGAGGAGCAAAAGTCTGGATTGTTACCTTCAGATTCAAAGTCTATCTTCGAGATAGTTGAATATTTACTCTCCTCCGATTCTAAGAATGTTACTTTCAAGGGTCTCATGACGATTGGTTCATTTGAGAAGTCACACTTAGATCTAGATGTGAACCCAGATTTCGAAACCTTATACAATTTGAAAAAATTGTTGGATGAGAAATACTCGTTAGACTTACAGTTATCTATGGGTATGAGCGCGGATTTCAAGAAAGCTATAAAGCAAGGAACCTCATATGTTAGAATTGGCACTGATATTTTTGGCTCCAGACCACCAAAAGGGACATAGTGCTACAATAGAATCTGTATAGTCCAAGTTATTCATGATAATTTGTAATTTCTCCTAATCTATCAATATTTAGTAGGAGAAGTATCTGACTATAGAATCAACTATCAAATCACTTATCTGCGAACCAGTTGCCCTAACCGTGATGACTGCATCGTTGTCTTCTACCTTACGCAGTTTCAATAGAACACCATAACTACCTTTTGCACTTGTGTGTAGGATTGCAGAGGCTAATATTTCCCCATCATTTGTCATATCAACGCCATAAAACCCTAATTTCTCAACAAATCTTTCTAACCATTCCGTGTTCAGTATTGGCTTGATATGAATCACCTTACTGCATTCACCCTCGGCTCCCAGAGAGTCAATCTGTGACCAGTGCTGCGAGAACTGGTTTAAAGATAAATGGGACGCTTTGAAGAACTTATTCAAGAAGATGGGCAGCTTCAATCTGATTGAATTGAAACCACCACCTGAGTTGAACTGAATCCTCAAATTAGGAATCTCATCAAAAGTCAATATTGGATTTCTAAGGGAAACTTCTATGGTACATGTTGCTTTTTGGTCAATTGGAATGTCAGAGTTCGGGAACTCACTTAAGGAAACTATCACATCTGGATTTACAGTTTTATAGTTCGTCAGGGACACCAAAAATGATGTAAGACCTTGTGGTGCTTTGTTTGTGAATATAAGTGTGAATGAAATTGTATGATTTTTTGCTTCCGCTGTCTTATTAGAGCGCAGCATTACTTTGAGCAGAGAATTTTCGAAGAATACACCTTGATTGTACTCAAATATCCGGTAAAAGCCCTTTTGCCAGTTCGGCGTAAGTGGTCCGTCATGCTTGATAGTATTTTTTCTCAAATTATCCACTGAGCCATTTGAGAAAGGGTCTCCTGTAAGCTGGAGATCATGCAAGTCATTGTTGATACTGACTAATGAAACATCTCGTTTTAATTTCCCTGTTAAGTTATCGGTGCTATTGATAAATCCATTCTTGGCTGGTCTTCCAGTGGTAAGCTTCAAAAGAAGTTTATTTTCTGAAGTGTTAAATGCAGGGGTTTCCTCAAAGATGATTCTATAGAATTCCTGGCCCTCTCTAGTGTTCAGTTTTTGTAAAAGTGTCAAATACTCACAGGAACGTTGCTGGATTTCGGTATTGACAGAATTGATATTGAGTCTCAAAATTTTGATCACATTTGATTTTAAATTCTTGTTGTCAATGTTGAACAACAACATTTTCATAAAGCTGGACAGAATCATAACTTTTGTGCTATTTGACACGTAAAAGTAAACATTAGCTAAAATCTCAAACTGCTTTGTAAATGATAATTCATCTATTATCATGTACCCAAATTGTCCAAATATATAAGCTGCAATTTTCACCATAGGTTCAGAAAATTTTGGCTTGATGATATACTTCAGAATTTCCTTGCATGTGAACTGTTGTAGAGATTCGTTATTTACGATTATTTGGACAACTCTTTCCCAAATAGATTCATTCAACGATGATCCTGCACTATCAATCAGCTCAAGCATGATTTGAACAAACCAAGACGCAGAAGTGGCATATTTTTCGCACAGCACAGATATTTTAATAGCAATTTCTTGCTTTAGACTTTGATCAGATTTTTTGAGAACTTTCAATAGTTCCTCAGTGATGTAGTTGACATTGTGAGTATCAGCCAATACATAGATTAATTCGAGACTTCTCCTTGTTATTGAAACATCATGTTCATTTAATGTTTGAAATAATTTGGAGATATGTTTCTGAGATGTTGCCGAAGGGCAGTCAGTAGCCAATGTAATCAATGAATTTAATGCTAGATATCTGGTGTTGGGTTCATGGGAGTCTAGCAAGGACAATACTATATTGAAAGATGCTACCATAGCTTCCTTGGAGGGGTTTAGCAAACCTGCCAAATGAATCATAGAGAACAGGATTGCATTATGTGCGTTTCGCATTTCCAAATTGTTCGATCTTTTACTGGTAGATTGGATAACTTTGGTGACACATTCCCTCAATGTTCTCAAGATTGTAATATCCTGGGACAAATTCTGTGCTTCAGGAATTAGTACGATCAAGAGTTGGGTTATCTTTACAACCAACCATGGATTGGCTATTTCACCAAAGAAGTATTCCTTTGGTAGCTTATGAGTGTCTAGAACCAAAAGACTGAGTTTTTTGGTTAAAGTGGGTATCAATGTTTGTACTTGAATCAAATCCACCTCATATGCAATAAACTCAATCAATGGTAATACTGATTGTAGCACACTAAGTTCCCGATCATCTGAAAGTGACAATATTCTTGGTATCCAACTCAGATGTCTCAACAATACAGCTTTATCAGCCTTGATCAACTTCAGCAGAGCAAGAGATGACCGCTTTTTCAGCAACGGCGTACTAGTTGGGGATCTTAAAACTTGGAAAACATCCTCAACTAACGACTCAGACCACGAGTAATTTCCCATTGTTGCTATGCATTGTAAAGCCAGAGCATTGAATTCCTCATTGCTCGAAATCAAGTCACTTTTCAGGTTAGAAATGATTTGATCAGTTAGAGTCGCGTCTAGATCATCTCTTGAATTAACTCCAGAATCAAACAATAATGACACGGAAAGGTATCCGATATACTTCTCGGAATACACATTCGAAGATATCAATTCGAGTGATTGTTTGGAACCAAATGTGAGGTTGTAGGCAGAAATGTTACAGCTGGACATTAGGTATATGTAGATTAGCTTTGTCACATATTTCTTCTTTTGATATCCACTCAGCTTATTATCATTACTGAACTGCTTCTGAATGTTGACAATTTCTGTATTGATTCTTTGCTCATATTCCTTGTTAGAGCTTACAGTTCGCAAATCGGCAATAAATTGCTGAAGCCCTTTCATCTCAGAGACCATCACCAACTAGTTTTTAGAAGTCTCAAAAAATCACCAGGTCAATCACAATTAGGTGGAAATACCTTTTGTTTTGATCTGATTTCACGCATTATCAAGAACCTTTTGTATGCTATTGATAGCATGGTCACGTGCAAGTCATGTGATCTCATATTTGGACATTATGGGACAATCCTCGAATCAAACTAGGGACCACATAGTCTATAATACCCAACTATATGATAGTGCAACACAAGTTATCCCAAAGTTTATTACTCTCATATACTTTAACATTTACGCATGTGTTCTACTAACCATTTGGCGATATTTGAAAATTCCAATTATAGATGATGATCTCAGAGTCAATTACTGGTTAAAAAAGCTGTAATCCGAATCATCCGCGATAGTTTAGTGGCTAGAATCACCGTTTGTCGTTAGACAGTTCATGGTAGACCGGGGTTCAATTCCCCGTCGCGGAGTTTTTTTTTCACACTCGTTTTTAATCGTATCGTACCGAAAGCCAAATTCAGAAGGGAAAGAGATTTGATAGAGAATCGGTGAGATTGAGCTCAATCCTCAGACAATACAATATCACCCTTACTCTTTAGGTAAGTGTTTGCAGAAGCTCTAAGTGCTGGTTCGATACTGAAAATCTTACTGATAATCTATATTTGTGTTAAAAAAAGTTCACAATCTCTAGAAATCCGCTGACTGATTCGCTATAATTCCATCACAGGGACTATATCCTACTGGAGGGACGGCAGTTTGAACATAAGCGCTTCTTGTTGATATAAATACTGAAATTGTGAACAATTTTTCTGTTTTAGATTGTGTCTTGCATCTTTCAGGATCGAATCGAACATAACTAAAGCAATGTATAATTGCATATCATTATCTCAGTGGAAGTCAATCATATTTAGGGCATCTGTATTGATACTTGTTGCATACAGATCGTACAAACATAAGTCTTTGACGAACAAAGGAATTGTCGTTGCTGTAATCACAGGCGTGATACATTCTCTACCAGCGTCAAATCTATACCTGTTGCTTCTGATTGCATTCTATATCACATCTTCTAAGGCAACCAAATATAAAGAGGGGGTTAAGCTAAAGAAAGTCAAACTGCCACAGCTTGCTGACTCTTCTTCATCATCTTCATCTCAGCGTACCCATATTCAAGTGCTATCGAACTCCGTGGTTGCTTCCATACTAATTTTGGTATCTTTATTCAGCTTTGACCCCAGTTTGCAAAGACTTTTGAAGGCTGGGATTATTGGGCAGTATGTTGCAGTACAGGCAGATACGTGGTCATCAGAATTGGGAATTCTCTCGCAAACAAATCCGTTTTTGATCACTACTTTAAAATCTGTGCCACCAGGTACCAATGGAGGAATTACCTATATGGGGTTATTAGCAGCTTTCACTGGTTCTAGCTTGATAAGTGCTATTGCAGCGTTCACATACGATGTTAGTTCTTTCGGTCATTTTATATACTTTACTTTAGTGGGACTTATTGGAACATTGATCGATTCTTTACTTGGGGCTTTGCTACAATCATCAATTGTTGATGAAGATGGCCTAATATTGGAGCCAGCAGGAGGCACCAAGATAGAAGACAGTTACTGGAGAGAAAAAGGGCACCAATTAAGGCTCGTATCCGGGGAGAACATCTTAAGCAATAACCAAGTCAACATCTTCATGGCAGTGATATCATCACTCTTATCAATTGGATTTTATCAGTTTTTCTTTTGATATACGTATAACTCTTCTAGTGATTTTATCTATCTCATTTATAAAGTCTATATTCATTCGCTTATATCAGTCTGTATCACTTGTAATCTCAGAATCATCTGTTTCATCAGAGTCTGAATCAGTTTCAGATTCACTTCCCGTGTCTTCGTCTTGTCCGTCTTCCTCGTGATCCTCTTCAAAACTTTGTCCCTCTTGGCATTTATCACTGAGACTGGAAACTTCTTCAACTTCAACCTCATATCCTTGTTGTTGAAAAAACTTTTGCAAGCTTTCAGCATTTGATGGGTGAGCACAAATGAAAATAGCAGACTTTTCACTATCAAAAATGGATATGTAATATTTTTTGAGCACTGCAATCATACCGTCTTCTGTCACTCTTGCTAACTGTTGGATGAATTTGGTATTGTATTTAGGACCTCTTTTCTTCAACACATTATCCAAATATTTTGATGCTGCGGAAGCATAATAATTTGATTCTGACGAAGCAATCGAGTTTACTAAACTTGAGACAGCACCAGCAAATAAAGTTTTGTCTATCTTTGTAGTTCCATCAGCTAGTTCTTTGACAATCTTTCTGGCGACCTCAAATGCCTCAATAGCATCTGCACCTCTATATACATCAAAAGACAATTGGCCTGCTTCAACACTTCTATGAACATTGGCTCCATATGCCAAACCGGTTCCTCTAATTCCTCTCCAAAATGGTCCTTCCACCGCCTGTAAGTAAGAGGCAGTTAGAGCAATTGCTGCAGAGTCTTCAGATTCGTAGTGGTTTGAGATTCTTGTGGAAGCTACCAAAAATGTTGATTCGGAGGCAGGAGCAGTGATAATGAATGCTTTCTTTTGCAATTTTTCTCCCAATTCAGACATGACTTCAAATTCACGGGGAATTCTCGTCAGCTCAGTGAAGGGTGGATGAGTCGATACCTGACCACTGATAAAATGTTCCCATGACTTGATTGGATGTTCAACATTAGATATGTCACCGCTAATCACAACTCTGATGTTATTCAACTTGAACAGGTTTGATCTTAACTCTTCGAGATCAGCTTCTATTTCACAATATTCACCGTTTTCTAGTCTTTCTAAAACATTACGGTAGAATGATTCAGTTTCTAGAGAGTCTTTAGATCTTTTCAAAGATCTCTTTGTGAGACAGTTTCTTGATTGTATGGATGTCAACAAGGAGAGGCCACTTCTTTTGGTGGATGGAAGGCTGTTTAGTATTTTGTCTACAAACACTTTAACCCGAGATTCGTCAAACTTTGAGTTCCAAAAAATCTTTTGGAACCAGTCAATAGCTTTGAAGTAGTTAGATTTTTTGACTTGAATCTTAGCATCAATCAATTCACTGAACTGGTTTTGAAAAGTACTATAAAATGAGTGTTCCACCGTATCATTTTGCAAGGTTTGAATCACTTGCTCATAGGGTATTTTTTCACCATTGATTTCCAACGGTAAGGAGAAGATTTCAGAGAACAACTCAAAATAAGGTAGCAAACGTTCTGGAATCTCGAGGGATGATAGTATAATATCAATTGAAATAAATTCTGACTTAAATTGATCAATGTTGATGTAAAGAGGAAAATCATCTGGAGTGTCTGCTAACAATTTTTGGGTTAAGCTGTCGGAGAGATCATTTTCAACATCATTGTTTTTACCAATACCAATAGTTTTGGTATCGATAAATCTGATTTTGGAAGGATCTTGCTTTGGGAAGCTTGAGAGGACTTCTTCTGGAATTGGTGCATCATTTTTGGCTTGTGCTGCTTCAAGTCTTTCTTGTAACTTCTGCAATCCCTCTTTACCCAATTGAGATATTCTCTCTTTAAAAAGCTGCTTGTTTGCGTTCTTTGATTGTTTATAGAGTTTTCTCGATGGCTTAGCTATAACAGTACAAGCTGGATTATCGATTAAATACCTTTTGAATAAATTAACCCATTTCTCAATTGGCCATTGAGAGATGACGTTATAGTCGTGCAAAGAGCCTAGGTTCTTTGATAAATCTTTGCCACTTGGGTCAACATACAGGAAATCAGTTATAACATAGTCAGTTAGTAAGTCGGCTGACTTTTCAGTACGGAATACAACCCTTTTTCTTGAATTTTCAACAATTTCTCTCATTCTGGTGAGATCAAAGGTTTCAGAGTTAGCATGGCTCCTCAATAACTCAAAAACTTTGCTCTTGGCCTCGTGTAGTTTTTCAGTTGGAACATCATTCAGCTTAATGTAAGGAATTATATAGGTGAAGTCATCAGTGTTTGTTTCCAACTCACTAGCAAGAGGTTCATCAATCTCAACCAAGTTTTTCGTCAATAATGATATTGATGAGTCAGCCAAGTATTCCAATAATAGTGTAATTGCAAGATCTTCATCCTTTTCTGAATGTTTTGGACCGACCCAGTAAATTGATAGTTCACCTTTCGATTCATCTTTATCAGGAAACTCAATCTCTTTGACAATTTCTTCAGATAATGGTGTGATTTGATACGGTGAATCGACAAAAGGTCTGAGGATTGGATCTTTCTCTTTCAAAGCTGGTAATTCACTGTCAAACTCCTCCATCATTTGTAGAAATTCATCTTCGTCAACAGTACCACTTACAATCACACATAAGTTACTTGGTCGATAAGAGGATTCATGAAACTTTCTTATGGTATCATTGGATAAAACTCTCAAATTCTCCATGAGACCACCTGTTTCTGATGAATAACCAGATTTGGGTGGATACAAAGCTCTTTGCGATTCCAAAGCCGACAAAAACCATGGTTGGTTTTGAATACCTTGCATCTCAGAAAACACCACACCTTTTTCTTTACCTTCGCCATCAACATGATAAACCTCAGTATAACAAGCTTCATCCGTCAATGTAGGATTGAGTATATGATCAAGATAAATAGGCAACAACAACTTGAACCCTTCCCAACCAGCTGTCGTTAATGTATAAACTGTTTGATCTGTAGCTGTCCACGCGTTGGTTTGGGAGAAGGCCACATTCCCCAACGTATCCAGAAGACCTTTGTATGGGTATTTTTTGGACCCCATAAAGATTAAGTGCTCCAAAGTATGGGGCGTACCGCTGTCATCTTCCACTTCCGTAGCTACTGCAAAAAAACCATCAACAATCGGCGATTCTTTATCGATGATTACCGCTTGAAGACCTGTTCTCCTAGACTTCCATTTTTTGACGGATGCAGGCGCATAATCAACATCAAATGAGGATAGCAGCTTAAAAGAATTTCCTGATTCTCTCATCTTTCAGCAAACAAAAAGCACAATTTTATAATGGTATTCGGCATGAATCTTACTATTTGTATAACTTTGATTTATGTGTAAAAGAGACATCCGAGGGTATCTATCAGTCGGAAATATCAGAGAGGGTATGTTTTCTATCACATCCTTAATACACAGTTCAGTGTATTATCAAATCAAACCTGAGAAACAATTGGACGGTAACGATGAAGTTTGCCTATTTGTTCAGTTGTTTTCTGTGTTTAGTTTTAGGTGCACCAGTAAAACCTGTTGGTGATCCACCTATAACACACTTTGTTTACTTCAAAATTGCACATGGAGAAACTTTGCTAGGTACTATCAAGATTGGACTATTCGGAAGTGTTGTTCCAAGAACTGCTGAGAATTTCTTCAAACTTGCCTCCAAAGAGCCGGGATTGGGATATAGTGGGTCTATCTTTCATAGAATTATCCCAAACTTTATGATTCAAGGAGGCGATTTCGAGAGAGGAGATGGTACTGGAGGCACATCCATTTATGGTGCTAAATTTGATGATGAGAACTTTGAACTAAAGCATGACAAAATCGGTAGAGTTTCTATGGCAAACTCTGGAAAAGATACAAATGGATCGCAGTTCTTTATTACTACTACCAACACACCACATTTAGATGGAGTGCATGTAGTTTTTGGTCAAGTTGTTGAGGGAATGGACCTAATCATGGAAAATATTCAAAATGTCAAAAGAGACCAAAACAATAAACCAGATGTTGATGTGAAAATCGTTGAGTCATGGACAGAGCCGAATTCAGAAGTCAATGATATGGATGCTAAGGAATATACAGAAAGTAAAAGACCAGATATTTCCTCGAATAGAGTTTACTTCATTTTTTTTGCGGTGGTTGCTTTGCTCTTCATCTACATGGGAACTAGAAACTACGTTGTCAAGAGAGCCACGAGATATACATCGATGAGAGACTGATTGAACGGACCAGGTTTTCTGTGAAATATTTCAAATATGTCCTCACTTTCAGTTGATATTTTTTATGTTCCGTTAATGCCCGTTTGTTGTTTAAGTTCTAGTAATATATCTTCTTTGATGAGGTTTTTGCCAATCAATACCAGCTTACAAGTCTTGAGATCAGTACTTGCTCCTGAAATGATTTCATAGGTATCTCGAACACCCTGTAACACGAAAGCCTCATTCTTGTCATTGATTATAATACCCTTTGAACGGTGTACTTCAACATCTTTATTGTTGATCTTGGACTCCCAGAGAATAAATTGAATAAACTTTTCAAAATATTTGAATTGTTTCTCATCAACAATATCAAAAGTAACCGAAATTGTTGAGATCCTAGAATCATGAAAACTTCCCTTGTTCTCTTCATTCAACTTTACAGTCTTTTCGAAGGCATGAAGTTCAAGGATCTTATCAACATCTATATCACCATACTGTGTTTCATAGACTGGTGCAATAGAGTTGATCTCTTTGACTCTGCTTATTAACTGCTCCCTGTCTTCTTTCATTTTGTCTGTTTTGTTCAATAATATAACATCAGCTAAGGCAATTTGTAGATGGGCTGTAGTCACGCCGTCTTCAGACAATTCTAAACCGTTGGATTTATGCCAATGACCTCCAAAATCCGTCAGACAAGTGATAATATGCTCAACATCTAGAACAGTGATTATACCATCAATATAAACATTACTTTTCAAACCTTCATCTAGCCAGAACATTCTAGCTATCGGTGCAGGATCAGCAATCCCGGATGTCTCTAACAGGATGTAATCGATCTTGTCACCGCTTCTTTCTATAAGATCCTCAATAGCCTGAACCCCGTTATCTTTTACTGTACAACATAGACACCCATTACCTAGATCAAGCCACTCTTGGTAGGAATTTTCCCCATCTTTGATAGTTAGTGATTTCTCTATTTCACTAGAATCTCCAAACTCATTCAAGATAACAGCAAATTTTTTATCACCTCTCTTAGCTATATGGTCCAGCAGTGTCGATTTTCCTGATCCCAGGTACCCAGTTATGATTGTTATAGGGATCTTCTTCTGCTCCCCTGATACTTCGTCTTGCTGTCTTTTACTCAATGTCTCTCTGTAGGTTTTCAATTGCTCCTCTTTCAAATAGTTCGTATTCACTTCTATCTCAGCAAGCTTCGAGTCCAAGTCTGGTTCTTCTCCTGTAACAAGATCAGGTATTTCATCAATCCCGCCGGTCATTTTTCAGCCTTCCTTTTGTGTGGTGTAGACTAAAGCTATGTGAAACTCTTCTTGACACTTTAGTGTAACAATTTCGGTATGTTTTTCATCTCTTCGCATCTCACTTCAAATAATCTATTATGTGACGATTAACCAAAACACTAAAGATCCTTACAATACAATGTATTTCAAGTTTAACAAGAAAGGGTGCTTACGCTCACTTCTATGAGTATATTCCTGATTTAAAATGTTTCTAATCTTGTTATTATAATCAAAAGCTCTCGTTGGACCATATTTCGAACTGCATAAATTTAATCCCTGTCAGGTCTAATTAGAAAATTTGATTCAATTCTTTCAAAGGCGACAAATCTTTGTTATTGAAATCATTATGGTATCTTTTTACGACCCTGTGCTGATAATAATAATATCGGCTTATTTGGTCCTTGCTCCCTTCACTAAGGTACAAGAGTCTTTCAATATACAGGCAATTCATGACATTGTGACATATGGAGTTTCAGATCTATCTAATTATGATCACCTCCAATTTCCTGGACAGGGACCTACTACCTTTATCGGTGCCCTAGCTATCAGTTCTCTCACAAAAGTGCTTCTCACGTTCATTCCACAAACAGCATCAAAACTTGATGGCCAGATGATTGCCAGAGGTGTTCTTGGTCTCATTAACGCCTTAGGTATTATGTATTTAAAGAACGCGCTGCTCTCTCAGCTTAGAGAACAAGAACTTGACAAAGAAATTCACAATGATAAACAAACTAAGCGCAAAACAGGCAAGAATAGTGTCAAAATCAATATCAAGAAGGAACAGCTTTTTACACATGACGGGAAGTATATTAGTTTTTGGTACTTAGTGTTCCAGTTTACTCAGTTTCATCTAAATTTTTACTCTTCGAGAACTTTACCTAACTTCATGGCTTTGCCATTGACAAACTATGCATTGGGTAAGGTTATTACAGGTGATTATGCGTTTGGTGTATCTCTCCTTGCATTTACTGGTGTAATCTTCAGGGAGGAAATCTTGATTCTTACCGTAATTTTAACGTTCACTTTATGTTTGTTCAAAAAGGTTATGGTGAAGCATATCTTGAAGTCACTGGCGAAGGGTTTTGCTCTAGGGGCTGCCTTAAGTTGTATTGTTGATAGCTACTTTTGGGGAAGATTCACAGTTCCTGTTCTAGAAAGTATCTTACTCAAAGACGGTGAGTCTAATGGGGCAAACTATCCTTTCTCTCTCTACTTTTCCCAGCTTGTCTTGAGATTATTTCTTCCATTAAGTGTTCCAGTCTTATCAGTAGCAGGAATCTGGAAGGATTTTACTCGCAATCAATCTTTGAGAATTCTTGGTGTCGCTTCATATATTTTTTTGATTGTGTTATCACTTACACCGTTCAAGGAATGGAGATTCATGTCCTATATTATACCAGTGATTAATCTATCAGCAGCAAGTTATACCTCATATTTGACCTCTAAAGGATCGAGATCTCTATTCTATAAAATTGTGGTGGCTTTTATCTTCTTTGGCTCTATAATCTCGTTTATCTTCTCAGTGTCATGGGCAGAAATATCTTCTTTCAATTACCCAGGTGGTTATGCTATCAATTCTTTGAATCAGAAAATTATGATGAAGACAATCAGCTCACCTTATCAGAAGGCTGGCCCTATAATTGTCCACTTTGATACCACAGCAGCAATGACTGGTGTTACGAGATTCAATGAGTTGTTAAGTAACAGTGGAATGAACATAACATATGATAAGACAGAAGACCCAGAGGAACTCTCTCAGTTATGGGATTCTTTTGACTACATCATTTCGCATGTTGATTTGGATAAGAAGCAATCTAACATCACTATTCCGCGCTCAGAGGATTACACATGGAAGAAAGTCGACACAATTCAGTGCTATGATAGTGTTGATCCATCAGGTGCAAAATACTTGAATCCACCTGCTATTATTAGGGACATCTTCAAGCATAAAAGTCTTGAGCCGATTAGAGGTGCAATTCGTCCATTTGTACATATGAAAAAAGGACTGTTCATTTATGAAAAGGAACAAACTACTGGATCTATGCAGTGACCACAAGAAAATTTAAGTTTTATCAATTAATTTCAATTGTAGCGTATTTGTAGACTATATGGAAGGAAGGATACATCACCCCTATAGACAGATAAACTATTGCCAGCGTTCCTTATATAAAATCAAGTTAGTTATGTACATGAAAAGTTCATTCCGAGCACGGAAGATACAGATAAATATATAAGATCCAGACCCCTCTGTTCTAAAATACATGCTCAAATAGCTGAACAAGCTCCTCCTTATGATTTCCCTTGATTAAAAGTTTTTTAGACTCTATCAAAATTCTAAAGTTCTTCTTTGGAATGTGGCTCAAAACTTCAGTCAAGTCGTTCCTCAAGAGTACAATGTCACCACTAATCTTTCTGATTTCAGTGTGCACATTGCTATTATCTTTATACTCAATGTAAATCGGCAAATTACCGTAAGCTGATCTTTCAAGGTGATAGGTTCCTTTTCCAAATCTTTTGCTCAAGTCAGATGATGAACCAATGTCTTGCGCCCTTATCTCACTTAAACGAGGAAAAACTGACTTTTGTGCAGCTGTTTCTGTGGAGTGCTGTCTAAAATGTTGTCTGATTACTGGAAGAAGAGATCCTGTTCTTTTAAACATTCTGGGAACAGATTGGCTATCTTCTTTTGCACAAGTAAGGCAATATTCGTAATGGACTGTTGTTCACTTACAGAAATGAAAAAAAATATTATTGCGAATTCCGGCTTACCTATTCAACTACAGCTGAAAATCCGAGGATCTATATATTATGGTTATATACTGAGACTTTTTGCCAATATAGAACGTTCAACAAGCTTTCAATGAGTCCATAATCTAACATGCTTATCTTTACCACCACTTGCCACACGCTTTCCATCGACACTCCAATCAACACTGTATACCTCGTCTTGATGGCCCGGTAAATCGACACTCAATTTCTTTGTTCTTATATCCCAAACTTTTAGAGTTGTGTCCTTGGAGCAACTAACCAATAGCCGACAGTCAGACGACCAGGCTGTTTGATAAACAGCAGCCACATGGCCCCTGAAAGTAGATATGAACTTACCAGTCAAACCGTCCCACAATTTTATGGAATTATCAAACGAAGCACTGACTATGTGTCTACCATCTGGAGAAAATTGCACATGGTTCACCAACTTTTGATGACCTGTCATACGACAAACAGGTTTATTGGATTTCAATGGTTCCCATAAGTACATTGTGAAATCATCTGAAGCGGTTACTATTCGCTCTTGGATAGCACCATTGATTTTGGCAACTTTTTCATAGTTTTGCAGTGCTTTCAGTCTTGCATCTTCCGGTGATGATGGTTTCGTACCGGTATGATCAAAAGCACCCTTTCTCAAAACGTAGTCGGTCGAGAGGGAGATATGGTTCACCCAGTGAGCATGGGACTTCAATGTATTGATTAGTTTCCCATCGTTGGCATCCCAAACTTTTATAGTCTTATCATGGGAAGTTGAGTAGATTATACCTGATCCACTCCACTTCACACAGGAAACAGATGACGTATGCCCATTCAAAGTCATCAATGGCACTCTTCTATCGGTATCCCAGATTTTTATTGTACCATCCTTAGAACCAGATGCTAGTCTCGGGCTATTACCAGGTTTCACTAAATGAAGTGGTTCCCATACCAGTGATGACACCCATTTAGTATGTCCTCTCAACGGTCCACCTAGTTCCTTTCCATCCTCACTCCACAATCTAACAGTATTATCCATACTCCCTGTAGCTAATCTATCACCATTTGGAGACCAACTCACACAGAGCACCCAATCTGAATGACCTTTTAGAACATGTTGAGTAGTTTGAGTATTACAATCCCAAATTCTTGCAGTTGAATCACCTGCCCCAGTTACCATTTTGGAGCTGGTATGTGGCGCAAACTGTGTGCATAAGATAGTAGAGCCATGTCCGGCAATTGATGCTGATGATCTTGTCACAGGTTTGACTTTAAAAACTGCCCTCGGTGTATAAACCAATGTCATGAAATCTTCTGTTGTCTTGATTCCAGGCTTCAAAACAGAGCTGTAAAGATTGTCTTTGATGTCAACTAAACTGCCTTCTTTCTCATTATTGAGCAAACTGAAGGAGTAGGGAACTGGTTCATCTTGTTCTCCAAGAAGCTGGTTCAAAAGCTGTTCCAGTTGTTGTTCAGAAATATTGCCTGGTACTCTGATACTTCCTCCCACAGATTCACCAGAATCTGATGCCTGAAACTTGATCAGCACATTAGGGAGATCATCAGGGACAATATCCACCTCTCTTGGCTGCTGTGCCAATCTCTTTTGCTTTTTAGAAGGTGGGGGTATTAATGTAGCCATTACTATGAGTTTCTATAGAGTATATGAGTTTTACGTACTTCCCTATATTAGAATCATTTGTGTAAAATTAATTTTTTTCAAACCTCATCGCATGAATGCATAGTCACGTGATAGGAAAATATCGATATATAATATATAATATCTACTTGACAATTATTATGCAATTGGTTGGATTCTGCTCTTTGCAAGGCGGTGTGAAAGTTCACTGTTTACAGAGATAGGTTCAAATAATGTTTTTGTATAATAACCATGATACACTGTGCATGCTGCTTCAATCATACGTAGGTTTTTCGTCAGAAGCAGAAGAACTGGTACCATCACTGAATGCTTTTGACCTTATATCTAACATCCAAGGATCCTGTAGCAGTTCGGCTGCGGTCAATCTCTTATTAGGATCTTGCTGTAGACACTGATGTAAAAAGTGGAATCCCATTTCACTTAGTTGATCTTTTTGTGGGAATTGCGGCAGGTGACCTGCAGCGATATGGTACATAATAGCCCATTCATTGTCCAAATTAGCCCAGGGTCTGCGCCCAGTGCACATCTCCAGGACACAGCAACCAGTGGACCAAACATCAATGGCTCCAAATCTAGAGCTTGGACCTCCGGTGATAGCCTCTGGTGACATGTACATTGGAGTACCTGTCATACTGTTGACTTTTGTTGCAGGTTTCCTTGTCAGATTCTTTGCAACTTTCGCAGCACCGAAATCAACAAACTTGATCACACCATTATGATCTAGTAGAATGTTTTCAGGTTTTATGTCCCTATGAACAATTTTCATATCATGCAAATAAGCAAGGCCCTCGAACATCTGTAAGGTATAAACCTGAATCACTAGTTCGTCTTCAATTCTTCCATGTTCTAGTAAAGCGGCTAACGAACCTCCTTCACAATACTCCATGAAAATATTGACTTTGTCCCTGTGCACTTCAACACCGTAATATTGAACGATATTTGGATGATTAAGCATTTCCAAGACTGTCATTTCATCCTTGATAGTTGGAACAATATGCTTGATCGACTGAGAATCTTGAAATCTGATTTCTTTCACAGCCAACACGCCACCAGTGTCTAGATTCAATGCAGAGTAAACACTTCCAAACGTACCACCCCCAATGAAATTTCTTTTCTGCCATCTCATGGACAAGCTTGAAAATGATGACGCTAAGAAAGATAAGAACTGGTTTTCAGTTTGAGTGTCATCTAGAACTTTACCCACATGCTGAATGTCAACTCTTCTTTCTTCCAGTTTAGCTATTTCACTCATTCTTTGTTGACTGACAGCCTCCAAAAGTTTACCATCGGTTTGAAATGCATAAGGTTGAAAAACCGGATGTAATGGTTTTTTCTCAGCTTCGATTATGGATCTGGCTCCCATAATATCGAAGTGGGAGATTAATAGTGACATACACCCAGCAACTTTTTCTTTCAACTGCTTGAACTGGACATCCTCTAGAGTCAAAATGTTGAACCCTTTGGAAACTTCCATTGCAAACTCCAAAGCTGCAACACACCATCTGAATGTTTTCTTATCTGTTGGGGGACAATCATCAACTATATAACTAACCCATTCGATACTCATCTTGATCATTCTTTTAACTATGAAAGTCTTTTGAGACGACGTAGTACTTCTGACATAATGTTTGGTTAAATCACGGTTCACACAATAAATCAAGTGAATTGCATCGTGGTTCCTATTCACCTTTTTGATCTGTTGTATGGATGTTCTTGAATTGTTCATCAACTCCAACAGTATTTTATAAAACAATCTTTGTATTTTCACTAAGTCTTTTTGAACTTTCAGCAAGCTTGACTTCTGCTCAACAAAAGTTAAAGTCTCTCCAACGACTTCCAAGAAATACTGTTTAGTTTGCTTTAAAGTTTGAGAAGAACCTTGATTTATCAGGAGAACTTCACCAGGTTTTATATCAAATTCAATGTTAGGGACAGTATCTAGGGTGACAATCAGCCCCTCCCACAACATTGCTTTGGCTGCATTAATAACGACAAGATAGCCTGACTCCTTCTCCTCTTCGTATTCGTCAAGAGCCAATATAGTAGGCCTTGGGATATATGCATCAGATCCGATTTCTGCTCCTTTCAATATATTCAAAATATCTTCTTGACGTCCATATAGTCCTCTTGACGCAAGAATGTATATCCCACTGGAAAACCCTGTTCTGACCAAAAAATGATTAGAATCTCTTAATAGGTCTAAGAATGGTTTAACTTTATTCATCTGAAAAAGACAAGAATTACTGAAAGCCTTCCTTATTGTTATTGAAAACTTCACTAGCTTTCTTCTTATGTTATTGAAGGTGTCAATTGCGGTGTTAGCCCAAGTGAGAATCTCTTGGTTCATTTGCTCCTTGGTTATCTTTGTGTTATATAAAACTGAGTTGATAGCCAGAGTCTGATCATGTATATAGCTTATTAATCTCGAGACTAGTTTGGTTGTCAAACCTGTTATCTGAGCTGCAATTTCAGGACCTGCACCCTCAATGAAACATCCAACATTTTTGAGTAGTGACCAAAATTGTTCCAAATCATCAGGCTCCTTAAATGTTTTGAAGCTTCGAGATGTGCTATTGATGAACTTTTTATGAAGTAATAAGAATAAATGCTTTACTGCATCTAATACACATTTATCAAATCCCTCCACTTCACCAAATTCGAAGTCCCATCCTTTTTGATACTCTTGAACACCATGTTTGATGCCTGTAGCCAATTGAATGTATGAAGAAAAATCAACAATCATTTCATCAATCATCATCATGGTTGGGTTGGTAAGCTTTCTAGCATAAGCTAAACGAATAGTGATAATCTCCTCAATCAGCCTGAGAGGGAAGTCAAGAATTTTCATCAAATTAGGAATGAAACTTGGAAGATTCAATTCGGTGAAAACCTCATGGAAATGTAGATAAGATGCCTTTGCCTTGTTAATCCATGGCACATGAGGGTTAAAAATTCGTTTACGAAAGATTGTAGCGATGTCTTTTTCTTTTAACATGGCATCGGCAAAGGTTGTATCGAGAAATCCATCGTTTCTCTTCACAGTCAAATCGAGATTTTCACTCTGCGTCCATTTCTGCAAGACCTTGATCTCTCTATTCAATGCTTTGGTGATGTTCTTCCAGGAAACCAATGCTTCAATCTTTGAGACGAAATCATCGCTTGCACATATCGGTTTTTCTAGTGCCATTTCTTTCTGGTTTCTCCAAAGATCTTTGAAGGTATCAAATCTCTCCAACAAACTCACAACTTCTTTTAAGGCATTCGATTGATCAACCACTTTAAATCCCAGCACCTCTTTGAAAAAAGAGTCGGCCAAAGACCTCGAATAATTGATGACTCTTTTTTGCTGCTCTTCGGATCTTCCTAATGTATATGCTTTGATTCCCAGCCACAGATTTTCTTTATAAGTTGTCTGAGCTGAATAGTCGTGCTGTGTGATTATTCTTCTCTTTTCAGAGCTAACAACATCACCTTTGAGCACCAGACTAAGCATTGTTTGCCATTCTAAACGCTCCAAAAATTTTGGATTGGCCTCTCCATTTTCAAGCATTGAGGGATCAAGTGACTGATGTGGATCAATTTCCAGGTAAGAGTCTCTATCACTAATGCGAGTACGACTGAAGCCAAAACTTGACCAACTCTCGCAATTTTCACCATCATCAATATAGTAGTCATCATCAAAATAATAATCGTCATCTGTCTCACTGTCATCTGTTGGATCTGTAACAATTGCCTTGGTGTAATAATCATCCACCATATCATTTTTCATTTTTTTTAAATACGTTTTCTCTTGCGAAGCGTATTGGGTATATTTTGAGCCATTACTGGAACTTCTGGATTTGTTTAGTCTTTGTGTGGTAGAAGGTGTTCTGGCTGGAGAGTATTGCTTTTCAATGCTGGGGATTCTCTGGATTGACCCAGAAGAACGCAGGTTATTGGCCAAAGAGTTTGTTGGTGATCGTTGGGCATGTTGGGTGTTCAGGGACTTTAGAGCTTCAACCTTGGATGCGGTTGAACTTCGTTTCAGGTCAGTAGGTCTCTGAAAATAATGCTGCGACTGCTGTGTCTGTTTTGGCGACTCTGGAATATTGTTTTGAGCCTCCACTATCTCATCATTTGGTTGTGCTGCTTGTTGGTGTTGCTTATAATCTGAGGGAGTGGGTGAGGAATTGGATCTGTTGAACTTTTGCATAATTTATATGGCGATTGCGCTGAGTTCTATCGGTGGTCTATATCAGTTATGCAGGCGTTTTCAATATATGATAGATGAGCTCGGCGCCTGTGTGTATAGGTGTGTAGATAGTTCTTTAATATCAAAATTTGGCTGTTTCAACTCTATTATATGATTCCAGACTTGGTACAGCACAAAAAACGAAACAAAAGGAGATAAATTGGTACAATCGGTACACTTCAGTATCGTGCTTGATCTTATTTTGTTCACTAAATTCGTTTCAGTGATCTTTTAGTTTGTCTTCCACAAAATCGCACAATCAACCGTTTCTTTAGCAATTTCAGATCTTTTGAGACTATACCCTGCGTGTATCTACCAGGAACTCAGAAGACTTCATGGTCTGAATGAGACTACATAAAATAATTTTTGAGACTAAGAACAAAAGATCTAATTACACGCTTATGTAATCATGTTTAACTTACAACTGTAGGCATGTCCTCAGTACAAGAAACACAGTCCTAAGGTACAGAAGTGATGCTATTGAACTTACTATACATGAGTTCTATAGGTACAGTGGACCAATAACAATTGTCTAATGCACATCCAGACGGTCTATTGTGGAAAAGTGAAGAACGAATAGAAAACTATGAATGAAATGGGTTAAAAAGAATATAGAAGAAAGAATCACATAAGTCTTAATGGATGCTATGTTTTGTAGATTGAATGGAATAGGGCATTCTTGACAATTTCGTTTCGGTTTCGTAAACTCGGGAAAATACTCCCATGAGTGTTTCTTTATTTCAATTTGTGAAATAATCTTGGTGCAACACAGTCATTGATGTGGTGTTCCAAGTGGAAGAATTCCTCAACACAGTCTTCCTTGTAGTCCTTCTCTTCGTATCCTTCCTCTTCCATTTCTTTGGTGACTCTCTCGACACATTCCTGATAATGATGTAGGTATGGTTTGATGCTTGGTAACTTGGAACATTCCTCTCTGAGTTTTACCATAGGATCTGCAACACCTTCTTCCTCTTCCTCTTCCTCCTCTTCGTCATCTTCCTCCTCGTTTTCGTCCTCTTCCTCTTCGTCCTGTTTTTCTTCAACAGTTTCTCCGGACTCTTCTGAAGCCTCAGTAGAACTCTCTTCGGCAGAAGATTCTTCTTCAGTTTCTGACGAAGATTCTTCAGTTGAAGAGGCAGTTGGAGTTTCTGGTTCCTCTTCGGACGCAGATGTTTCTTCTTTTACCTCGCTTCCCTCTGGTGTGACTTCTTCGAGTGATTCATTGGAAGGTTCTGGTGTTGATTCTTCAGAGGTGGTTTCTGAAGTTGAGTCAATGGCAACCGACTCTTCGTTGTCTGCAAAGGCTAAAGTTGGAACAAAACTTTCAATTAATTCAGCGAAGAAAGACATGATATGATAATCTTGAATTTAAGTGACTAATTAGTCTTTATTGTCTATTTGGATTCGATTCAGATTTTTTGGTATGAATTTTTTATTCACTATGTTTTTTTTTTCAGATTCCGAAACATCAAAATCTCATTGGTTACACAGAAGTAGAGTTACCCGCAGTCGATTAATGTGTCAAAACAGCAGGCTTAGATTAAACGAGGCCAGATGAAAACCTGGAGTGTTATTGCATCAATCACACGTTGCAATCACTAATGGCAGACTTACTTTAGACCCCTTTAGAGTGTATAATACACCCGTTGATGTGGAGATTAACTTACACAATGTCAGCCAGAATGATCTTCCGTCATCAACTTGAAAACTTGTAGGCTACTTCTCTTCTCAGCTACGAATTACGAGTTTCTCAAACACTTAACTTCATCAAGCTCGCTATGACTACACAAGGATTCAAATTCTCAACCTTACATTATAATTACACATTCATCAGGATGTCAGAATTATTTGTTTTCTTGTTTGGCAGAAGCTTTAGCTTTTTTAGCTTCTTTGGCTTGAGATTTAGCACCTAAGATACCACCACCCCAGTGTTTTCTAGATTCTTCATATTTATCAGAGAAGTTGGCATTGATGGTGGAGACTAAAGTAGCCAAAGCAGATTCGTCTTCAGCTCTGACTTCAGTCAAAGCAGCAACAGCAGAGGTTTTTTGGTGAACCAAAGTACCCAATCTAGCTTTACCTTTGATTATGGCGTATGGAACACCCATTTTACGGCATAAAGCTGGTAAGAAGATAACCAATTCGATTGGGTCAACATCGTTGGCAATCAAAACTAATTTAGCTTTTTTGTTTTCAATCAAGGAAACAACGTGGTTTAAACCGAATTTGACAGCGTATGGTTTTGGAGAAGCTTCTTGTCTAGTTTTACCTTCAGCAATGGCAGCGGCTTCTTTGGTCAATCTCTCTTTCTTCTCAGCAGCATTTTCTGGTCTGTATTTGTTGAACAATTTGAAAGCTTCAGCAGCGGTGTTTCTGTCCAAGACAGTAGAGAATTGAGCAATAGCTGGTGGGACTTTCAATCTCAATCTCAAGACTTTTCTTTGTCTTTGCAATCTAACGTATTCTGGCCATTTGACGAATCTAGACAAGTTTCTTTTTGGTTGAATGTCTTGACCAATACCAAATTTCTTTGGAGTGGATTCTGCCAATGGGTTTTTGGAAGTTTTAGTGACAGAGGATTTGGAACTTAATGGTGCGGCAGCAACCTTCTTACCTTTTGGAGCCATTTTGTTTCTTGATTACTGAGTCAATATAAAACACCTATCAAAAGATGATTAGCTTTTATTTTTTTTTCACTAGGTTTGAAGATAATACATTCGATTGATGTATCGGGGAATAATCGCGGTTTTTCATTTTGTGACTGCGATGACTGAATTCTTATATGGTGTATGGATGTTTCATCTCGCCAGTTGAGATGATAGCCATGAGACTAAGGAGCCAGTATGATTTCAACCATTGCGAGAGTAATGGTAATTGGCTGTAGTAGAGTGTATGGTGTGTAGAATATATTTCTGTTTTGTAGACGAAAATCAGGAATTTGCTGGATTTCTTTCAAACTATCTGTCACTACCACATCTCAAGTATATTTTCTCAAATATTACGTTGGTTATTACTATAGGATATCAATATCGTGTAAGTGTATTGCTAGATGCCATCCTTGAAGCTTCAAATAATCAACTTATATACATATAAAAAGCAATACTCAGATCATCAAGATACAATTAATCTCTAAAAAGACAGAACATTCATAAAACACTGGGGATCAAATCGATCGCAGCATTGAGTTCATTATTCATAAAAGGAAAGATACAAAAAGAAATTGATGTTAGGATACTTACTGAATCCAGCTCTTGGCTCTTTCAACTGCTCTCTCCCATAAAGTCCATTTAGCCCTTCTTTCTTCATCAATGGATTTTGAAGTGAAATCACCTTTAGACATACTACCAACAGTCTTGACAACATCTTCCAAATCATCCCACAAATTCTCTTCTGGGTTCTTTGATGATAAACCAGCAGCAATTGCAGCACCTAGAGCAGTAGCTTCAGCGTTTGGAGATCTTCTAATCGTGACACATGGACCCAAGATATCAGCTTGAATCTGCATGACTTCGTCGGATTGCGACATACCACCATCAACAGCTAATAGTGACAAAGGAGTTTTCTCGTAGGTACCAACAGCTTCTTCCAAGAAATCACCTTCTGCACCAGCATCAGAGGCCATAGCCTTCAAGATAGCTCTAGCTTGGTAACAAACACCTTCCAAAGCAGCTCTTGCAATATGGGAAGCTGAGGTGTATTGAGTCAAACCTAAGATTGTACCCCTGGCTTCAGAATCCCAATATGGAGCGAATAAACCTGAGAAAGCTGGAACGAAGACAACACCACCAGAATCTGGGACTAATGAAGCCAATGGTCCAATATCTTGCGCTTTGTCAATCAATTTCAAGTTGTCTCTCAACCATTGCACAACGGAACCAGCGACGGCAATTGAACCTTCCAATGCATAATGTGGGTGACTTTCACTTTCCTTAATATTTGGGAACCAGAAACCCACTGTAGTCAAAGCACCATGCTTAGACAATAGAGTCTTTTTACCTGTGTTATATAATAAGAAACAACCAGTACCGTAAGTGCATTTAGCAGCACCCTGAGTCAAAGCTAATTGACCAACCATAGAGGCAGATTGATCACCCAAACAACCCGAGATTGGGGTGTTTTCAATGGTTTTTAATTTTTCAATAGCAGCTTCAGACAAAGCACCTGGGTAACCCAATGGGCCAAGGTTAGGAACAGCAAATGAACCGTAGAATTCAGAGGAGGACACAATTTTTGGAAATTGGACTTTCTTTGGATCAATATCCCACAAAGCAAATAATTCATCATCGTATTCGAAGTTGTGAATGTTCATGAACATGGTTCTAGAAGCATTAGTAACATCAGAAACGTGGGCATGTTCTTTTGTTAAGTGGTAAATCAACCAAGTATCGATGGTACCAAAGAGCAATTGGTCACCTTTTTCGTATGCGGCTTTGACATCATCATCATTGTCCAACAACCATCTCAATTTTGAGGCAGAAAAGTAAGTGGAAACTGGAACACCACACTTTTGTCTTAGTTCTTCTAATTTTTCAGCTGAAACAGATGCTTTTTTAGCATTGACGATTTCAGCAGTTCTGGTGTCATTCCAAACGATACCGTAGTTGTATGCACGGCCTGTTTCTTTGTTCCAAACAATGGTGGTTTCTCTCATGTTAGCAACCCCAATGTTGGTAACTCTGTATGGAGCTTCACCTCTAGCGGCACGCTCATTGTTCACTCTTTCCAAAATAACTAAACACCCAGCTAAACACTGAACACCATTAGCTAGAACGTGTGCTGGCTTGACTTCCACCCAACCAGAATGTGGAAATCTTAGAGTAGGACCTTTCACATCTTCTTGATCTTCAATCTCAACATCCTCTGTAGCAGTAATGGTAGTACCTTCAGTAGTGTATATTTTTGTCTTTCCATCAACAGTTGTGTTGGCAGTTGTGGAATACTCAATTTGATGTTTGGCAATTTCCTCACCTTTTCTGTTAAAAAGAATAGCTCTTGAAGAAGTGGTACCAATATCGATGGAAGCAATCAGTTGTGTATCTCTGTTGGACATTGTGACGATATATGGGGAAAATAGCAGAATTTACGGGGTGTAAATAAACGGAAGGGCCAGTTATTGATATTTATACTCAAGGAATATCCCCAGCATTCGGCGGAAACCTTTCACGGATTGAATTGCTCGGAGTTTCTCCAATTTTTGTCTCGTAGGAATAATGCAAGTCCTAGAGACAAAACGGAGATAATTCTTGGGACAAGACTAATTTTGATCAATCCATACTGTAAAAATGATCAACTTTTGGTATTGACAACTCAGCGCTGGACCTATAAAAAGTATAATTAGAACGATAGAAGAGATAATTAGGAGACGACGGGCAAATGAGTGTTGAGAGTTTCAAAGAGTTCAGCCGTCACGGTAATTAGAAATAAATAAGGGTATAGTTACAAAACTGATGAGCGGTTTAATCTGACTGTTAATCAAACTAACAAAACTGTATCACTGGATTTGATCTAGTTGGACCAGGTGTTTGGCGTTATCTTCTATATGCTTACAACGCCATAGTTTTGGAAAACACTTTAGGTCATGTTGTTTAGGTCTCATGCTCCAGAAAAAGGAACTGTAGAAACTTTAGGAACCATTTAGCACTTGCATGTACCCCATTATCAAATCTGATAGAAACTGATCACGTAACTCCATCCCTAACTAGCCTGAAATGACTTGTTTTGGCTAGGCAAAGAAGAACCATGACATTTTCGTTCCTGATAGAATCACTGAGTACTGTTAATGATTTGTTACATAACCAGCAATTGTGTAGGTCTAGCTTTTTTTTGTTGAAAGTGTTAATATTGTTTAGGAACTGAACAAGATGAACATTCAAAGTCAATGATCAATGGTTTTGATTCAGGAAAGAATTTATCACTTTGGAAAAGTCATTCAACAGTTGAAAGATTTAGTGTAACCCGATGAAACCTGAATTTTATTACGGCATCAATGCTGTGTTTTTAACTTATGTCCCAGTTAGGAAATAATAACCTCGAAATGTCCAAAACTTTAGCAACCTTGCATATACTACGGGCATTTTCCATATTTTTTGAGACTTCAATAAGGGAACTCTATGGTATAATCTATAGATTCGACTAGGATGTTGCAGCCACCCGGGTGAACACAATGGACGTCCTCTTAACACTGCAAAAAGTGAGCAATTTCTTATTGCTGAATTCTGCCACGCTCACTTTCAGAAGAACATCAAAAAAACTTCGGGACATTTTTTTGAATTTGCGGAGAAAATCTTATTTGTCAATATTATAAAGAATGAGCAGGCTGCGCCGTTGAATCTCCATAAATCCGCTAATTTGGAACATAGTGCAGAAATTAGTAGTACCATCAATTTTCATATTGCTTTGATCAACTTCTGTCTATCCCCAAGATGAAGAACTACTTGTCTCTTTGTAGTAGCCAATTCACCTTCTTCGGAGATACTAGAAGCTAACCTTGTACAGATCGTTATTGAAGTAGTAATTTGTCTTCCTTCGCCATTTAGTGGGGTTTTACAGTCAAGGGTAATGTCTATTTTTCCGTTAATATGATTGTTCCATTGATCAAAGATCCGATGAGCTGTTTATACATAGAAACTCTCTACAAGAACAAGAAATGCCTGCTACTTACTATTGAACAAACAGTAAGATATGCGGGTCAACTGGAAGAATTGATTCTTCGGCTAGTAAAATTAATCTTGGTAGTTTCCTTGCGTTTTTGAAGCAAAGAATCCTCCTGTTATAACTCTTGAATTATATCTGTTTCTTGAAAGAAAGATTGAGCCTGTGATCCTTGGAATCCGGCTTTGTTTGCCGGCTTTTCATTTAGCTAATTCCGGCATCAGGTTGAATCCTCAATTTCTTTGAACTATATATCTGAGGTATTACGGCTGTTCCGTCGTACCTCTATAATATTTTCGGATAAAATCTCAAAACAATTGTATGATTATATTTAGAGTAACTGAAACCAGAATTTCATAGAATTTGTTAGGTTAGATTTCGTTGTTTGTGCACGTCAAAGGTACCAGAGCTCAAAAAGAGCCATAATTGAGCATGTTCAACCGTCTTCCAACTGTTCTCTGGCTGTTATGAATATCTGAGTATGTTAGAATATTACTCTCGAAAAGAACAAAAAACGTTCGCCATTATAGTATAGTGGTTAGTACACATCGTTGTGGCCGATGAAACCCAGGTTCGATTCCAGGTAATGGCATATTTTTTGTTTTTTATGTTACGCATATGAGCCAGGCAGAGATCAGAATGCTGAAGAAGCGAAGGGCTAATACTAACCATAGTTGTAACGTATTGACTCAACATGGGTGATTTTAAGTTGTTAGGAAAATAATCTTGTGTCGCCTTTAGGACTCTTTCACTATATATCAAAATCTGCTGATAAGTAATAAAAATATAACAAACGTAGAAAAAAAAAAAATCAAAATGCGATGAGCTGATATTTCAAGATATAAATCTGCAAATAGCTTCTGAAATCATGACAGACGTATTACAGAATATCCCCACTGTAGCAGATGGACAAGCTGAGAAAAAGCGAGTTCCTAAAAGAAGGTTTGTGGGGAGAAAAGAGAATTTTCTGGCAGGTGATGGTTCATCACTAATCAAGACTACCCGATTAAAAAATCATGTAGGTAGAGCTATGACACAAATTCCCAATGAGATTTTGGAGGACAAAGATCTGGCTGAGGCGATTAAGCTGCTGCCTTCGAACTATAATTTTGAAATACATAAAACAATTTGGAATATCAAGAAACAAAATGCGAAAAGGGTAGCACTGCAAATGCCGGAAGGACTATTGATTTACTCTCTAATCATTTCGGACATTATTGAGCAGTTTTGTGATTGTGAAACAGTTGTCATGGGTGATGTGTCTTATGGTGCGTGCTGTATTGATGATTTCACAGCAAGATCTCTGGATTGTGACTTCATTGTTCATTACGCTCATTCCTGTCTAGTCCCCATTGATGTCACTCTGATTAAGGTACTATATATTTTTGTTACTATCAGTATTGACGAAACCCACATTATCAATACTATCAAAAGGAACTTTCCAGCGAAAGCAAAAATTGCTACGTTTGGTACTATTCAGTTCAACCCCACCATACATTCAATAAAAGACATCCTGGCTAACGATGAAGATCATCCAATTTATACTTATCCACCTCAAATTTCGCCACTTTCGAAAGGTGAGGTCCTGGGATGTACTTCACAGAGACTAAAAAAGGAGGAAATCGACGCCATGATCTACATAGGTGATGGAAGGTTTCATTTAGAGTCCGCAATGATTCACAATCCTGAAATTCCGGCCTATAGATATGATCCTTATTCCCGTAAGTTCACCAAAGAGCTATATGACCAGGAGCAAATGGTAGAGGTTAGAAAAAGCGCAGTCACATTAGCGAAAAATGCCCAAACTGTAGGGCTGGTTTTGGGTGCTTTAGGAAGACAAGGTAATCTTTCAACCTTGGAAAATCTTGAGTCAACTTTGACTAAAGCAGGGAAAAAAGTGGTAAAAATCATCCTTTCTGAGATATTTCCTCAGAAGTTGGCAATGTTTGACAATATCGACGCATTTGTGCAGGTTGCTTGCCCTAGATTATCAATAGACTGGGGCTATGCTTTCAATAAGCCACTTTTGACACCATATGAGGCAATGGTAATGATGGGCAATGATAGAATGTGGGATAATAATTATTATCCAATGGATTACTACGGAAAAGATGGATATGGCCGTGGAAAAGTGCCTAATCATGATAATGTTTAAAATGCTTGAATTTACAGAAACAAGCTCATCTATATTTTAATTTCCTTGTAAAGGTTTTCAACACCTAGTAAAGTGGCAACCTCAAATGTGTTCCACTCCAGTAGTGTTTCATCTTCATATAGGATGTTTAATATCTTGTAGAACACATTATATAGTTTCAGAAAGTCCAAGCATATGCGATCCAAAACGTCATTAACGATTGCTGGAGATGATATGCTGAATAGGGATTGTTGTATTTCAATCATCGCAACTGGCAGATATTCATGAAGCTTTCTATCTATTGATTTCAAGTTTTCTTTATTGAAAAGTTTGTTCTCAACTAATGAAGAATACATGTAATAATCATCTTCTGACTCGATTTGTTCAATAGGAAATATCAGCTGAATTAGTTGCTGATGGATGTTTAGGCCAGATTTTGTTAACAAGGCTTCATATTCTGCTTTAATGAGTTGATTTTTGACTTCACTAATTGACATCTGCAGTTTCTCACATTGGGGTGATAATCTAGAGATTGACAAAGTTTTGGATAAGATGAAATCAAATGAGTTCAGTTTGAAGACTGATTTTGAGGTTATATCCTTCTTGAATAGCGTATTCGCTTGTAAGTTGATAAGATCAACAGGTTTTAACACAATAGTGTCTGCTAGAAGTCTGAATTCTTCTTCTGTAAGGCCAAGTATACTATCACTAGCCATGTCATCACTTTTGAAAATACTCAAGTTTTCCGTCAAACTGAAGCTCAACCAATCAGGTGATAGTAAGGAATTATCATCCATTGCCCAGTCATTAACCTGGTTATCACCCTTGACTTTCTTTAGACCTGTCTCCACAATGAAGAATACCCGTTCCACACACAACTTTTGGGAGAAATCGAGAACTTGTAGCAACCCAGAGTCATCACTGTGTAATTGCTTTTTAAACATCATTTTGTACAAACCCAACACATTGAATATCTGATGAATAATATCCAAATGGTTTTCATTCCTTAAAATCTGTTCGATCCTTAGTTTCAATGGATTTCTAAGAGAACCTATGACTTTGGCAATAGTAGAGTCTATTGTAGTTTGCAGGTAAGCAGGATCCTCATTCAACTGCAAAGTCTTTTCAAAGTCTGAAAGCTCTGTGTTTAAGTTTTCATATTCAAACAAACTTGAGATGAACTCAATCTCATTCACAATCATTGAGTGAACACAAGCTAGAATATCACCAATATAGCGCAATGGATCATGAGCAGAAAAAGCGATTGGTCTTGAATGGTCTGTCATGATAGACGTGTCTGCATTGTTGATTTGGAACGAAAATTCATCAGTGATAAGTTTTGATCTTGATTGAATCAGTTTTCCCATTATATCGTTGTAATTAGGTAAATTAGACGATAAATAACAGAAAGAAATCTTAATCAGTTTGATGTTTGTCTCAGGTCGAGAATCTCTCATTAGATTACTCAATTCGGTTGCTAAATAATGCGAAATCCTTTGATATGAATGCTCCAGTATAGAATTCATCTTCTCCATTATCTTAAATCCCAGATTTTGATTGTCCAAGCTCAACATAATGGAACAGTTCGAATGAATCTTTCTAGCTTTGTTCAGGATTTCGAAATACTCAATTGATATGTTCTCGTTGGAAAGATAGTGTTCCTCGTATTGATTCAAAGTAAACTTTTGTTTGAAGCTCAGTAGAATTGTTTTTTGCAACAATAATAGCTTTTTTTGTCTTATCAAATCTTCGACTTCCTCCAGGAATTCAGGTTTAATGTTCTTAACAGCGTTCAATTTTGAACTGGTTTCATTCAGTTCGTTGATCTTGTAATCTAATGATTCAATCTTGGAAACAACAGGTTCAAAATTTCGTAATATTGCTGAGTGCTGCTTGAGTAAATCGTTCTCAAGATCATTTCTGATAGCTCTTCTCGATATGGAGCCCTGTAAATCAGAGCGTATTAAACTTTCCAATTTCAAATTATGACGCATTTGAAGTATATTCAGTGCATCTCTCAAAACAGCATCATTGGATTGATAAGAGTTCAAGACCTGCGCCAGTTTATTACTTAGGACTTGATTGTCCCTCGTCTTTTTCACCTGCTTTGACAGATGCTGTGAACCTGGAATATCAGATATGAGTGCAGACCCATCGACTGAATTCTGCAAAACTTTCAGCGTCAACTCTGCATACTTCTCTGCAGTTTTTTGAATACTAGGGACATCTGCACCATCTTCTTGAGCTATGTCTCGACCTAGTATTGAAAGTGACTTCAACTTGTTGGTCAATGAAGAGGTATCCAAGGGAAGCACAAGTGGTGGTGCTGGTTCAGGAAGCGTAGCTGTGTTATTTCTGTGATCCCCATCAGAATCAGGTGTAGCAAATGCAGTATCGTAATCGATGAAATCCATCGCAATTCAGTCGAACGGTCTCAATGGTTTTGTTGTGATAAAGTGTTCATTTGAAGATCATCAATTTATGAAGATTTACGTAATTCAAAAATTTAATTCACTATAGTTTATTAGACAATTTTGAATAGAATAAAGCATCTGATTACTCATCACAGTCACTGTAATGAATGAACTAAAGAAGTGAGTGATATTATCGAAAAGTGTCGAGATAGGTTTCCTAACAGTATATCAAGGGTATCCAGAAATGAAATATATGAGGCACAAGAAGCAGATACGACTAATAGTAATGAAGAAAAGTCTGTTCTTCCAAATTTCGAGTTCGAGATAGTAGAAAGAAGTAATGATGATACACTTGACGGAAGCGTTGACGATGATATAAATAGAGACGGAGATGGCGCAGGAGAGTTTGACTTTCCACTATTTTCGTTTGGTGCCAGTGTTGAAGACGATGAGCCAGATGGTGATATGGATAAAGAGTATTACAATGAAGACAAACGAGGAAGAAGTAATGAAAAGAAGAGTAATCTATTACGAGTTACGCTGCGATCACCCTCGCCTGAGATTATAAAGCAGTCAAGACCTGACTCATATTACTTCGCTAAATACACAGATCATGAAAAAAGGTCATTCCACCAAGTTGCATTATCTGGAGATGACATTTGGGATCTTTCAAAAGCAAGTCTGTCAACTGACCAAGGCGTGGTGTTAGACTTGGCAAAGTCTAACTCTGTTGTAACGAGAGAGCTGGTAAGAATGAAAAAGCTGAAACAGATAAGACCAGGTAAGAAGAAGAGACTGGCTGTGATAGATGGTAGAAAGAATCAGAAAATTCGTGATAAGATTGCAAGGAAACTGAACAAAGAAGCAACGACAAGAGAGAAAAGAGAAAGGTACCAGTCAAGGCTAAAAGGTGTGTCGAAAGGAAGGGCTCCTAAACGGTACCAAAGAGGTAGAGTACAATAGAGGCAATGTTGGAATCCATTTGATATAACTGTGTGCATAAGAATGAACATAATTAACATGATAACAAAGCCATAATGGGTACGTAAACGAACAAATCTCAGAAATAGGAGATAAAAAAAATTGCATTATACCAGATAATGCTGTTTGTCTAGACAGTAAAAAGAAGCAAAAATGGATGTTGCAAAACCGTCTCTTTACAGTCATCTTTGCATAAAAGATAGTCGTCCAGCGAGTTATCAATAACAATAACAAGAAAAAATACCAAGAGTCAAAGCAAACCAAACACTAACAAAAAAGAATCTAGTAACTTATCAGAATATTTCTAGCTTAAAAGCAGATCAATGTCCATTTTTCCTTTGTTTGGACTTGGGGTGATAATTTGTGATTGCACATTCTCTTTAGTCATTTGACGAGCTGCCTTCAGTAACGTATCAAAACCCTCGTAGCTTTTGGGGATACATTCTTGTGCATCTATTTGGTTGGAAATATTTTTTTCATACTCATAGTTGTGATCAGCGAAAGAGTCTACTTGAGTATGATCCTTTCCCACGATCTTCAAGTTATAACCATCCCTCCATAGCCAGGTAAACCCGCCATAAGTGAAAGAAGTGTTTTGGATTTCAGTAGAAAGAGACTTTTGATTTGGTGAGACAGAAAGATCATGTAACTGTTTCGATGCCTTAAGAACCTCCTCCAACTCCAAAAGTGGTAAGGTTGAAAGGTCTTTCCTATTGAAAGATTCTGACATTGACCTTTTCTTCTTGAGTTTGAAAACAATTTCAGGTGGTTTTGTTGTAGAGGCTGAGTTTGTGCTAGCTCTTCTTTTTCTCTTTTGTGGAGCAAAATCAGTCAATCGTCCGTAATTTGGATCATTTGGTTTGAGACAGAGCTCAGGGAAATCCTCACCAAATAAGGGAATCAAGGCGAATCTAATGTTGAAACAGAATCTTTTGCAAAGATCTTTGGCAATTTGATAGGGAAGCCAAGTTCCCTGAATCTTTAAGAACCCCCCTCTCACACGCTTGACGTTTTCCGAGTTGATGTTGGGAAACTTATCGATGAGTTTCATTATTTCAGTCTTGTTATTGCCACAGCTTTTCCAAATTCCAGTGAAGAAGACGTACCCAGTGTTGTAATCCCACATGATCCAGTTTCCATTAATCTGGTACTCAAAGACGTTGAAAAAGCTTCTTTGGTCAACATTGGTGACATATTTCTTCCTAGTCAAGGCCTCCTCTGGAGATTTGACGTAAAGGGTGAGAAAATCGAACTGAGAATCAGGGATAGATCTGAGGATATCTTCGTCGACAACTTGATAGGGATATTTCATTGTGGCGACGTCCTGCAAAGCTTCTTTACCTTTTCCTCCTTCCTGCACCACACTGCCTGAAGAAGAGCCGAGAGACGAGGAACTCTGCCCTTCTGTCCTCCCTAGTAGATTTCTCAGTTTGGTAGTTTGCGATCTAGCAATGATCCTTGAAAAGTCTCTCTCAAAACAGCTTTCGCTATCACCAGGTGATGGCTGTTTACTGACAAGTGTTCTAAATCTCATTCAGAGATATATACATACAATATATATATATCTCGACCCACACACACAAATTGGGTGAATTTTGATTTAGTTCGACACTGGACTTAACGAAGAATAACGACTAATAAAAAACTAGACTAGTACGGTTTAACGAATAGGTCTTTATATTCAACAGAGACGAATAGTTTCTAGCAAACAAATCGGTGTGTCTGTGTCTATCTAACGACAATCGTCTCTTTTCTGCTATATTCTAGGGAGATGTTTGCTTGATCGAAAGATGGCTACCAGAAAGAAGAAGATTGTCGGTGGCAACTCAAAATAAATAATTTACTTTTTCCCTAATAGTGAAGAATGATAATATTAAACGCAAAATGTGACACAATCTCCAATTATCTCCAATGCCAATGAAGAGAGTGTCAGGGGAAAAGATAGAAAAATGCAAAAAGAAAAGAGATTGCACGAAAAGAAATTAAGGCAAACACCATCCAATGGCATACTCCCTTTCTGGGTATGCTATTCTGTCTTGGTAGCTGCTCCTCAGTGTGCCATAAGTCTTACCCGCTTCGTAATCTTGACAGTTGAGTTGAAGGCTTAATCAGTAGAAGATAAAAAGCCACTTTCCGTATGGGGACACTCTTGTAACTGATAAGGATTTTCCGGAAAAAGAAAAAAAAAACGTTTCTATACAATTTTTTTTCTTCTATCTTTTGAGGTACGAAAGTTGCACTCTGCAACATGTACAGCTAAAACCAGTAAACACACGGCATAAGAGACAAGAAAAGGAATCTGGCACACTACAAAATGTTTTTAAAGAACTGCTGTGAATTCTCCCAATGAAATCTATAGTCTAGTAATATACAAATAAAGTCAAAACACTAACAAGAATAAAAACAAAAAGAACAAAAGCAAGAAAAGAAAACAAGTATATGCAATATTGTGGCTTCCCATTCTAGGAAGATGTATCATGATTAATGGTGTTGCTCAGCATCTAAGCCTCAACAACCTCCAGTAGACCACTGTCAACGTTGTAGATCAACCCCCACAATTCGATGTCTCCTCGAGCGAGGGCGTTGATAACAACCTTTTGTTGCTTTAGTATCTCCAACTGTCTGACAACGTTGAACTCTGCCAACTTTTTGGCCTTAGCAGCCAAGTCCCTGATTGGTTCCAACTCTTTGACGAACTCGTCTCTTAATTCATCGATTTTAACCAAATATTTCATTAGGTTGGAGTTTTCAGGACCAAGGTCTCTATACGACAAGGAGTTCCAGATACCACCACAATCAGTGTGTCCACAGACAATAATCTTTTTTACTTTCAATACGTTGATACTGAACTCTAAAGTAGAGACAGTAGTCAAGTCAGAAATACTCACCAGGTTGGCAATACTCTTGAACGCGAAAACTTCACCTGGTGAGACATTCAACACATTCTCGTTGTATCTTGAATCGGAGCATCCAATCCATAGAGTGTGTGGTGCTTGTCCTTTCCCGTTCAACTCGAACAAGTTTGGTTTCAGTTCGTTGGTCTTCTCGACCCATAGCTTGTTGTTGTGCAAGTAGTCTTTCAAGTTGGAGTCCTTGGTCAACGCGAATGGAGACTGGTGATGAGGCTCAACATCAACAGCATGTCCAGCATCATGTTGGTGGTCATGTCCACATAATGATTTGTTGTTGTGTCCAAATTGGAAAGGTGGTGGGGTGGATGTTTCGATTTGTGTGGCTGCCATTTTCGAGTGTGCTTGTTGTAACAGTTTAAATAACGACCTATTCTTTGTGCTTGCAAATGCTCTACTGAATGTTGTCTTTGTTCTGATTAGTCTACTATTCGAAACGACTGGTGTTACAAAACAGGACATGCGAAGCTATTTATACAAATAGAATAATTATGGCTGCGATAACGTATGAGATAGGGATTCCAGCATGATTAAATAAAGCTTAATAATGAATCTTACCCAACCGCCGTTGACGTAACACTGTTTTATTAACTATTATATTGGCAATTGCGTCTGTTGGTGACTTCACTAAAAAAAAAATCTCGTTGCTATAGCAATTATGGTGACGCAACCAACTTGCCTCTTTTCTTCTCTGAATTAGGTAATATTCAGGCACCACAGTAGGCCTTTGCATATAGAGCTGTTGTTTTCGAGTGCTGTTGTGCTTTTTACTGAGACAGTAGGCTTATGTGGTGATGTTGCTTCCGAATTGCCCATCCACCTTCTTCCTGTTGAGACTGTGGAGATGTTGGTGTCTCTTGTATCTCGCTGTCTTGCTGTCTTTTCAGCCATGTGCTTTTTTTTTTTACAGATATTCGAAATCATTTTTCTATGACATATTCCATCTTGCATATTTCTCTCATGAAAAAGAAAGACTTTTTTTTTGTTGAGAACGGACAACATCAAATCGCAGCTTCTTCTGCTCAAATTGATCTGGTTACCATGCAGCTATAAATTCGGGAGTCCTCAAGTTCCGGGACAGAATAATAGTTCTGTACTTCATGATTCCGTTCAGAATATAAAAAACATGGGGGTTGCGCCTCGGATATAAAAAAGCATAACGCCATGTCTATCTTTCATCATTCTAGACCTCATACTTCCGATTAGTGCGTCTACGCAACTGTGTAGTGTATTACGTGGCATTGCTCAACACCTGATGATATGATGATGTTTCGGTATGTGTTTCCTTAATTATTGTCTGTCTCAGCTTGTATTTTTCTTCAATTGGTCTGTCTATCACTTACTTGAGCGTACACAGCAATATTATCCAACAAATTTTGATAGTTGTCAGCAAGAGTAGATGGTTTTTTTGTAACGAATTCATCGTCAGAAAAGACACACTCAAAGTCTCCGTCGTATCCACACACTTTTAGACGGGTACTCGTTGTGTACATAGAGTAATATTTGAGTTGCCCTACCAAACTGATACAAAATTTGTTGTTAGATTTGGTACCGTCAAACGAATCAAAATTTGTGTTAGATTTGGTACCGTCTAACGAATTGATTTGTATGTCAGCGCAGTTACCATTCAGTTTATTGAAGTTATTTAGAATAGCCCAGAACGGCTCCTCAGCCAGTTGATGAAACTTTACTGTCATGTTGCTTCGTAGCGGGCGCAAAAAATATCGTAAGGCCTCTTTGGATGTCGGTGAGTTTTTGAAACTGACATTACAAGATATCATTGATAATTGCTGTCTGTTTCCATCAGGTCTGGAATTTCAATTCTCTGAGGCTTACTCCTTATCTACAACAATAGGGGAATATATTGATGTCGTCAGTAAGGATGCAAATATTACCATCGATTGCCCTGAATTGTGTGGTGTTAAACTACCCTTCAATGTACAGTTAATTGAAGACCATTATTCAAGTCATACTTCATTGATAACTGGATGGAAAATGGATTTCTTCACAGAAAAAGATCTTTTGAGGGTAAAACAGCAGTATCTTGACGAGACACAGGAGTTCAATCCACGCCAAAACCCTGTAGATGGCTTTTATTGTGCATTGAAATTAGGTAATTATCTTGTTCGTCATAAAAGACAATTCAGGAAATTGGAGATGGACACATCAAGAGATATAGCGCATACAATGAAAAGCAGTCCACCAGATGTATCGAAAGAGGTCACGAAAAATGCACACAACCAGAAATGCGTTGATCCTGAAAAAGATGTTGAAGCCCACAACTCAAATTCATGTTTGAAGAGAAGAAAAAGCTCAAGCGTTTCGACACTGGAAATAGCCGTAAAGGTAAGTAAACGTGATCCAGTTGCTAGTGGTATATCCATCAAAGATATAACATCAGGCTTTGAGTCGACTGGTACGGAACTACCTTCCTCGAAAACATGGAACAATAGCTGTGTCAATGTTCAGGGTCTAGATGCAACGAACCAGATATCTGATTTATTACAGCACAATTCAACAGGAGCATTGACAGAACAATTATCTTCAGTTCCACAACCTTCTAGTGAAAAAAATAATATACTCAAATCAAAACTAACATCGGTCAATTCACCAGACACAGCTACGCAAATACATAACAGCTCAACACTCATTGCACCAGTAGAGGAAAGCCAGGCGGACACAATCAAATATGTTTCTGATGTTCTGGGAGATAAAATTGCAAATGTGGTATCTTCTCTCAAAACTGACTTGACTAATGAGCTTTTCAAAACAATAAGTGAGGCACAGGATAATATCAAAGAATTCGGAACAGAAGTGAAGTTGAATATTGTTGATGAATACGACAGGATTTCCGGATCGATCAATTCTTTGATGGTGAAAGATGTTGAAATCAGTAACAAGCTCAAGCTATTCGAAGAAGATATCGCCCGTTGGCTAAAGAACGTTGAGATATCGTTTGTTAACAGTACTGATTTGAAACTTCGTCATTGTATCGATTACTTTGAGAATCGAATACAGGAGGCCACTTTTTCAGTTTTCCAAAACTTATCAGTGCATACTTCACGGACTGAGGCCGAACTCAGGAATGTGATTTTCCAGGAATTAATGAAGGAGTTGATGAAGAAAGAAGAGATTACACATAAGCGGCTTCAGGAGTTTGAGTTCAAATTAGATTATGTGATGAACTCCTTAGAGAATCATTCAAAGGAGCTACAAAATAAACAGATGGAAACTTTGGAAGCAAGAATATCAGACTTAGCATCACGTAATCTTCAATTATATGAATCACTGAAGACACAACAGAAAAAATGTGAAACTCTTGAAAGCACTGTGGAGAAACTTGATAAGGTGATCAATGAAATTTTGAGAAAATCTCAGGACCCCGAAAACTCCGTAACAAAGGCTGCAATACTCTCAACTGTACCCTCAGCCAAGGGAAGAATCACATCACAGATAGAGAAAATGCTCTTTCCAGGGAAAAGTGAATGAATGTTAGCTATCTTTATGTTGAAATTGTAAAAAGGTAAATAGTATGATAATGTAAATGGTAAGCCCACGCACATTTTTTTTTGAGTTTTAAGGAATTTGATCTTCAAACTAACAAGAACAGAACAAACTCGACAAGAAGAACCAAAACTCATATTTCCTTTTGTAAAATGGTTAGTTTTCATGAGATTTGTAGCCCCAACAGTCAGAACAGCTACTAACATCTCTTCTACAGTCCGGTGGTCACTTTCCTTATCCAAAAGTATGTATTGCAAAATGAGCATTCTTTTATATCAGTGAACTAACATAAAGACAGCACGTTTGGGCACCAACTGGTATGTTCTAGAGCATCAGGCTTCAAGCTTGTCTAAGATCTTTCAGTATAAACTAACAAACCGTACAGGTGGTTGGTGGCACACACCGAAGAATGCCAATTCAAACTTTCTGAAGGTGGCATCTGTTGCTAGTGTTTTTGCTTTTATTGTTTTCAAATTCGGCCAGCGGAGAGAATATGTCGCTCAAACAGAGTACGACGAAGCGACAATCAATAGATGGGAAGCAGCAGCAAAGAAATACAACAACTAGATCTTAACGTCGACGTGCAGATGAATATCCTGGTCAACTGAGTTCAGCATTCATTCTACTAGTATTTATTCACTATTTATTTATTATTTATTTATTATTTATTGAATGACACTTGCGAGGCGTAGCTGAGATACACGAACGTAACAGTGATCTAAACTTTACAACGCGGACAACTCGCTCAGCGAATTTAAATATCATAAACACATTTTATTAATCAGATAAATGAACAGTTATATATGTAGAAATATGGAAAAGATGTAGGATGGTCATATATTCTGCGTTTAGATGTTACCAGATCTTCTCAATTGCACACCAACGGCAACGAATGGAATAAGGAAGGCTAGACCAAAGTATCCGAAGTGCAAGACAGCGAATGGGATTTTTCTGTTGTGAACTTTGAATGGTATATTTTCATACACACCTTCTTTGAAGTGGACTTGGTTCTTGACAGAGGAGGAGAAAGCTCTTCTTGACAAGGTTTGTTTGATGGCGGATTGTCTGGCTGTGTTTCTGAGAATGGAGAACATGACGATGAATACTGTTGATAACTGTTTTGTTTGTATTAATGACTTAGTGAGTACAAAAGTCGCCAGATTTTTAACAACTTTTTCGTCTAGTCGTTCCGGGTAACCTATGGTACTCCTTCTTTCTTAACTATGTACGATATTGAGACGATCTGATTGGCTGAAGGTCACGTGCACCAGTATATTTTTTTTTCTTTTCCACATAGAACAATTTTGGAATTGTACGACAAAATTTCAACAAGTTTTATCAACAAACAAGTTAACTGAACTAATTGTTTGAAAAGCATCATACACAATGGCTATCGCTCCTATTACCGGTATCCTCAAGAAGAAAATCGCCGTTGACATTTCCATCGGTCTCTCCATTGGACTTACTGCTGCCTCTTACTGGTGGTGGGGATTCCATAAACCAATGGTTCAACAAAGAGAAGAATACTACAACAAATTGGCTGCTCAAGCTAGTGCAGAGGAGGAGGACTAGCCTCACTCTCTGAATGATCTCATTGGGCGCAACACTGTGACCTCTGGTTGCGAAACATAATATTATAATCCATATTTTTACAAACATTAGAAAGTAATGACACACAGGCTTACTTGATTGATACAGTATTGGCCCTTGCACCATTATTTATATATCACGGTTGAATTATTTTTTTTCCATAGAAGAGCTCGTAGTAGTAGACTTGTGTCACGTTTCTTATGTCAGGTAGTTGTTTGCTCCAGGGTATAGCAACATTATTTCTCTGTGTTCAAGCAACAGATCTTTTCCTCGGATTCTGAATAATCAGTTCATATACATGGAATCTGGAAAAATACTTACCTAAGCAATTGGTATAGTTCGTGTTTACCTAAATAAAAGCAGATAACTCCAGTACTATAGAGGTTATCGGCATCAGATCCACACCCAGGATGAGTGCCCTGCAGGATTTACTGAAAGGATTGGGTACACATCACAAGATTTTGTTCATTGAGAAATCCTTGTCATCATCAATCAACAACTTGATTCAGTTCTCCCAATTGAAAACTAATACGAACATCTCAAGTGTGTTTTGGTTCGATAGTGCGCTAGCTAGCCCAATTCCAACCGAGGTATTACTGAACAACCATATAACGTTTCTGATAAAGTCGAATCTCTCCAACCTCTCGACTCTAAAGAGTAGGATAAACGAAATTCTCCAGCAGGTTCAACAATATCAAATATCCTCAAGCTCGATCAATATAGACCTTCTTCTCACAGATGACTACGTCGAGACGTTCACAAACGAATTGAACACTGTTGGTCTTACTGGAGAAATCAACTCCATTAAGTCTTGGAAGCTTTACATTTATGAAGATAATGTGATCAACTTGAACTTGAATGAATTCGAATCGTTGTATCTGTACAAAAACCCAAATTTACCCTATAAACTCGCTTCCCTGTTGAACCGACATCTGGTGGAGAATCCAGAGCTGAAAGTAACACACATTTTGTCCAAGGGCCTCAACTCTTCCAAGTTTGTTTCTATCTTCAAATATTTACAGAATAACAACAAGAATAGCATGGATCTGCTGCAAAAGAAGCAAGAGCTCAAAATTTTCAACGGGTTATATGGATCAAAATCAAACAACTCAGGTAAGCAGTGCGATCTAATTGTGTTTGAGAGAAATCTGGATTTTCTGAGTTGCTTTCTGAATCAACTGTCATTTAGTGGACTGGTTGATGATGTTTACAACATTGATCTTAACTCCATTGAACTGGATTCCAAAGATATCATCTTTTTGAATGATAATAAAGAAAACAAGGATTCACTCTATAACTCTATCAGATACTTGAACTTTGGGGTTGCTTGTGATT
Source organism: Komagataea salicaria (assembly GCA_003707885.2). Lineage (NCBI taxonomy): Eukaryota > Fungi > Ascomycota > Saccharomycetes > Phaffomycetales > Wickerhamomycetaceae > Komagataea > Komagataea salicaria. The sequence continues at coordinate 247,596 of PPMB02000009.1, forward strand.
TTCTGAATCTAAAGGCCAAAGAACTACAGCAGAAATATGACCAGTTTCAACAAATGGCGAAGAAGGGAAATGAAGATATCAAAAAAGTTAAAAATTTCGTTGAAGACTTGGAACATCTGGAAAATCTGAAAGTAGATGTAACCAACTTGACAAAAGTTAGCGAAGAGATTTTAGTCAAGATCGATGCTCAGAACGATACAGATTCAAGATTCAACGAACTATTGGAATTTCAGCAAGATATACTGCTACAGAATCAAAACTACTCTAACATACTTAAGAAGATAATAGAATTGATTTATTCTCAGGATTATCAAATCAATGACATTTTAAGACTAGTAATCATCACATCAATTGTTTTCAATGGATTGAAGGAGAAGGATTATAACACTTTAACTACCGAAATTGTTGAGTTCCATGGAATAAAATATTTACTGCTTTTGCAAAACTTCATCAAAATTGGTGTCATATCAATCAGAGGGGATCTATCCATTATCAAGAACTTCAACCATTTGAATGCAAAGTTTAATTTAGTCCCTGAAGAATATGACGATCTGGACGAGGAAGAACAAGAATCAACAGCAGATATTTTAGCAGACTCACTTCAATCTAAAAAGCCAACATTTGCATATCGCGGCTATGTCCCTCTTATTTCTCGAATCTTGCAACATACGATCAAGCCAAACAAACGATCATCTTGGAATGATCTTGAGCTCAACTCACTGATTTTGGGAAAGACAATCGATGAGGAACTTCTTCCTACTGAAAATCTTACATACACTTACTCTGAAACCTACAAGAACAATGACAAATTGGGTGGTAATTTACAAAATGATTCAACTGTCTTCATTGTCATGATTGGGGGTATAACTCATTCTGAACTGGCGTCCATAAAATATGTTGAAAATGAGCTCAAGAAAAATCATGGTGTTAATAAAAAATTCATTATTATCACTGACAGATTTATCAACGCGAACAAACTTATATCGTCCTGTTTATGATAGCAATTCAATGTTTGGTATCACTAACTCATGTAATAATGTAAGCTCATCGGCTGACGTAAGATTTTAACCAAGAAAAAAAAAATATCAAAAAAAAAAAATATATAGCTAAAATCTTGAACACTTTCTTGACATATTGATTGTGGATTGAGAGCGTTTAATACCACTTTGTTCTATAATGTTGAACTTAGTCTGTATGAACAGAGGCCGTCTTGGGGCAAATTCCTTGACGGCTCCTGATCTACCGATTCTGTCTTCTGTATTTGATCCGGTAAATGATTCAATCACTATTGTGTTAGGTCCTGGTGATTATGGTATTTTAGAAGTTCAGCAGTTTTCCAAGACAGGCTCAATCAAAACCTTAGCATCATTTCCTTTCGATTCTGGTGACAAAAATAAGCTATTGTCGTTTGCACATTTTGCTGATACTGCTCAGCTGGTCTTCGTTTTCGAGAATGGTGATGTTATATTAGCAACATACACTGTAGTTAACGAAGACGTTGACCCTGAAGATACTGTCATCGAAGTTGTGGGAAGTATTGACACTGGACTGAAAGCTGCTTCATGGTCGTCTGATGAGGAAACTTTGGTGTTTGTCACTAATTCAAAAACAGTAATTCTGTTGAATAGACAATTCGATTCCATTGCTGAAGTCAAATTAGCTGAAGAGGATGCAAAAATTTCAAACCATGTTGATGTTGGATGGGGTAGCAAAGAAACACAGTTTAGAGGTAAAGGTGCTAAACAAGAAGAAAGAGAACTTTTCAAAAATCTTGACTTGGAAAGAGACTTGAACAAAAGAGATCCAACTATTCCATTATATGTAGATCGTGGTGATTTATCAAAGCTGGATGAATTCAATGTTGAGATATCTTGGAGATCAGACTGTGAGTATTTTGCTATCAATACAATCGAAGTCATCAACGAAGTCGAAAGAAGAATGATTCGAGTCTTTTCAAGGGAGGGTATATTGGACTCTGTCTCGGAACCAGTCGATGGATTAGAAGGACCGTTAGCTTGGGGTAACTTGATCACTGCAATTCAAAGAAGAGATCTCGATAACCCAGATATAGATGGAGTTTTTGTTGCTTTTTTTGAACGAAATGGATTGAGACATGGTCAATTTGATTCCAGATTACCTTTGGACATCAAAGTGGACAAGTTACTTTGGAATTCAACTAATGAGGTTCTCGCTGTTCTTGCGAACAACAAGATCTATATATGGACTACAAAAAATTATCACTGGTATTTGAAACAAGAGATTAGAGTATTTGAAACAATTACATTCATAAGATGGCACCCAGAAAAGAATCTGACATTGTTAATTGGCACTCAAAACCATATAGAAATCATTGATTTTGCCTATAAAACAACGAAGGGTCCTTCTGTTGCTCCTATTGATATTGGTATGAACTTGGTTGTTGACGGTACTACTGCCAATATTACGCCATTATCAATCGCAAATGTTCCTCCACCAATGTCTTACCGTGAGTTTGAAACGAAAAGCAACATTTTGGACATTGGAGTTAGTAGGTCCAATGAGAACTATGCAGCACTGACTAATGATTCTGTGGTTATTGCATTCTGTGAAATTGAATCATTGAAAAAAGGAAAGTACCCCGAAGTAGTGTCAGTCTACCCTATCTCAAACTTTGCCAATGATCGGGAAAATGTCAGGCAGATAGCTTTTATATCAAATGAGTTTGTTGCAGTGTTGCTAGATGGAGAAGAGCAGGTGTCGAGAATCGTCATAATAAATATTACAGACCCAAATGATCCATACATTGTCAGTAACCTAGAAAGTTCTATGAAGATTGTTTTGATCCAACCTCAGTCAAACTGGGAGCAACTAGCTTATCAGGCAATTGATGGAAGTGTGCATGCTGTTCAAAAGAGATTCAATGAAGAAATCCAAGATTTTGATTTTGCTACAGTGCAAGTTAGCAAATTCCCCCAATTATGTTCTAGTTTTGAATTAGTGCAAATCAACTTAGACTCTGAAGTTTCTGAGGATTTTGAGTATGAAGATGAATCTGCTAATTGGGCTTACGGAAAAGAGTCATCGAATAGCTCAAGTAAAGGCTTAGTGGCTTTTGGTATATCCAAAAATGGGAAGCTGTTTGCAAATGATGTTCAATTATCCAATGCCATCACATCAATGGTATTGACTGAAAGTCACTTGTTGATTACTACTGCCCAGCATATTCTGAGATTTGTGCACTTGAATAAGACTCAGTTCAAACCTTTAATTGAATCCACTGATGCTATCAATGACGAGAGAATTCGCCAAATTGAACGTGGATCCTTATTAGTGAACGTTATGCCTTCCAAAGCAGCAGTTGTATTACAAGCACCGAGAGGTAACATTGAAACCATCAATCCAAGAATATTGGTTTTAGCTGGCGTCAGAAGCAATATCAAAGCCAAGAACTACAGGGATGCATTCATCACCTGTCGTACGCATAGAATTGACTTAGATATTTTACATGACTATCGACCAGACCTCTTTTTACAGAACGTGGAGTTATTTATCAAGCAGATAGATAGAATTGATTATTTAGATCTCTTCGTGTCTTGTCTTCATGAAGAAGATGTGTCAAAAACGAAATATAGAGAAACTCTGTCTGATGAAGAGTTGGATGAAATTGTAAAAGAGAATCAACAGGGAAAGCTGAATGACTTGCCAAATAAGAAAAAATGGGTTGACCCTAAAGATTCGAAGGTCAACAAGATTTGCGAAGCGATTTTGGCTGTTTTGTTGACACAACCATACAAGACTAAGTACCTTCAAACTATCATCACTGCCTATGCCTGCGAAAAACCTGCAAACCTTGAAGCTGCCCTTAAGCTGATAACCTCATCCGAAAATGTGGAGGAAAAGGAGAAGGCCATTATTCACCTATCATTTTTACAAGATGTCAATCTACTTTACAATGTTGCATTGGGACTTTATGATATCAAATTAACACTGGGAATCGCTCAGCAGTCACAGAAAGACCCAAAAGAATATCTACCGTTTCTTCAAAACTTACACGAACAAACAGAACTTCGTCGTAAGTTTCTAATCGATACCCATTTAAAAAAGTACGATAAAGCTCTTGTTTCACTATCAGAACTAAACAAGGAAGAACACAATGGTGAGGTCACTCAAGAATTTCAGGAGTATGTTGTTGAACATGATCTTTTCAAAGTTGCCTTGGGTATTTTCCATCATGACACCGAAAAACAAGATATTATCTTGTACCTGTACGCAAAAAACCTCTATTCAAGACAGGAATACATTGAAGCTGGTTTGACTTATGAGTCGTTAAATAATTATGAAGATGCGTTGGAGTCCTATATTTTGGGACAAAGATGGAGGGAAGCATTGGCTATCACAGCAAAACCAGAGTTTAAAGATAAGCTAGAGGATACTGCTGAAAGATTGATTACCACATTGACAGATGCCCACAAATACTCTGATGCTGCTCAGATCCAGTTTCACTTCTTGAATAATATAGAAGCAGCTATTCAACTGTTTTGTAAGGAATACCAATTTGAAGAAGCTATCCTCTTAGCTGAGAAAGAAGGTAGATCAGAGCTTGTTGAATCTCTTATTGATGCTGGATTGGGAGATGGATTTGGAACTATTGCTGAACTAATTGCGGACTGTAGTGGTCAGCTAAAGTCACAATTGAACCGTCTAAGAGAATTAAGAGCCAAGAAAGCTGAAGACCCATATGCATTTTATGGCCAAGTTGAAGATAACAACATGGCAGACGATGTTTCCATCGCTCCTTCTGAGACTTCTACCAAGGAGTCTTTTTTCACCAGATATACTGGTAAGACTGCTGGAACTGCCATGACTGGTGCCTCTAGAAGAACAGCTAAAAATAAGAGAAGGGAAGAGAGAAAGAAGGCTAGAGGTAAAAAAGGTACAATCTATGAAGAGGAATATTTGGTCAGATCTGTTGGAAGACTGATTGAAAGATTGGAGCAAACCAAGTCTGAAGCCGTTAGACTAATTGAAGGTCTTATAAGAAGGGGCAAAAGAGAGCAGGCCTATATTACACAAAAAAATTTCGTTGAACTACTGGCAGAATTGAAAGAAAATGTTGTTGAGATATACAGTATTAGTGAAAAAGACCGTGAGAGAATTGATGAAAATGGCGAAGTGTACTACATTCCAGAGATTCCAGTTCCAGAGATTCCTGAATTTCCAAAGAAGAATGTTTTAGACTACTTGTCATAAAATCCATTTATCATTCATTATCATTACAAAGTCATTACTCTCGCGAGAATATGTCATTATTCTTGTAGTATCCCGATCTCAACTTCTGTTCGTGAGCTAACAAAAGGAAGCTCAATGATTGAAGTGTTGACTTCAAGGCGTTTGTTACAGATTCCTTTTTGGATTTTGTTAAGGCAGTCGACTTACAAGGCATATTCTCAGCTTTGCCTTGACCAATTTCTTCATGTATCGTACCATCTTTCAACACAACACGCACTTTTGATTGCACCACAAATGTGTATCGGTTATCAACATCAGAAGTTGACACGACAGTATCGCGTAGTATTTTTGTTTCAAGAACTTCAGTAGACCATCCATTGTACCCGAAAATTTCATTAGCAAAGTTTATAAGTTTGTACAATGGAACATCGTCATGAAATAACGGGTTGTAATGCTGATAGTGCCTTCTGGAACTCTTGAACGATTCAATTTTTGCTTGAAAGGAGCCGATTTTGAGAATTGACCAATTTGAGACAGGCATGTAACTGATATCCTCAAATAGAAAGTCTAGATCCTCGGGCATAGGAAAGTTCATCTCAACAATACGATCATTTTGCCCTGGAGATGTCATCTTTCTCCCTCTACAGTGGCATTTCAGATGAAAGTTTAGTTATAGTCGAAACAAAAAAAAAAAAAAAAGCTGTAGTTTCTAGTGTTGTGTTTGGTATCACAACATACAAAAGCTGTCTCGGTAGAACGCCTACCATACTTGAAGTAACAGATGGAGCTCATCAATGGGCTGATGCAGAATAGTCAGAGTACTCAGTCTGTCGAGGAGATTATCCCTACCCTATGCGACAGACTTACACATTCCCAATTAGCTAGCGACAAAAGAGCCGCCATTTTGTCTCTGAAGGGCTTCAGCAGGCAGTACCGTGAACAGGTGGTTGCTAGTGGCCTTCGTGGGCTGATTCAGACATTCAGGGAATTTTCAGAGGACATTGATCTACTGAAAGCTACATTAGAAACCCTGTTGATTCTTTTCATTCGTGGTGAAAGTGATCATGATATGACGAGGAGTTTCATATCACAGCAATCGAGACTCAAAAACGGAAAGTATCCTTCGCCATTGATAATGAAAGAGGAGGAACAAAGTACGATTGACCAGTTCTCACTCTGGATTGCCGATGAAATAACTCAGGATGATAAAAATATTGACGCTATGGTCTCTTTATTAGCGAACAACGATTTCTATGTGAGATTGTATACCTTACAGCTGTTGGAAGCTTTAGTTTCAACAAGACCTCAAAAGAGTAAAGATCTTTTGCTAAATGCACCACTGGGTATCTCATCTTTAGTACAAGTGCTCCAAGATCAACATGACCCAGTTCGAAATGAAGCAGTTCTATTGTTGATGTCCGTTGCTAATGATAACTTTGATATTCAAAAACTTGTGGCATTTGAAAGCACCTTTGACAAGCTTTTCGAGATAATTCACGAGGAAGGAGATATTAGAGGAAGTATTGTTGTTCAGGATTGTTTAACATTAATAGGCAATCTGCTAAAATACAATGTCTCCAATCAGAAGCTATTTATGGAGACAAATTGCTTGCCAAAGTTAGCATACTTGATAAGTGAGCCATTCAATGGTGAAGAGATGGTGTGGAATGATCAAAGATTACAAAATATTACTATCGTGTTGGATATTGTTAGATTGTTTGTCCTTGAAGGGAATGAATCTACGAGAGGGAATCAAAATGCTCTTGATAAAGCTGATATCTTCCTATACATTTTAAGGCTATCATTCTCTGGTCAGACGCCCAACTCTATTAGATCTGCTGCATTATTGACTGTTGCAGATTTGATCGACAACAATGAAGATATGCAACTGAAATTCAGTTCAATTGATGTACCTTATATTGATCCAAGCTTACCTTCGCAGTTACAGAATTTTAACGGAACGATTCCAGTAGTTACTGCTCTACTCAATTGGTGTTTATTTGTTAACTCTGTTCATGTTTTTGATATCCGTGTGGCAGCTGCACATTTATTGAAAGCTTATTTGTCTGGTAATGAATCGAAGAAACTGTTCATAGACGACCAAATAATGGCATTCAAACTGGAAGCTACCGAGGAAAACGAACTTGTGTCTCCTAAGGTTGATGATAACAAAGAAGAGCCTGTCTCTGAAGAATTCGTGAAAGCTGGGAATCTTGAAGCAATTTCCAGCGAACCAACAAACGATCTTCCTCAAGGCTCCGTAAAACCTCCATTAAAGCCAATCAAAGAAGCACCAATTGCAAATATATTTGAGGCTCTATTGGAGTATGACCCTGAAATAAAACTGAACCCATATAAAGTCTGGTTCTCTAGTTACATCTTGATCTATATCATTCACGACAATGAAGGAATGAAAGAAATCGTCAGAGGTATCTCAAGTGGAAATGAAGAGGAAGGAGAAGAAGTTATCAGTGCTATTCAGTCGATTTCTGATCTTTTGATTCCCAACTTGAACACGCAGGATATGAGAGTTTCGATTGGTTATCTATTACTGTTGATTGATTGGCTCTATGAGGAGCCATTAGCAGTTGATGACTTCTTGAGCAATCCGTCAGTAGTGAAGTCCCTTCTCACATTCTTATCACAGTCATCATTGAAAAATGGGCTGACCCAGGGTCTGGTAACCATTTTACTTGGTATCGCTTTTGAATTTTCGAGTAAGAACTCCCCAATATCCAGGGTAGATTTGCATTCAATGATTGTCAAGATTCTTGGAAAGGATAACTATGGTTTCAAAATTTTGCAATTAAAGGAAAACAAATTGTTTTCTGAATTCAAATCAGAGGATATATTTGACCCAAAGAGAGATGAGACTGGGTTACCAGAAGTGTTTTTGCACCCGTTAGTTACTCTATTAATCAAAGAGAATTATTACAGAATAAAAAATACATTAAACCAAGACCCAACTCTAGAATCAAATGGTCGTATCTCATATGAAAAATTTGAACAACTGAATGATACCTACCAGGTGTTGAAATCAGCTTATGAAGATTTTCAGTCGAGCTCCAAAAAACAGGAAGAGGTATCTAATGAACTACTAACTAAATCAAATTCAGAGTTAGTAGACGTGAAATCACAACTTGAAGTCTCAACAAAAGCGTTAGAAAGTTTACAAGTTGAGCATGATGAACTGAAGGAAAAATTCGAATTAACCTCTAAGGAATTGAAGGTATTGGAAGATGAATGTTCCAATCTGAAAGATGCATCACTCAAACAGCAGTCGAATTTAAAGGAATCTAGTAACGAGTTGATATCCAAAAATACTGAGATTGAAAATTTGAAAAAACGATTAGCTGAAGTCTCGGAACATAAAACAAAAGCTGAAGATGGCATCAACAAAATGAGTAGAGAGTTGTTTCAGTTGAATAAACTAAAAGACGATCTTGAATCACAAGTTAAAAAGTTTAGTAAAGAAATTCAAAATCATCAAAAGAACGAGGAGCAACTACAAAAGTCTTTGAAACAAAAAAATGAAGACCTTTCCATTTTGAACAAAAAGCTATTGGATCTAAATCAACAGTTGAAGTTTTCAACAACAACGAACAAAAACCTCGAAAGGGACATCGTTGAATTGAAAAACAAAGACATTAAACAGACTGATATTATTCAGCAAATGACTGAAAAGTTACGATCACTTGCAAATTCGCATACTCAACTGAGTTCTGAGAAACGAGATGCTGAAAAAAGGCTGGAAACTGTGACGGAAGAATTTGCCACGGAACTAGACACCTATAAATTGAAAGTTGAAAATCTAGAAAAAGCCAACAACGAACTATCAAATACTATAAACGACCTGAATAAAGAAAACGAAGATGTCCGAATATCATTTGAAAGAATGAGTTTTGAAACAGAGTCCAAATTTTCCCAGTTGAAGGAAGAATTTGACAAGCTGGTCGTGGAACACAAAAAAGTGAAAGAAGAATTAGATAATAAAAATCAGTTCACCGAGAAATACAAGGCAAAATTAGATGAACTCAATAATCAACTTAAAGAAAGTAATGATGAGGCCATTAAATTCAGGGAGGCACATCAAGTCGAACTGAAATCTTATCTGAATAATCACTTGAAGGAAGTTGAAGCCTTGAAGGAAGAATTAAAGACCCAGGAGAGTGCCCTTATTGAACGAAAAAAGGCGATGGATTGTCAGGCTCAGATTCTAGGAAAGGAAAAAGAAGAACTCAACTCTGAAATTCAAAGTTTAGGTTCAAAAATTGAGACTCTCCAAAAGACAATATCTGAAAAGGACACTGATATAGAAAAAATATCAAATGAATTGGTCTCCACAAAAGAGCAAATAATATCTTTGTATGAACAAAGGAAAGAATTGACAGAAAAGCTGGAAGCAGCGAACTTAGAGATAAACAGAAGAGAAGAAGAAAACCAAAATGTCAACGAAGAACTCAAGAAGGTTACACATGAGTTAGAGAAAGAGCTAGATGATAATGCATTGGAGTTCGAAACCAAAGAGACTGAGTTAATGACCACCGTAAACTCGTTGAGGGAAAATATCTCCTCTTTAGAGGCTGAAAAGAAAACATTGTCTTCAAGTCTGGAAATTATTTCGCAAAGGATAGAATCAAAAGACAAGGAGTACGAGAATTTATCACAACAACTAAAGAACAAAATCAGCGAAAACAATGAACTGCTTGAACAGTTAAGCAAACAGAAAGAGGAACATGGCGCTGTACTTACTCTTTTGAATCAGAAATCTGAGGAAATCAGAAGTTTAGAGGATCAAAATGCAAAGTTGGAAAAGAAAAATGCAGCAAAGGCCAATGAGCTGAAATCAATTCAATCTGAGGTTGAAACCTTGAAATCTCAGCTTGAAACCAAACAAAAGTCTTATCAGCTGAAATTAAAAGATATGAACGAAGAAATAAAAAGCCTCAAAGACACAATCGAGTCCAAATCAGAAGAATTTGAAAAGGAGAGGGCATTGTTATCTGAAAACTCTGATTCGGCAACAAAAGAATATTCTGAAAGAGTCTCAAAAGCAGAGGAACAGATGAAACACCTGGAAAAAAAGAGTCAAATAAAGATAGATGTTCTGAACAAGCAGAAAGAGAAATTGTCAGACAAAATCAATGAACTAGAATTGGCAAACAAGTCGCTGAAAGAAGATGTGGAAGGCAAAGAAATCAATATTTCTAGCCTTTCTAATACCCTTAGTGAAGCTCAAGATAAGTTGAAATCTTTGAATACAGAGCTTGAATCTTACAAGAGAGACTCCATAGAATTATCTACAATTCAAACACAATTGTCTTCAATGAGAGTGGAGTTAGATGTTTCTAAAAGTGAGAATATTTCAAAACAATCTAGAGTTAAAGAGTTAGAAAAGGAACTGAATAACAAAATACTTAAAACAAACGAACTCAAAAATACACATTCGAATGAGATAGAGTTACTGAAAAGTGAGAAATTAGATCTTGAGACATCAATTAAGAGTTTACATAGCGAAATCAATACACTGAAGCAGACAATCAAAGACTTGGAGAAATCAAAAGAAATTTTAGAGTCGGATTACTGCACATTGAAAAATGAACTCCAAGTTTGTGAGAAAAAATTGAAAGACCAGGGCTTAGAAAACTCAGTGAAGTCTGAGAGCACTGACATAGAATTACAAAGTCTGAAAACCAACATCCAGAAACTTGAATCTGAAAATTTCAAGCTTGCTGAACAGAACAAGATATTGTTGTCTTCAAATGAGGAGCAAAAACTCAATACAAAGAATCAAAATCAGAAGTTGAGTGAACAAATTTCAGTACTAAAGTCTAAATGTACTGATCTTGATACTCTTCAAAATGATAATATGACTCTGTCAAAAGAGCTAGACGAACTCAAGAAGCAGTTAAAGGATATGAAATTGATAGAGGAAGAGAGAAATACACTACAAAAGGAACTCAATGATGTAAAGGAGTATTCTGTCCCAAAGAGCGAACTAGATGATCTCATACTTGTCCTAGATGATATAGAGACAAAAAAATCTGAATATAAAAGAAAAGCTCGAGATTTAGGTGCTGATGTTTCTAGTGATGATGGAGAAGAAGATGAAGAAGATGAAGAAGAGGAGGAGGAGTAAAGTCTATTCCAGCTTTACATAATTTGAGCACTGCTCTCGAATATTAAAAACTAAACCCATACAAGTGTAAATTAACATCAATCAATGTATAATAAAATTTTGCTGAACAGCGTGTTCAAGTATTACGTACTATTCATGTGAAGCACGTGGATCGCTCATTCTATATATGGAAACTAAACTCTCGTTCATTTCAGCAATTTGACCTATATCTTGCGGAGTAATAAAAATAGTTTGGGAATCATATTCCTCTGAAAGTTTTTTTAGCATTAATCTCATTCCAATTTTTCTATTCACTTGATCCATGAACACATCAAATTCATCTAAACCTTTGATACGAGAGCGCATTGGCTTCCAAGTGGCCAATAATAATGCAATTTGAGAAAATGATTTTTCACCACCAGACAAGGTATCAACATGCCTAGGTTTCTTGTCATTTTTCGTGCTTACCAACATTTTGAGTTTTCTCTTGTCAAAATCAAACTCAAGATTACCAGTGAAGTTTCTGAATTGTAAAGAAGACTTGAAATCTTGATCAGCTGAAATACAAGTGAAGTCTCTTGATTCCTGGAAAGCCTTTAGTCTTTCATAAATTGAATGATTGATCATTTGTCGGGTCTTCTTTATTTGGCTAAACTGTTTCAAAGCATCATGATACTTGCGTCTGGCATATTCATCTTCATTCACTATTTCTTCAGGACTTTTGGCCAATCGAGAATTTGCATCTTCAACTTCCCGATTGACATTCTCGATCATCTCTTTTACACGCTCCAGTGAATCACATACAATCAGGTCCGCTTCCTCTCTAGTGGCATACTGAGAACCTTGGTTCATGTTTTCTTGAAGAGCAGTTTCTAACGTAGGCCGTTTCTGTACAAGTCTTTCCAATTCGCTTTCTCTCTTTGTCTTACTATTCTGTAAATTATGCAGTTTTGTCAAATTGAATTGCCTGGTAGATTCGCTATCCTGCAACTTTTCTTTAAGCTTAACACCTGTCTTGTATGATTTCTCATAGACCAAAGAAGCTTGGTATAGCTCTTCAGAGTGTCTATGAGCCTGTCTTTTATCTTCTTCTATACTCTCATTGAGTTCTGGGATAGTATTCTTGTAAACATCAACTTGCTTCTTGAGCTCAGTTAGTTCCTCTTGCAAGTTCTCTATTTTACCGTTGTCAGTTTCCTCTTCCACTTTTCTACGTATCTGATTGTAATTTGAATTACATTGACGCAAAGATTTTTCGATTGAGACGATAGCTGCGTCTTTTTTCCGCCTGTTGATATCATTTGAAATCGATTGTTTCCTATCTTGCAATTCGTTCAGATCCTTTTCAAGATCTCGTGTATCAGCAATAAGCTTACTAGCATCCTTATTGAGTGGTAAAATTCTTGAGTTAGATGCTCTATCATAATTCAGAGGATCGATTTTGAGCCCACCATTAGCACCGATGGATGTTACAAGACCTGAAGTGTTAGAGTTAAGTGATATGATTGATCTTACCTTAGGAGTTTTACTTTCAATGATACGTTGTGCTTCCTTTCTGTCTTTCACCAAGACCAATGATTCTATATGTCTTGAGTCAATCATCACATACTTTGCTTCTTCGTTACTGAAGAAAATTGCATCCAAGACTGTAGTGAACCTTTGATCAGGTACACCAGATGAGTAATCAAAAGTTTCTGGTTTTCTAATCAAAATTGCTGCATAACAATTTTCTTTTCTCAAAATGGAGTCTAATTTCATTTGATCTCTGCTGGAATGAACCACGAAAGTTTTTCCATCCTTGTTCAATATAGTATTGATAGCTTGGTGCCAATCCTCATAGCCTTCTTTTATTTTCATGTACATACTGAGAGGACCAATAACACTGGACTCAAATTTGGTTTGTTTGATGGTTTGTACGACTCTGGAAAACGATGATGGAAAACCACTCAATGGGTCTTTGGTGTCACTTTGAATCGCCCGAATTTGATATTTCATTTCAGCAATCTCTTGGCGTTTGTTGTCAATTTCAATTTCTACCTCTTGATGTTTATCTTTCAATACATCTAGTGCTTCCTCCTGTTCTCTCCGCTTCTCTAATAGATCATTTTCAAGTTTTGTTTTATCAATCTCCAGAGCTTTGAGTTTCTTCATCAAAAGTTCCTTTGAGCCGCCATTCAATTGTCGCAGCCTTTCCTCCTCCTTCAATATTTCATGGGAACATTTTGCGATGTCTTCCTCTTTCTGTCGTATCTTTACTACCAGCCTTTTGGCTTCCAAGGCTGAAGACTCTGCTCTGCTCAAGAACTTGTTTACCAGACTTTCAGTTTTCTTCTTATTCTCACCTGCTTCTGTTAGCTTAGTTGAGAGTTCTGTGATTTCCCCTTTGATTTGTTCCCTTTCAGTATCGAAATTATCGATCAGCTGCTGAACTTCCTTGATGTTTTCGTCAATTTGATCTATACTTTCAATATACTCATCTCGAGCATTATCAAACTCGAGAAGTTTCTCTGCAAGTCTATCCGCTTCCATATAAAAGTACTTGGCATACAAGTGAGCTTGTCTTTCTCGTAGATCGTTAGAAGATACTAGGATATCCAGAAGTTTCTTCGCCTCTTTGGCTTGTAGCCGTAGCTCATTAACATCATCCTTCATTTTGATGATTGTTAAATCCATCTTTTCCACCTTTGTTTTAGTTTCTCTCAAATTATCCAAAATTTCATCCATCATAGTACCTCTCATGAAAAATCTATACTTTTGATCATCTGTACTTGCAGTTAAAAATGAGCGTGCGGCATCTTGTGATAAAAAAGACATTGGATTATTGACAGCGATATTGAAGTTGTCCAAGATAATATCAAGATCCGATTTCTTGCTTGAAATTTTTTTACCGTTTTCTGACCTCAAGATATATGGCACACTTCCTGGAACATCACGCCTCAAAGTCCGCTCAATTATTATCTCTTTTCCATATTTTCCTGGATCAAACGCGTCAACACCATCATTTGAGAGCACAACCTGGATCAAAGCTGATGATTTTCCTTCTTTAATAAGATCCCGCAAATTTGAACCTCTATTTGTATCACTAGCTTTAGCTCCTAGACAAATTGAAATAGCAGTCAATATTGCACTTTTTCCACTGCCATTATGACCGATAATGAAGTTTAGCCGTCTACCAAACTTTAGATTAAAATTTTCATGACACATAAAGTTTTTTAGAGTAACACTTTTGATATAACCACAGGTTCGGGATGCTATGCTCTGGCCATTTGGTTCTTGTGTTTGTATTTGCGATACTTGAGTCATTGCCACGCGTTTCATAATTTTCGCCTTCTTCCTTGGATCACGGAATGCATTATTTTGACTTAGTAGGTCATCTATATTGAAGTCATGCTATAAAAAACGTCAGTCCATTATCCAGATAAAAAGGTACATGAACAGTATACTTACCTCGTTGTCCAAGATATCACTACCCAAAATACCACCTTCATCTTCATTATATGACCTCTTTCTTGTCTCTTCTTCAATTGTCATGAATTTTTAGTACCGATGCAACGTAGAACATCCAGTGTCTTCCAAATATCAAAATGTCGTCTTCTGTTATGTTTGGTTTTTGCGATCTTGATTTGACATGTTTTCTTAAAAGGTATCACGTGCTCTGTGTATGGGTGTTACCTGAAGAGATGGTAAGGCCACATTCGTTTGATGATTATTTTGAGCGTGAAGTGATTCAAGTAGTGTATAAAGAAAGTTAGAAGTTGCTGCTACCCTCACCCTATTACTGGGAAATCAAGAGATATGATTTTTTCCAGAAGGTTTGTATCATTCAACCTCAAGACATGGTCATCTAATTGTCGATTTTTGGCTACAGATTCTTCGATATTGGCGTCTTCTGAGTCAGATGTGATATCGTTACCAGATATCGATAAGAAATGGAGCAAGAAATGGAGAGTGATATCTCCAGATGGATCACTATACCCTGTATCAAAGTCAAAGGTAAATAGCGAGGAAAAGAAATTCATAATGTCTATGTTTCCTTACCCTTCAGGAATGCTGCATATTGGACATTTAAGAGTGTATACCATATCAGATTCAATTGCGAGGTTCAACAGAGCGAAAGGTCTAAATGTAATGCATCCAATGGGATGGGATGCTTTCGGTCTCCCTGCAGAGAATGCAGCTATTGAAAGGAATATACATCCTGGTATTTGGACAAAAGACAATATACAGAAAATGAAGGAGCAGATGAACTTGATGCTTGCAGACTTTGATTGGGAGAGAGAAGTTACAACATGTGATCCTGAATACTACAAGTGGACTCAGAAAATATTCTTATCATTATATGAAAATGGGCTGGCATATAGAAAGGAAGCAGAGATTAACTGGGACCCTGTTGATCAAACAGTGCTGGCTAACGAACAAGTGGACGCCGAGGGGAGGTCTTGGAGATCTGGTGCAATCGTTGAGAAAAAACTTCTCAGTCAATGGTTCTTAGGTATAACAAAGTTTGCGAAAGAACTCAATAAAGACTTGGAGACACTTGATCAGTGGCCAAATAAAGTAAAACTCATGCAAAAACATTGGATTGGTGAATCACATGGTGCAGAAATAAAATTCGTTTGCGACAATGATCTATGTTTGAGAGCCTTCACTACTCGACCAGACACCATTTACAGTATACAATACATAGCAATAGCAACTGATCATCCTTTCACTAAGGAACTTGCCAAAAAAGATAAACAATTACAAGATTTCATCACTATGGCAAAAGATATGCCTGAAGATTCTAAAGCTGGATTCGAGTTAAGTATAAAAGCACAAAATCCTTTCAAGCTAGGAAAATTTAGCATTCCAGTATTTGTTGCTCCTTATGTTCTTGGAACTTACGGTGAAGGGGTTGTTATGGGTTGTCCTGCACACGATGAAAGAGATTTTGCTTTCTGGAAAGAGAATAAGCCTGAAGAAGGTGTCATAAATACTATTGTTTCCAAGGATTCATCCGCTCCTGAACTTCCTTACACCCAACGAGGTATCCTTAAAGTAGATGATGTCGAACTCGATGGACTGACTAGTGAAGAGGCAAGTCTCAAAATCATTTCAAGACTGTCTCAAATGCATCTCGGCGCTGAAAAGGTTCAGTACAAACTGAGAGACTGGCTCATCAGCAGACAAAGATTTTGGGGTGCCCCTATTCCAATGGTCCATTGCGAGTCTTGTGGAATAGTCCCAGTGCCTGATGCAGACTTGCCTGTGTTACTACCGGATAATGTCACAATCGAAGGAAAAGGAAATCCTCTTCAACACTTAGATAGCTTCATTAATGTGGAGTGTCCAAGTTGTGGAAAAGATGCAAAACGTGAAACGGATACTATGGATACGTTCATGGATAGTTCTTGGTATTTCATGAGATATACTGATCCAAAAAATAAAAAGCTACCATTTGATTACACCAAAGCTTCTGCACATTTACCAGTTGATCTTTATATCGGTGGTGTGGAACATGCAATCCTTCACCTATTGTATTCTAGATTTATATCCAAGTTCTTGGCCAAGATCAATCTCTGGGACGGTAAAGCATCTAAAGGAGAACCGTTTACGAGACTTGTGACACAAGGCATGGTACATGGTAAAACTTACAAAAATCCAATCAATGACAGGTTCCTAAAGCCAGACGAGATTGACCTTTCCGATCCTCATAACCCAAAGATCCGGGCAACTGGTAATAGCCCTATCATCTCCTACGAAAAGATGTCAAAGTCAAAATATAATGGTGCAGATCCAAGAAAATGTATTGAAGCGCATGGAGCTGATGCAACTAGAGCTCATATTTTATTTCAGGCACCAATAGATCAAATTTTAGACTGGGATGAAGCTAAAATTACAGGAATAGAAAGATGGTTACGTCGTGTTATCCATCTATCAAAGAAAATTCCTCTCTCTGTTAAAAATCAAGATATACCAAGCAATTTGAATTTTGAGGAAGAGAAGTTCCATAACGAGACAGAGTCTTTGTTGAATAGTATCACTGAGTCGTTTGATGTCACGCTATCTTTGAATACAGTCATTTCAGACTATATGAAGTTGACGAATGCAATCGCAGCCGCATATGAAAATGACAAGATCAATAAATCGCTAGTTTTGAAGTCATACAAAAAGTTACTAATTGCCACTTCGCCGGTTACACCATCAGTATCTGAGGAATCATGGAATAATATACTGGTAGGACTGAACAGACCATGGAGTAGTATATTTTCTGAAAAGTGGCCAGATAGTGAGGATTTGAAGGAGTCTACAGTTAAGTATAATGTACTTATCAATGGGAAATTTAGATTCACCTATGAAGGTAATAAGGATTTTTATCAAGACACTGAAAAGATTAGGGATAAAATTGTCGGTTCAGACAAAGGAAAGAAATATCTCGAAGGCAAGAGTATCAAAAAGATAATAGGTAAGCCAAATGCCATTATCTTCATTGCCACATGAAAATAGTTTGGCAATGTAAATAATCTGTATATAATTTATGCATGCATTGACATTCATTTATCTAACAAACTCTTGAGATGAGAGAACAATAACTCCGATATACCATTGAATCCTGATTTTTCGAAACCCTTTAAGATTTCAACCCTTAAATCCTCATAGGGTGTTTCAATCCATTTGTTTCCAGGATCATTTTGCAAATTTTGTACTGATTGTTGAGTTAAGGGCCCTTCATATCTCGTTGTGATCCCATCTGTATTCTCTTCGATTTGCCTCAATATATTTGCACTATATCCCGCAAAAGCTGGCGAGCTATGAATATTGAATAAGGTTTTGAAGCTTGAGTTTTGGTCGAAAATGGAGAGACTGTTTTGTAGAGAATTGATGAATTCGTAGGATAAGCTGAACGACGTACCTTCAGTAGATTTTGAGGTATCAAATGCCTTGTTTCTCCATATAAGGTTACAAATATCCACAACGTAAGTGTTGTGTAAATTTGTCAATCTTGTAACTTCATCTGTTGCATCAGCAGTTCTCAAGATAGTCTTTGCAAAGTTCAAATGACAACAAATCTCTGAAAATGAGATTGCATCGCCCGTGAAAAGAAGCGGGTATATCAAAGATTGTGGAAGAACAATATGTTTGAACTTTAGATGTTCCGGAGGGATTTGATGGATTGATTTCACAACTCTTAGTACAGAGTACGTAACCATGGTGTTGTAGCCATGTATCTTCAATTGAGCTGGAATCTTGTCCAACGTTGACTCAACTAAGTTTAACATTGTAGGAACAATGATTGTTGTACCATTTCTCACATCCAGAGACCAAGCACTGATCAAAAAAGAAACCGAGTCCAGATATTTACTATACCATGAAGCTGATGCTTCTCGGCCAACTTCATCAAAACAGGTTAGTATACTGTTTAGATATCCGCTCTGTGTGGAGTTTAGGTTTTGAAAGAAATAAAATATCCAGTCTTCAAGTAACTTTCCTTTTACTTTATCTTCCTTCATCAAAAGTTCGGATATTATTGCTAACGGAACTGTCAATGAGATGTCAACATAGTTTTTAATTGATTCAAGAAATCTTAGTATCTCTTCCTCATTCAGCACTGAAAAATTTTCTATCATTAGTGAAATCCAACTATTCAACTTAGACATACTATGATCATTTGTCCTCAAGACCTCAGATAAAGCTGCATATCCAGAATTGTTGACCAAAATATGGTTCCATTCCAAATGCGGTAAATTCTTGTTAAATTTCTCAGCCAATGTTTCAAGTGACTGAATACCGCCCTCTTCAGATGTCCGTATGACTGTGCTATAATCTATATCAAGAGAAGCTCTCTTTCTTCTTTTCAGTCTGTTGCTGAAATTTTCAACATATACCATTTCATCAAATGTGGACTGTAATTCAGTATTAGGACTTGGTAACATTTTCTCTTTTAGTCTCAGTAAAATGTCCAAATACTCAGGCATAGGGTGCACAAAGACATTTTGTGACACTTTAGGGAAGGTGTCAAAAATTTTATCTGGTGCATATTGCTGATATAGTAAGATCAAGGCAACTATCTGTTCAGAAAACCCATATTTTCTGTAAATGTTAAGCAGTCTATTGACTCTTCTTTGGTTAATATGTTTGTTTTTAGTTGCTAAGAACAAAAGATGTGCTATCTTTGGTCTGATGTACTCTAGTTCTAGGTAGTTGAAGATCATACCATATAGTCTTTCTATAATATCAGCCTCCTCAAGGAAAGAATAAACAGAGATTAACCATTCAATAGCCATGTTTTGTAAGTTCTGTGGTACTGTCTTATCTGTATTGCTTACACTTTTAACTCTAATGTTACTTAAAATCAATGTAACAATGTCTGACGGAATATCACCCCAAAAATACAGATAAGTCCGGAAAATATGACTCTTCGTACTAGCTGGAACTTTGGAGTATGGATCCATTACTATACATAAGAGCCTTCGTAGATCGTTGATGGACATGCCTTCAGATTTGAATGGGTACTGATCAAGCATAGATATTATAGTCCTTACATCTGCATTTTCTGTCATGAAAACTGTCAGTATTTGTACAATGGTCAAACAATTAAAGAAGATCAGAGCATACCATGTCCTAAGGAGTGTATCAGACTGGATACCTCACTCATTGTGTGAGCTGATAAATCATATGAATTACTCACTGAATATTTGAGATTTTTGTTTATGTTTTTCTCTAGTTACTATAGTAATAACAAATACCAAAACAAATAACAAAATGCCAAAGACAATAGAACTACTTGTTACGTCATACACTACAGAACGGAAATAGAAAACAAGACTTGTATTGAAGTTTCAAATAACGAAAAGGCTTCTTTATTCCTCTTCCGTTTGTCGTGCTATGGGTATGTATCCGTTTCTTTTGTTTGTCCCTCTGTTGTTAAGGAATTAGACAACTTTATCTATGCTTCAACTTTAAGTAAACCCATTCTATCATACCAGTTTCTCGATCTGATATAAGGGTCAAGTTTAACGTAGTTTTCAGATAATTCCTTCCCGATAGCAGCTTTTTCGGCTTTATACTTCTTAGAGTCTTCCACACTAGTTGCTTCGATCCATTTCACAGTTGCCTCAATAAATCTATCTCTGATTTCTCTACGTTGAGCAAGTAACTTTTCTTTGGTTTCAGTATCCTCGAGTAATTTGTCATCATCTGGATTTGGCGGTGTAAATTTAGCGTCAAATGTATCATCACCTCCCAAGCTTTCAGGGATACAATCTCTCTCAATGAACTTCTCTAGATCTTTGGTAGACTTTGTAAATACAATCTTAGAAGCAACCACTGGATCCAACCAGTTTTTGACAATATTCCAGATAGGTGGAAAGATCCAAGGAGCTTTATGAATCAGCAACTTACCCAATGACTCTGGATAATGTGCTTCAAAAACGCCAATCATAAACTTCACCGGGGCATAGTCCATGTTAGACATTGAAAAGCCGGTCAGATCAAATAACACAGAGGCGGAATCAATTGGCTCTTTGAGAAACAATCTAGTCTGCTCAATTACCAAAATTGTGTAATTTTCTATATCTGTCATTGTTTGTGCAGACGGGTCGTGAAGACGTGGTCTTATATGGACAATAGGTCTTCCTTCGAGATCCTTACCCTTGATATACGCCTTGGAAATTTCCAATTGTAAGGTGAACCCCTTATCACCGCTTTCTACTGGTTTTCTATCACCCTCTAGCAGCAAACGGTCAACATTACGCTCTTTCATTCTCCAATGTAAAGTGTGGGCAAGCATTGCCACAGCTTTATCCGAATCCCATTTTCTAGCTCTTAAAAACCTTAGAATCAAATTGTCTGGTGTATCCGTTCTTAGCATATTCCAGAAGTTCTCGTATATCTCCTCTGGTTGTAGCTCTTTCAATGCTTCATGAAACATAGTTGGGTTATAACTTGATTCAATCTCTTCCTGTGATCTAGTAGAGACAAGGGAAAGATGATCAGCTGATTTCTTTGACTTATGACCACGACGGAACTTGTTCAAGAACTTTTTCTTTCCACCGTCTTTGCCTTCCTTTGAGGTTTCAGATGTGGTGGTGTTCTTTCTCTCGACTTGTGTCTCAACGGGTAAAATAACGGGAGTTCCCCAAAACTTCAAGCAATGTGCCCACACCTCCTTCAATTTCCACTCCTCTTCATCTGTGAGTGTCTCAAAGCGGCCTTTAGGTATATCCTTGTCACTCATACTGTGACTAACGATATTTGAATAAAATGTAAACAAATCACAAGTACCGTAAGAATTTAAACGAGAAGCGAAAAAAAAAAAATACACATCAAAAGAGGAAAATATATATATAAAGTGAGAAAGAAATCGCGAATGCAAGAAGATCAAAGGACCTACTTAGTCGTGGGAAGGCTAAATTGTGATAATTGATAGTGCTGTAGTATCTGTTTGGTAGTGATGAGGCCATATATACTTAGTAGTGAATAGGCGAAGCTGTCACGTAAATTTTCCTACTCTTTTCTGGGCATAGTGCATCTTTGACGAGGCTTTATCAACTTCTGAATCTAATTCGTCTAACAGTTCATTCTGTAGTGCCAACTCCTCGTTGATTGCAAGCCCAAGCTGTTTTTGCCTCTGAATAGCCTTTGAAAGTTCCTCTAGCTGCTTGTCCTGGTCCTGAAAATCGTTTCTCTGCATTTGAAGAAGCTGTTGGTCCTCCACTCCTCTCGTTCTTTCTGTCTCTTGCGGTTGGCCAATGACGCGGCCCTTGAACAGCAAGGTTCTAGAAGAGGGTTCTGACACGTGGTGGAGGTATTGTTCTGCTTCTGGAAGTTTTGAGATGTTAGAAAGTAGCTGTTCAATGTCACGATGTTCCCGCTGTAGAGAGTTTAGCAGCTCAGATCTTCTTGCATGTTCACCTTCACCGATCAAACCTTGCTCACTTGCGATATCCAGCCCCTTCCTGAGTGCATCGAATTTCACCTTCGAAAGTACTAGTAGTTTCCTCGTCTCTGTTGGAGACTTGTAGACGGAGCTTCTAGCTTTCCCTAGCTTCATCTTTATTTCACGAGCAATCTCTAGCCAACTGGAGAGATCCGTTATTGGGACATTTGCTGAGGTCAATGACCATGCATCGTTCACCTTCTCTCTTGTCAGATCGTTTACTGTAGAAAATATACCTGGTGGCAAGTTCAAGAACTCCTTGTACGCCAGCGACTTCTTCCACTTGACGTCTTTATCGTCCTTTGCTACAGACTGCAGAAACTTCTCCAGTTCTGCTCTTCTTTCCTCTGCAAACGCCGCATTCGTCACTGTGTTCTTCAGAAATGTCTTTCCAGGAAACTTGTACGGGACCCTGGCTGAGTACATGGTCTCCAGCTCGTCCTTCAAATTGCAGAAATCTGAGTACCGTTTCTTCAACACTGAAGCCCTCCCTCCAACAATAACTCTCACATGATACTGCGTGTACTTCCCATCGTCGCTCAAACTTGTTTCTGGAATTGATACATCCATCCTCTTTCCCTATCTACGATTATCTTTCTACCAGGTTCGCTCCTGAATCAACACGTTTATCATTCTATACATTTGGAACATATTCAGTTCATGTCATCACTATCGTTGCGTGTCTATACCATATTGAAACATTGATGTTTTACAAAAGCGACAATGAACAATTCATTTTTCTTGTAGACAGAAACATTTTGCTTTAGACATCGTGCAGAAAGACTTTTAATGGTGAGTGTAGTCCAATTGTGTGTCTTGGACATTAGCATACTAATATTAATGGCAGTCGAAACAGTTCATCTCAACAGCTACAGCCGGAAGAGCTCACAGTGCTGATATATACAGTGTTGTTGTATCTAAACCCTATACCATTACCGCTTCAGGCGACGGTTACCTAAAGTTCTGGAACAACAGTATTGCCGAAAATGACAGTCCAAAGAATTTTGTGAAGGAAATGTTCATCAGCAAGTCTGGACTGCATCACGTTGATGTTTTTGAGGACACAATTGATTCAGTGAAACATATCTTAGTAGCTACAGTGTCGTTCAGTGGGGAGATATCTTTTGTCTACATTGATGCTGATAATGAACCAAAAAAGCTGGAAAGTGTCACACTGAACGAGAAGACCGATGCCTTTTGGGCACTCAGGTTTTTGAAAGACTCCATCGGTAAGGTAAACAGGCTTGCAGCGACTTCACCTACCGGTTCTGTGAAGCTCTGGACGTTTACTTTCGACCTACAAGGTGTCCCCATATTCACTCTGGAAAACACCATCAAACACCAGACAAAATCATTTGCAGTTTCGCTGGATATGAACTCAGAGAAAAACTTACTAGCTACAGGCTACCAGAATGGGGATGTTGTTTTAACAAATATCGAAACTGCAAAACCCGTTTACACATTTCATACATTTGGTTTGAAAAACACGTCCGTCAACTCCTCTACTGTACGCTCCGTAAAGTTTTCCCCTCTGGGTAAGATTGTTGCAGTGGCTAGTGATTCAGGTGCAAACGGAGTCATCACTATTTACGACACAGAGTACGGTGAAAATGTCGGAATGTTCACCATTCCTTCTCACTCTTCTAAAGTTGTTGTGGGTGCTTACGCACACGAGGGTTGGGTTTTTGAGATTGACTTCAATGAAACTGGTGACTCTATAGTAAGCGCAGGATACGACGGTAAACTTAGAGTGTGGAATGTCGCCACAAGAGAAAGAGAGTCAACTATCTCATTGAGTCCCACTGATGTTGACGATGAGGATATTGTCATTGATCCTGATAATGATGTTTCATCCGCTTTTGGAGTCAAGTTCATCAAACCAGGTACAAGAGGAGGTGCCGGTGGCGATAATAACGATGGTCTGGTCGTAATCTCCAAGGACAGAGGTATTCGTTGGTATAGAGAAGCTGGTGGTATTTAGTCATGTCAAACTACAATGAAAATGATTTCAAATTCTATCAAACCTGATTAGACCAGAATATTTACTTAATCCATGTCAGTGTCTCCTTCGTCTTCATCACCATCTTCGTCCTCATCTTGCCCCCTTCTGTTCCTTTCTTCTCCTAGACTACTCAAAGCGCTTTGGGGGTTAGAAAGATATATCGATGACTGTGGTGTTCCAAGCCGTCCTCTGAAAACATCACCTGATAATTCAGCAGCTTCTTCATCTTCATCAAAGTCCTCATCATCATCATCGTTATCATCCTTGACTGTTCCTGAGCCATAGTCCAATATTGGCATGTGACTATAATAAGAACTGAAACCTGTGAAAGAATGCCTTTGGTTCATTTCGTTCATATACGAAAAATTTGCATTGTTCCCTACCGATTCTGTAGATAATGAGTTCGTTCTTAGGTCTGTTGTGGTTGTACTTTGGCTGGCTATCACGCCGTCTTTCTGCACTTCTTGACATAACGCTATCAATTCCTCCTTACTCAACTCTCTAAACTGTTTTGTGCGAACGATCTTTCCCCAGTTGACGAAGCAAAAAGTGATTGCATTATGTGTCAAAATCTCTTCGTTTACGAGTCTAGCTCGCGTCCATATTCTCAAAACGTCTTTGATCTTGAACCCTCTGGAGTATATAAACTCAAGACATAGATATCGTAATAATGGTAAATCATACAAACTTGACAATATCAATACTCCTGTAATGCTGTTTATATTTGAGGATGCCAATTTATCAGAATAGAGGTATTCGATCAATAACTTAACCCATGATATTGGTTCTGGAATGAAGAGCTGATTCGTTTGTGCTTCAACCATGCCACTGTTTATAATCCGTTCAAAATGTGGCCATCTTGCCAGCAATATGGTCTTGTGAACTTTGAGAGGTTTGGATTTTATGAAGGTGTCAGTCTCACTATCAGCGTAGTTGAAAGGCTGTCCCAACTGGCTGTCCTCCAGGAATTTCGAAGAATTACCTGGCCTTATATCACCTTCAACGCCAATTATTTCGAAATCCGTATACCTCTCATCATGATACAGTTTTTGCAAACTTGACACAACTGAACCTTCATCAAATCCTTGTTTTTTACCCTCCGAAGATACACCCAAGTCACCAAGTTTGATCTTCACTATACTTTTCATTTCATAATCGAAGGAAGTATCATTTGTGTCCTCATTAATCGGATAACCCAAAAGAAACAATTCTGAGTTGTGAAGGAAGAAATGGCGCCACCTGTAGCCCAAAAGAGGTTTGAACGACCCAGTAACAACTGTATGCCATCTGAAACTATCAATATCATGTAATCCAATACATGTCTCCGCGTTTTGGTCATAAGTCCAAAGAGGCACAACAATATCTAGAATCAGAGAACTATGAAACTCAGGTTTCAGATAAATATGAAAACCATCAAGTTTCGGAAGGTCATTCATTAGTATTGATCCAGTTGTGTTTGTTTTCAGGTCAAACCAAGATATTTCTCTAGCATGCTCCATCTCTTTTGTGAGTCCACCAAACGACCAGATCTTGTCATTGCAATGCACTATGGAATGATCAAATCTGTAAACAAACTTTCTAGGACCATCCCAATATCCCGAGCCAATGTCATAACAGTACAGATCATCATACAGGTTATTCAAGTTGTCTTTGTACAAGCCTCCAGAGATATACATCTTCGTACCATCACTAGAGAGACAAGCTGCATGTCTTGATCTTTTTCGAGGTATCAAACCACCTAATACAGGGGCTTTTTTCCATTCGTTCCTATTGACATTGTACACTAATAGCTCATCATTGCCGAACTCTTGGCTTACGAGATTGGATGTATCCTCCGGTACACCACCATACACGAGTATTGAATCATCTCTTAGTGTTAACGCACTGTGGCCTTCTCTATACACTAAATGATGATGTGTCTCCCACTTATTGGCTGTGAGATCCAATATGTACACCTTGCTATCCACTTTTGTTGAACTGTTAGAGCTGGTTTGACGAGATATGAACATACATTTAGTTATACTTACAATTATCATCTTCATCAAACCCACCAAATAAGAACAGTTTTCCTTCTGAAGTGACAGCAGTTGCAGATTTGACTCTGGACAACGGTCCTTCACCGTCAATGACGCAAGCCTGTACCTGGTTGGATCTGTTACTATTTTCTACCAAATCCATGAGCTCTGGTCTCGTGAGGTTCTGTCTTCAATGTGAAGATTCTGCCGCTAGTCTTATCGCTGTCAATTGCTTGGTCCTAATAAATGTGCCAAAAAAAAAGTAAAAAAAAAAAGAACTAAAAAAGTAATGAAGTGTTGTGCAAATCGCGCAAAATTTCGCAATAGCTGGAAGAAAAAGAACCGTTTTTTTTTTCTCGGTATGTCCGCAATACATTTCTTTTCCTTAATATTTATTTCTTTTTCTTTTTCCTCTTCTTTCACTTTCCTTTAGGAGACAATTACTTTGCCGTTTTCGGACGTATTTACGAAAATTGCGAACCCTCGCAACAAGATCATATCACGTGCAGCAATATTGCCCTATTGGGATAGAACAATGTTTGCCTCTCAGCCTTTTTTGTTGGTAAGAGTCACAATACCTGGTTGGGCCAGCATTTACTGATTTTTTTTCCTGCTTCAACAGAAAAAACCTAAATTTGTGTTTTTAAACTATATGCATTTATACACCAGACCAATCTTTTCAACTCTAAAACCCTTTCTGTTGTTTATCAACACCTCCAAAATCATTTGTTTCCTTTCACTTCGACTTTCATTGAAGAAGAGTTAAATTTTGATAGTCAAACCATCAGAATTTCTCTCAGGAAACTGGATTTTATTTACTTTTGTGACTTTTCATTGAGTTAATTCAACGAAAAGAATCATACAAACCTATTATAATCCAAAAAAACTACAAAAACACATCGAAATTGACATTCAGAAAGCTAGTTATTTCTGTTTGATTGTTCTTTGAGCTTCAGCTTTCTACTTGTGCTATTCCACCTTTGTTTGCGAGGAAAAGGATCCTCACAAATCTTCACTAACTAGGTGTTATTACTGTTCATCCCATATTGATCAATATAGCTTTGAAACTTGGGACTTTCGAACACTTGCTCTTTCAGAAGTCAATAAACGAGAAGAAGAGACGAGCTTTTTATTAAGTCATCGTTTTTTACAATAACAAAAACTACTGCAACACAACAAAAATAAATCTTGCAGTATCTTCTGTCTATATTGCTACTGCAACATAGAACTACCGAAGATATTCAAAGTCTAGTTTAAGGATTCCACTAGTCTATTGGGTTTTTAGCAAAAGATCATTCTCTTGAACCTGGATATTATTCTATTGTTTCTCCAATATGGCTTCCGTCTATGGTTATGGACACGATGGTTATCACCACCATCAAGGTCATCCTTTAGGTGCTCCTAGAAATCATTATTACCAAAATGATTACAGACAACCTGATTATCAAGCTGGTGTAGCCGGCTTTCAACCACACCAAGCTGCTGTCTACAATTTGCCAGTCTATCAACAACATCAAGCCATCGTCAATGCTCCCCAGCCTAGCTATGCTCCAAACTACAACAATGGTTATTATCCTGCTCAACTTGCACCACCTGTTGTTCCGGAACTTCCTGTCTCTGGGGGCTTGACTTCAGTTCTGGACTATGATATCAAAATCATGAGTAAATTCATGACTTATTTGTCATTCAGAATTGCTGGCAGAAAAGACACTGACAATGAACAATTCATTATGAGCTTACAAAATATTTTGAATGCTGTCAGATTGCCTCTTTCCTCTTTGATTCTAGCTAACTACTTTCTATTGAAAAAGTATGAAAAGGACCCACGTTCGTTTGATGAGAAAGGTCATGATTCAATCAAACAAATTTTGATTCTATGTCTGGTCCTAGCCAATAAGGCTAACGATGATAATAACTTCACCAACAAATCTTGGCAAGAGGCTACAGGTTTACATATCTCGATCATCAACAAAATGGAAGTTGAGTGGTTAAATCTCTTTCAATGGAGATTGCACGATGTTAACATGCAAACTTATAACGAATTAAATCTACAATTCAATAAGTACTCTAAGAATATCAATGCTCATGAAGAGCAAAAGAAATGGGAACAGCAATTACAATCGCAATACAACTACTACCATCAACAAAACATTTTACCAGTTTCACCACCTCAAAGTGTCTGTGTCTCTCCAAGTGAACGCTACGCTCCTAAATTTAGCAATAATTATCAAAAACCACTCAATTGGAAGTCAAATACATATGACAATCAATCAGCAGAGTATCACGGGCCTTTCAAA
Organism: Komagataea salicaria; assembly: GCA_003707885.2. Taxonomy (NCBI): domain Eukaryota; kingdom Fungi; phylum Ascomycota; class Saccharomycetes; order Phaffomycetales; family Wickerhamomycetaceae; genus Komagataea; species Komagataea salicaria. The sequence goes on from PPMB02000009.1 coordinate 276,154, forward strand.
CATTCTCACTCGAAGAATTATTCCTTCCAAGGAGAACAAGGATTTTGCGCCAGAACTGGCTCTTATCATAAGATGAAATATTGCTCATGTGGATATTGCTCTACTGGAGCCAAATATGTTGATTGGAGTTACAATATTGCTACTGCGTGCTGAACTTTTCCACTATTTTTCTAATTATTATTTCTTTCTCGTTTCATACGAGCTTTATTTCATGGCTTTTCAGCTTGAAATACTTTCTAATTTACAAAACAAAAGTTTTTATTTTTTGCCTCAATCTATTCTATCTATTTGTTTTAATTACTGTTACTACTATGATATACTCTATACAGTGATGTGTATTTGGTTTACACTGTATCTTCAGTTTTATCTAGCCTACCGGTTGAGTTATCTCCTTGAGGCTTTTGACATATCAATCTGGACATCATTTTAACCTTCCTTCATATATACTATACTATCATTACAATGTTGTGAATTTTTTGTGTTGAATGGGTGGTTTTACATGAATTCAATCCCAGAATTAATATGAATCTTTGAAGACCGTCTTTGCTTCTTTTTTTCTTCACTATTTTATACATCATATATGCGTTTACTTGTGTGACTGGAGTAGAGTGTAGTTTTTAAAAATTTTGGGATTTTCATACATCAAATTCAATCCATCTCATTGGTATCAATCCTGATTGGTGCACCCAAGCCACTGGTCGCTTTAAGTCCCTTCTCGCTAATGCTGCCATCACTATTCGGTAAAGCTGATCTTTTTACTGTTGCTGTCCCTGAATTTGGTCTCAAACTGATCGAAGTCAAAGATTTTCTCTTCTTAGGTGCAGAAAATGAATCATCAAGTGAGCTCGGTAGTATTGAAGAGTCCTCATCAATGCCGGACCTACTAGAGTTGTTTACAATTTCAATTTCATTAGTTGCCCTGGCTAGGTCGTTCATGCTGACATCCGATTCTTCATTGTAATTTTCATCTTCAGTCGATTCCTGCATGCTCTCATTGGGTACATCCCATCTTACTTTTTTCTGTGGTTTTTTAGATAATGCTTGAATATTTGTGCTGGTCTTTGTAATCTTCGAATTAAACGCAGACTGATTTCTTGTAAGCGACAGTCTTGGTGATAATCTGTATGGCGATGATGTGAGTCTAGATTTGGCTAGTTTTCTGATTGGTGAAGTTGGCAGCACTACATCTGCTGACACTTCTTGCTGAAAGGAAGAAGAAAAAGACTCAAATTTCTGATCAAGATTCATCAGATCAGAGAGAGAATCCTCGAACTCCCGGTAAAACTCATCTATGATTAGTTGAATTTCTCCTTTGATAGTTCCCATTTCATTGCTATTTGAGTTTAAATAAGATAGTTGTGAGATTATCTTTATCAAAGTTTGAGAGAGGAATTGGAAATTTCCACTAAACTCTTCACTGCTTATAATTCTATCAGCTCCAATAAGGGCATTATGCAAAATTGTTTTTTCAATAGAATCTTTTAACAGACTAAGCGAAGTGTCTAAGCTCAGTCTATCGTAGTTGGACCAGCCATCAAGCTCAGTTAATCTTCTCAAAGCATTATCCGATGTAGATAAAACCAAGTCTAACTCTGTTTCTTCGTTATAGATTGCCTCTAGTTCCTCAATCTTCACGTTTATTTTGGAAGTGATATTTTTCAAAACCTCCCAAACATCATTCATTGCTTCCGTTTTATACTCCAGTGATTCCAATGATTTCAAGTATCTATTCAACTCCAAATTTTGACGCAGCAAAACATTCCTTTTGCATAACACAAGTGATTTTTTCAGTTTGAGATGTTCGAATTTCTTGGAATTCAAACTTTGCTTCAAATTATCAATAAACTCTATTATACCAACATTTATTCTTTCTTTTTTGGTTTTATATGAGTTCAAAGCTTGGTCTATCTTGGATTGTTCTCGGCTTCTTAGTTCCTCAATCATTTGTTTTTGCTCAGTGATCATTTTTAGGTAAGAACCCACATGTCTATCTAAGCTATGTTGATTTCTGATGATCTTTGTTTTAATTTGCTTTGCACGATCTGCATACTTCAAAGTGTTAAGTGTTTCATCGTAATGGTGAGAAGAGGGACTGATACAAACTATCATCACAGTTTTACAATTACCACCCAATGAAAACTTCAAAAGCCGTGTCAATTTTGAATCCCTGTACGGCACATGGTTCTTTCGTCTAACATCGCATAACGCATTGATGCAGTTTCCTAGAGCCAATAAAGATTTATTGATGTTAGCACCTTCGTGTAATCTTTCTCCTCGGTTTTTAGTGGCAGCGGCTCGCTCACTACCAGCTAAATCAATGATTGATAGAGTTGCAAAAGTATGATTCTCTCTTATATCACCAACTCGATTCTTCTGACTGATATTAATTTGTAAAACAGCATGTGATCTAGAAGATGTAGCATTGGCTTCAGTCGGAGAACTTGTTCGATTCCTATTTCCTATAATTATCATGTCCATTACATCTTCCACTGATTTTGGTTTATGCGTTGATAGATTCGAAACAACAATTCTTTTACTTGAATCCTCTCTCAAAGCTAATACTTTCCCATTGCTGTCTTGTTGCATCAAGTCTCTGATGGTTTCGTTATATATCTCAAGATATGACAATGATATCTCAATATGCTTTGTATCTTTCAACTGCTCAATCCGCTCAAACAACTCTTTCATAGTGAGGAATATGATGCCAGGTTCTTCTAGCGTTCCACTTATTGTGTGAGTTTTTCCACAGCCTGTGGCCCCATACGCAAAAACTGTTGAGTTGAATCCATCCAAAACACTGTCTAACAAAGGTCTTGTGGTATTATGGAACACATCCTCCTGTGAAGAATCTTCATCAAACAATTTATCAAAAACGAATCTATGCTCTCGAAATCTGGTTGTTCGCCTTCCAGAAGCTGGCATAACATTTCTGTTAATATCACTTAAAGGATTACTTTCTGGTGGATCAAAGATTAACATCCTATCATCAACGACGTCCACTATTTTTCTGATACCTTTCGGACCAAATATCTTTGATGTGTAAATATTTTCTTTATTCTCCATGTTGAAACTGAGAGATCCATCTCCTAAAAATATGGAATCATCCTTCTTCTTAACCAACTTTGTCAACTCTGTTTTTGTAAAAGGTCTAACGCGAACTGCTACTGTCACGGAGGACTCCCTAGTGGACATCACTAACTGAGCCCAAATTCTGTTCTAGCGTCGCTTCACCGTTAAGTATGCAACGATTATGTTCTTCAACCTAATCTAATGACAAACCACAAATTGAAAACAGATGCTATAACGCAGCCTACCACTTATGAGAACAACTGTGAGCAACTGCAATTACTTGAAAATTACTTTAAGAGCACTTGTATAATAGAGACTGATATCCTTGACTACCCACTTTGTTTCAAGCTTTCCACCGCTTCTAACTTTTAGTTAAGTGTTTATATTTACAATTAAAAACTTATTTGATGTTTCAAAACAAAAACACTAAAATGCTGTCGCTACCAAAAGGTAAACAAAAAGGCTCATCATTTGACTTACACGGAAATGGCCAGATACGAGATGCGAACAAAGAGACGCTACACCTTACAGAGGTAAAAAATCCATTTGAGAAACTGGCTTTCTCGAAAGAATAGGACCGAAACAAACTTAATTCGTTGTAATCTTTTCAAACATTCGGTTTATAGACTCTATATGACACAAAGATACATTGAATGTCCTCTGGTCCAAAGCGGTGTGTGTCGCATTCTGGTATCACTCTAGTGGCGCATACAATACTTGTGTAGCATATTTTCTCTTGTATCTTACAACACTAGCCACAGCCAGTGTATTATGCTTGATACTTGTTGTTGCTAAATGGTTGAGAACAACATGGTTTGGAATAGGCAAAGCACCTGAATGGTTAGATTTATCTGTTGCTGAGAAATTGTTCAAAATGACGCTTTCCAAATGTGGAGGGACCTGCGGAGGTGTAAGCCACGACTGATTCTGGTTGTTGTTTTGATTGTTGTCTAATGTCAGATAGTACTGTTCCATTACAGTCGGATCAATAAAAATCGGAGGGATATCCTTGACATAGTTGAGTTTTTTCGCTTGGGGCTTTTCCTCATGGAATCTTGAGTATCCATTGCCCATGTCATCATCGTCCTGCGTCAAACCTAACTTTGAGTCTTTCTCATTTTTGGCATCTTTATGAAGATCTTGTTGCGATGATGCTTCAGAAACCTGTGGGGTTTGAATTTCAATATAGTTAACAAAATTACCCATTTGATCTGTGGCAGTTGGCAAGTAGTCAGAGAATCGAAGTTCGTTATCAACAATGAATCTGAAACGATGAGTGCCGTATGGTAGTCTCAACTTGATTGAAAATTTGTCATCTGTCTCTTTCACCAGTTTAATCATCTTTCTCCAGCCGGTAAACGAACCAGTAATAAATACATTGTCACCACCTTGAAACCACTGAATCTCAACCGGGACAGAAATTTTACTCAGGTCTTGTGAAGGACTCTGAGATGATTCATTAGTGTGATTGTTTGATCCCTCGTTACTGCTCGTATTGGATTTCAGTTTCTCGAGTTCTGGATCATCAGTGAGTATAAGAGTTGAGCGGCGTCTTGGCTGTTGCTGCTGTTGGTGTGACTGTTGCCCCTGTTGCTGCTCCGACTCTGTATCAATATTCATTGTTGATGGTTGCGATGTCAGGTTCACGTTGGACGCACCAGTTCCGGACATCACAACATCCTGTGAAGATGTTGTATTGATCAAACTACTTTCTGGCTGTGATGGCTGGTCATGCTGTTGATGTTGTTGTTGTTCCTGGGCCATTGCTGTTGTTGGTGAACTAGTACGTATGCGCTGGTCTGATGTATTCAAGAGCGGATGTATTTTGGTCGGAGTCGTTCCCTTCTCACTTTTCGTAGACGAAGTAGCAGAGTTTTTTGGTTCCAAAGTGAGGTTGGCAGCTTGACTTGATCCAGGGTGTTCTTGCGAAGGTGTGTTTCCCATGTAACGTCACCCCAACGGCTTTATGGCTATTTCTGCAAATAGACAATAGAATGATCTTAAGGAGAAATTCTATCAAAGTTCTAATTCCAGTAGAGGGCACAGAATGGCTTCGAGAGCTTGAAGAATAGTCGCCCTTTTCCCGCTACTAAAAGTTTGAATACTTTGGTACTTTACATAGTTTTTGTTTGTGTTGATACTTTTTTTGTTGGAATCTTAGTCAATTGTGAAAACCGGCATCCTGCCTCGTGATGTCACGTGTGTTCTTTTCCATCAAATATTTTTCTTGCAAAAGTCCAATTAAGAGAGAGAGATGAGGTTGTACTATTTGTTAGATCTGATATAGTGGCGATGAGTGACCGTAAAACTGACGCTCAGAAGCCAGAGGTACCAAACTCTGGTGATAGTAAAGCAGAAACGGTGGTAAAAGACGTCGTAAAAGACGTGGCAAAAGATGCGTCCAAGAAGACTAAAGCTAAAGGCTATTCCAATCCAGCTCTTAGAATGATGGGGCTTCCAGTGCTAAGGTTACCTTCTAGGAACTGGATGATCTTTTGGACTGTTCTAGCGGCAGGTGCAGGGGGTATTGTGTACGATAAGTACCAGCAGAAACAGATCAGGAAAAAGTGGATGGACAGGGTTGCCAAGTTTGGCGAGCGTAAGCTGGGTCCTAACGAATTGGCCAGGAAAGTAACTGTCTATGTAGCTCCTCCTCCAAGTGACTATTTAGAAGAGAGTATGGCCGTTTTTAGACGTTATGTCAAGCCTATTTTGAATTCCGGTGGTGTCGATTTCCAGATTCAAAGTGAAGACAGACAAGGGGTTATCAGAAGTGTTGTTGCAGCTGATGTTAGAGCCTTACGTAGAGAAATTGTAGAGAATGAGAAGAAGTTGAAACAACTAGAGAATGAAAAGAAGTGGTACAATAGAATGAAACACTGGTGGTTTCACAGTAACAGTAAGAGAGAAGAGGAGGAGAAGAAGTTTTTGGAGAAGAAGTTCACGGATGACTTGAACTTTGCCAATATTTTAGGGGTTTATTACAGAAATTCCCATAAAGATGACAAGACCATTAGTGAAGATGCAAAGTTGGATGATTCTAGTATGCAAGGTGGTGTGATTTGTGTCGGCAGAGGGGCGTTCAAAGAATATATTCACGGACTTCATGAGGGTCTATTAGGCCCATTGGAGAAACCAATTGACCATAAAGAGATGGTCCAGAGCGACAAGTCTTCTGGAAATGATATTGATGCAGTCATAGAAGAAATTGAACCACCAAAGGTTCAATCTTTGAGTGAAATCGAATACGCTAACAAAGAAGCTAACAAAGAGAACCAAAGCCCAGATGTCATTGAAAATAAACCTTCAACCGATGAAAAGACTGAGATGTTGAATCATAAAGACGAGCTAGATGCCCCACCAAAGAAGGAGGAAGACCAAGAAGAACAGAGCACTGAAGACACCAAACTTCCTATCCCAAAGCCGTTCATTTCCCCAGACGACTACGCAAAAGCTCAGTTCGCACCTGAACTGGACTTCAGTAGAAAGATCCCAACCGAAAACGGAATTGCACCAGTCTTTCAGCAGCCAATTCTTGTAATTCCAGTACACCATCTGTTAGGATTTTTGAAAACTCCTCAGAGAATATACAGATTTTACACTAAGAGACGTCTGGTTGAAGAATATGGTAAGGCTACGGTTGCACTGGTGGAAAACTTGCATTCCCCATTCAGTTTGAATGATGTTGACTTGGCTAAAGAGGAAGAAGAAGATTGGCCTAAGAAATGGGTTAAAGCTGGTCTTGAAAGAAAGAGCGAATGGACATCACCGCTAGTGACTGATGAGAGAGTCCTCTCTAAATTGAAAGTCTATGATCCAGAAAGAGTTATCATGGAAGAACAAAAGTAAGAGATGGAGACGATCTTTACACTTGTACATACTAAATACATGAAAAGTGTTTCTCCACGTTATATAAAAATAGTGTTTCTTAGTGCTCCCTCTTTTGAAGGAGTTCTGAGGAATTCCTGTAAATCACTAAGTAACTTTTAAATCATCTTCTTTGATCGTCAAAAATTCAATTGAATGCTTGTAATGTGTGTTGTCTTCACTTTTATGTCTCACTGTCGAATTAGACTGGGAAGAGGTTAGGTTGGATATGCAGATTGATGATATAGGTATCGAAGTTCTCTTTGGAACATAGCTGGATTCGTCCATAATATGAGTGTCAGTTGTGGGTACTTTAGATGTGATTGTGAATTCCCCAGTAGAAACTTTCGGAGCTATCTCCTTCAGAACACTAGAAGGGGACGAGTTCTCATTGTTCTTTCGAAGTTTTTTGTTAAATCTCGACTTGACATTTCCATGAACGCATTTAGTGTGACGAGTGAGTAGATCAGTTCTTTTAAACCGTCTGTCGCAACCAGGAACTTCGCATTTGTACTCTCTTTCAGAATGAACCGACACAATATGCCTCTGTAGCTGTCTGGTCTTGTTGAACCCAACAATTTTCCAGGGACAATTAGCCACGTTACATTTGTACGGACGCTCTATCTGGTAGTAGTCGAAATGATCGAGTAGTGTTCCGAACTGTGGGAAGCAATTATTACAATGACTGCACATGAACACGCCCTTCTTTGGCTTTGATAGAACTGAGTAAAGCACAGCTTTGTCGTTGAATATCTGTACTCTCAAAGGTAGTGTCCCATCCTCGTACACTCTCGGAAAACTTGGTGATAAAAATTTGCTGCTTATCTCTTCTGGAATCTCGTACTCTGTCTCTGACTCGTTCTCCATCTTCTCTGGCGAGCTCATCTCTGTGCTGGGGGTGCTTCCGGTCTCGGGTTCAGTAAAGGACATCTTGCCCTGTGTTATTGCTTACAAGAACTGGCGTGATCTTTGGCCCTGGTGGATTGGTATCAATGATGAAAATCACCGAGGTTTGTGTGATGACGAAACTGGATCTCAGATCTGGGATGAGAAAAGGATATTCAAGCGAAAGAAGAACCTGCAACAATAAAACAAGCGAAAAAGCCAACAAGGTAGCACAACAGCTGGATAAAAAGCTCTGTTTACTATCTGGAAGTTGCAATTGATTGTGAATTTTGAAACCCCTGACTAGAGTGTGTTTATATAACTCTTGTGCCACTGTAGAATTAGGAGAACAAGGAAGAAAAAAATTCTATGCAGGCTGTCAAACAGGTTACTTGATTGGGCATGTTAAAGGGTGGTCTCTTGCGTGCAGACAGGTCGTTCTGCCCTCTGATTGGTAAAAGGTCCTCATTTCAAAGGTGGGTAAGGACGATGAGGCAGATCGTTTGTCTGTTGCTATGGAACTTCTCTCACTCCGTCTACTTCTACTTTCAGAGAAATATGTTTCATCCTCAAATCAGTCTTACATTTTACAGTTATTGACATTTTCCTGCAGTACTTACAACGGAGTAGTATGCATGGTGATGCAGGTTTTGGGAGCTTAAAATTAAAGTCATACATTTGTACAAAGAGACGTCTGTAGTTTTGAATGATTTAGGGAAACTAATTACCACGAGTGGTTCAATTCGCGCATTTGTAAAAAAGCTTGACTGAAGTAGAGTGGCTCTCATCGGGCATAGCACGCATGTTGTCTTTTTGTGTACAGAGCTCGATGTTTGAATGGTGAGGAGGTTTAGAAGTGGTCTTGGTAACTTTGGCAAATAGATCAAGACATAGGGATTTTTGAAGTATCCAGTCTTCAGCTTCCCTAGCAACCTACATAATCTCTTTACATGTCTTACAGTTTCAAATGGTGATCAAGATCTAAACCCATCAAAGATATATAAGAAGATTCAGTCAAATCTAAACAATGGGGTAAAGGCAATGATCACCCCACATTATTGACAAGACGAAATATACGGATTAACTTTGCGCCTTTGGGGACGTGTCAAAGTAGCTGAGATACAATCAAAAGCCTTTTCTGCTGTACATGGTCTGTGCATGGTCAAGTTCTCAGAAACCACATCCAGCATCAAAGTGAGGTAGAAAGCAGTGGACTCTATCGCGCCTATGCTCTGGTACTAGAGCACTCGTGTTGGCTTGCACTCGATGCAAAGTTAATTATATTCTAGATTCCTCACAAGATTGGTATATGCACTGCTTGTTTCGTTTGACAGCTGATATACCAAGCTGATCATGCGACTAAATGGAGTTTTCTAGATTTCCTCCTAAAGCGTTGGCTCTCTTCGTATTTGTCTTTCCAGCTACACAAACAAGGCCTCCTGCGACAACAAGGTGCGCATTGACAATGATCGAATGGGGTGTAGTTTTCGCAGATTTGTGGCGATGGTGTTGTTCAAGCGATGCGAGCCAACCTAGAAAGGCAGATTCCTTTCACTACAGTTGGTATTATGGTACTAAGTTTCGTTTCCCACCTGTGAATAACACTTGGATACAGCGGTTAATGCACCTCACAAAGGTTTGTGCGTCAAAATTAAATTTTATTTAGCGTTTTCAACTATAACCTAGTGCATTGTTGCCATGGTTCAAAGTGACAACTGATGTCACAATGGCCAACAACTCAAACTTCAAACTTCAATCTCCAATTTTAAACTTCACATTAACCTTCAACACTCAACCCTTTCTGAAAATACTAAAAATAAAATTTAGGGCATTGCCTTTTTTGCTGATAACCTTTCCAGAATATGCTTTTCGTATGTAGTTAACTGTATTTGGGCAAGCTGTGTTTTCAGTCAGTTTTTACAGGCCACCCCGTAACATTAAAATCTCCTCCCACCATAAGAAAGTAAACATTGCCGAGACAAGGCGTGGTGTATAAGAGAGCTAACCAAAAAAGACCTTCAAAGATTTGCTATCTTTGTGTCACCTACACAAGGGTTTATAGACGGCATTACACCATCGAATTCTTCTCATATTTTTTTTTCAGCGCGAGTCGTCCCTATATGGAAATCTCCAGTTTTATTTATGTGTGGTTTCGCATGCACTGTACCTCTTTCTCTATCTTCTCGATCTGTCGCAGGCTGCGAAGAAGAGGAAAACAACGGGAGCTAGGGATCTGCTATCACTGACAATGCTACTGCGCATCCCTATTCCCAGGTATTTTGAGATCGTGGTCAAACCGAGGTGTGTGCTAGTTCTTTGACTTGTGTTGTGTTTTGTGTTGTGTTTCTATTATGGACCTTTCGGAGTGATGGATCTTGCTGCAATAATATACTGCCAATTCTGTTTAGGTACTAATGTGCATAATATGAGCACTGGAAAAAAAAATAGACTGCAGTAGTTGGGTGTTAACGGTTTCCGGTAAAGCAGGACAGAAGGATTGCATTTACCTAGCCAGTTTGAAGGTATTGTACTGAGAAAATAGTCCAAGCACCTCTTTTCCTCTTAAGACCTCGTACAGCTCAAGAGAGACTGAACATATACCGCGAACAAGTTGTGTATTTGATATTTATCAATGTTATTGTATTATTATCATTATTATTATTATTATTATTATTAGGTAAAATTGAGCCTGGATCGTAAATTGATTATGGTCTATGGTCAATTTCAAGAACAAATCACAGCAACCAACGTGTTGGGCTGTAGCCAAAACCACTGATGTGCTATGATTAGGCCCAACTGTCATGAACAGCCAGTTTTGTAACCTGATACCATTGACTTGCTCTCTCTTTTTTCAGTTTAGTCTCACAAAAGTAGTGAAAATAATGAGCACTGATTGTGCCCAAAGAGAAAATTATAACCATTTCTCTTGCTCTGTGAGGGCTTAGACTAGTCTGTTGGCTTGTATTACAGCGATTACGGTCTCTCAATGTCAACTGAACTTTGTAATATTATGTATTATGTATGGGATGGAAAGCGACAGAAAGCTCATATTCTGTAATTGTTCACTATTCCTGTTGGCCTTCTGCACACATTTGCCAATGGAGGCGTCGCCTGGCTTAGCCGAAATGGTTTACCCAGTTCTGGACATTGTACACTAGTTGCCATGTCTGTGTTTGAAATCGCCAAACAGCAAGAGTTTTTGAGAAAAAATTTGCTCAAAAGTTGTCTAAAGTCATCGACTGTGCTACCTGGGTGCCTTCAACCGCCTTTTTGAACTCAAGGAAGCTCAATTTCCCGTCTCCATCTTGATCGTTCTCCATTAAAGTTCTATCTACAATCTGTTGCAGCTGGTCATCATCCAAGTTCTTACCTACCATCATTTTCAGCACTATGAACAACTCTCCATTGGATATGAACCCGTCTTTGTCAATGTCATAAATCTCAAACGCAAACTTCAGTTTGTCATCTTTCAGCCCTTTGGTGGAAAAAATACTCAACCCTGTAATGAACTCTTGAAAATCAACGTCGTCTGAACCGTCTTTGTCGAAAGTCTCTATAAGCCTGGTTGCCAGCGGATTTGACGCAACACCAGGAATTGATAGAAACTCGTCTTTTGACAGAGTCCCTGAACTGTCCTTATCCAACTTCATAAACCGCTTGCGTAGTCTATCTATTTCTTCATGATCGACTTTCAGCTTTAATTAATATTCAAATCCTGCGATACAAAACTGGAAAGAAAAAAATTTGTATAATCACCGTGATACACTTACAGTTGGTGCTCTCTGTTAAGGAGTCAATCACTTTGGACGAAGAAGCTCCCATTGTTGACCTTTTTACACGGATGAGTGACACATATATCATCAAACTCTGTTCATTTTATTTCAAATTATACATCGCATACATATTGTGTCTGTACCAATTGTTTTATATTATTGGGTACAAAACAATAACTAACTCATGTGAGAAGGTTGTTGAAGAAGAAGATTATGGCCTGAAAGAATGCCAAATGTTGTACGATACTTCTGTCCGTGCTCTGAGACCGTTCAGCTTGATCAGCTGGCAGATGACGAAGCATTGAAGCTTGATACATTCCCTTCTACAATTCAAAATCACCATACATTGCACAGGTTATCAGAGATGTCATTTTGTAATCACTGCAATGCTGTGAAATGTCGAAAGTGCATAGAGGTCGAAATTGTATGCAAATTTTGTCCCAAGTGCATGAAGGAAATGAAGCTAGAACAAACGAGCTGTTCTAAGAACTGCTTTGACTGTCCTGTTTGTGGCTCAAGTTTACACATTACATTGAACCAAGAGACAAAAGAGTATAGAGCGAACTGCCTGTCTTGCAACTGGAACTGGAGTTGTATTGGTATGGAGAAGAAGAGTTTGAATCGAATTGTGAGGAGCAAATTTAACGATGATGATGAACTACGGTTTTTCGACGAGCTACAGAAATTGTACATACTGCAAGGAAAAGCACATGTTGAAGATATGGAGTTGAGTACAGACATACTCATAAAGTTCGAGAATTTCAAGCTGTCGGAAGGCATGAAAGACAGCTCAATTAATCAGTTTCTAGAATTGCGTTCTCTGAGAAAGTTCGATAGCTCCCAAGATGCAACTGATCCATCACCTATACCATATGAAATTCCATATGACAAGGCCTTCTGCCAACCAAATCATTCTAGCACTAAATCTAGCTTACACCCACATCCTACCAAACTACGAACAAAATCTTCAAAAAGGTGCAAAGCCTGTCGTACCTCCTTGATGAAACCAGATCTTGATCCGTTCTCCACGAAATTTTACAAGCTATCCAATGCTATAGACTCTCTACCCTCGATCTCAATTAGAAACTATCCAGACATCAAATCCAGAAACTCAGACATGTATCTCAGATACCTCCTCGTTTTGAAAAACCCATTGGATAAACCTATGACCATAAATCTTTCATCTTCTACCGAACAAGGCTTCCCTCACAAGCTCTACATTCCCGTTTCAAAGTTTCAAATTGGACCTAGACCAGAAAATTCAAGTAAATTGGACACTTTAATGAAACTAATCCCATACGTTGAACTCACCCAAAATACAAAACTATCGAGAGTTGAGTTGATGAACAGAAATCAGCCAAAATTCGAAAATTTCGAGAGTATAGTTGAGCAGAACCATAATTTTATTGTGGTACCACTGGAGATTTACTTACAAGAAATTCAACTTCCAAAGATCCTGGTTCCTTTGTTTGTATCAGTTCAAAGTGAGTTATTCAGCACTGGATTCTGGTGCATTTTGGAATTCGACACCTGAAGACTTTTCATGAATGGAGAAATCTAGTGAAAGCGTAGAGTTTACCTGACTCCAGTAAAGTCAACCATTTTCCTCAGGTCAAACAGACCCCTCTTCAAATCAATATCGCAAATACTTTTGCATAGCTCACATATTGAATCGTTTGTTATGTTCCTGTGTCCCTTACCGCGTTTCCATGTATAAACAAATATAAATGTTGATTTTTGACTTCCAGAATTCTGAATATTGTAGACTAAAATGCCTGAGATGACACAAGTTGAGCATGAAGAGACTAGGATTCCACTTAATACACTCGCTAGAATCTTTGAGACGGCTGCTTTCAACTACAAGGACACAAGGATCACTGAACAAGCTCTAGAACTTTCCTCCGAATACCTACAAATGTTCGTTAAAGAAGCTATTCTGAGAGCCAACGAAGATAGAGAACATCCAAAGGAAGGGGATGAAGTGAAAAGTGAACACAACCAAGCCATACAAAACCAATTGATTGCGGATATACTGGACGTTCAACATCTAGAGAATATAGCGGGCATGTTAGTATTAGATTTCTAGTCACTACACTAAACATTAGGTATAATAATATCCTTAGCATTTCTATGTTTTATATATATATACTTGAGCAATGTCCGAGCGTCACTGTTCAAAGGAAAGCAGGACTTTTTTAAGCGGTGAGGCATTCAATGTTCATGATCGTTTGGATCGATTTTGAAAACTTTATCTGGGTTCAAAAGTCTATGGGGATCTAGAGCCATTTTGATTCTTCTCATCATATTGATAGGATCCTCCCCTAATTCTTCCAACAAGAACTCCCTTTTACCATATCCAACTCCATGTTCACCAGTACAGGTACCCTCGGCTTCGATTGCTCTTTTTACCATGTTGTTGACCAGATTTTCAGCTATCGATCTCTGCTCTGGGGCATATAACAGAAATGCATGAAAATTACCGTCACCAGCATGCCCGACTAAAGTAGCTGTTAATCCTGATTTGGCCATGTCTTCTTTGGTCTCAGAAAGAACACCCGCAAGCTTAGATATCGGTACAGCAACATCAGTTGTCCAAATTTGCATATCTGGATGTTGTTGTCTACCTTGATTTATAGTGGACCATAAGGCCATTTTTCTTGCTGACCACAATTCACTGATCTCCTCTTCGTTTTTAGCAAATTCAAATGAATGCGAGTGATTTTTGTGTGATAATCTTCTCACTTCTGCAACGTACTCATTCAATATACTTTTGTTATTAGCACCCAACTTGAAAAAAAGCGTTGGCTTTTCAACCCAAGTTCTACTTGTCTCACCAGACTCATTAACAACTTGCATCATCTTGTCATCCAAAAGTTCCATCGCATTGACTTGCAAACCGCTCTGCACAATGTCTGCGACGGTATTAGATGCATTTGAGATATCAGGGAAACTCACAACAGCAACTGTTTCTTCTTTTGGTTTGACGTGCAGTTTCAAAGTGACTTCAGTTACAATACCCAATGTTCCCTCTGATCCAATGATCAAACCGGTTAAGTTGTAACCTGCAGCTGATTTTCTAGGTCTATTTTTTGTTTTGACAATAGTCCCATCAGCCAAGACAACGGTCAAACCAGCAACATTCTCCTTCATTGTACCATATCTTGCGGCATTTGTGCCAGAACACGATGTAGCAACCATACCACCAATCAAAGCACCTGGCCCCGGGTCAGGTCCGAACAACAATCCCTGTGGAGATAAATAATCATGCAAATCTTCCCAAGAAACACCTGGCTGTACCACCATATCTAGATCTTCCTTGTGGAGAGACAAGACATGAGTCATATTTTTAGCAAAGTCTAACGTAACGGAGGGGGTACCAGTGGTTGCAATGTAATGACCTTCCAATGAAGTACCACCTGAAAAAGGAATAGTTGGAATCTTGTATTTGTAGAGCACCTTCATGATCTCACTAACTTCTTCTGTGGAGGACGGAAAGATGATCAGGTGTGGTCTTTGATCGTCTTTTGCATGATGTGAGTTGAAGTAAGTATCTGAATGGTGATCTAGTTCTGCTCTTGATGTAGAGATATTTTCAACTCCAACAATCTTGATGATGAGCTCTTTAGCTTTATTGAAATCCTCCAAGCTACCATACTCAGGGCTTCTTAGGTCTGTCAGCTTTGTGGTGGACCCCTCTGGAAAGTTGGGTAAGCCATCTGCTTTCTTTTCGTTAGCAATGGCGTTCTGCTGAGTGATAGCCAGATACCCAGCAACACCTGCAATTACAGAGAGCGTCAACACTGTGAAGTTTCTCTTCATATGCAAACTGGCTGCATTCCCATTGCTATGGAGGCATCTCCTGCTTGATCTAGAACAAGCAGCACGATACAGTGGAACAAGCTTTCCTCTAAACATTCCAACTTCTTGAGCGTATAAGATGCTTTCAACCGGGTACTTGTCTGAGATGTTCTCCACAAACTTGGGATCTAGACGAATATAAATACTTGTAAAGCTTCCACGATGCGCTATATAGAAGAACAATGTCCCGTTCTAGGAGGTATTTTACTATTAGGTAACCCGATTAAGTACTTTTCCAGTGTCCCGCTAATGATAAAGAACACTTTGACTTTGGTGGGGTTCCAATATCTCCTGGTGGGGGTGCCTCGGGCTGGGCGCAAACATTGTTAAAGCTTAGAAGGAGCCCAGAAAGAGACTAGGTGGGAGTGTCTTGTAACTCCTAGAAGGAGCCTCACAAGGCTCCAACTAATGAGTCCGCCTACGCTTTGGCAATATCGTGGGAGTATTTTGCTCACGGATGTGCGGAACAACTGCTTCTCTTATTCTTGCACATTTGTCGTAGAAGGTGTCTTGATCAGCAGGTCATTCACGGCTTGAAGATCAGTGGAATGCCGTAAGTATATCAGCTAGGGTTGTCACTATTTCTCATTAGTGAATTAGTCAATATAAAACTGAGTTCTGCCAATTTGCTCCGGTTAAAGTATGTAGGTATTAATCAGTAGCAATAATATAATATAGCAGTGTGAAAAAAGATATTTCTTACCTTGACTATGTATCTTTCGCTGGAATCAGGTTAAAACAATATTTGATAGAGTAGTTCAATAATAGAATGTCAGCCTTCATAGTCGGATCAACAGGGTTGTGTGGCCAGTTCATCCTCCAACATGCACCACAATATTACAACAAAGTTTACTCGCTCTCTAGATCTGCCCCATCAGGCATTGCTTTGGACAAAAGCAAGACAGAAATCATATTAGACGATAACAAGGAAAACGGATGGATCAAGCTCATCGAAAATCTTGAGATTGAAAATCCAGAAGCCTTCTTTTCAGGCCTGGGCACCACAAGGGCTAAGGCAGGAGGTATTGAGAAACAGTACAAAATCGACCACGACTTGAACTTAGAACTGGCTAAGGCCTCCAAACGTAAAGGTTTCAAGAAGTACATCCTCATCTCTTCCCTTGGTGCCAGCGAGAAATCAAGGTTTCCTTACCTTAAAATGAAGGGAGAATTGGAGAAAAATGTGATCGCTTTGGGTTTCGAGACGACTATTATTTTGAGACCAGGTGCGCTGTTAGGGGAGAGAACAGAAAGCAAAGGCTTCCTAAACAGTTTAATGGCTTCCACTCTTGGTGTTTTCCACGGCAGTAAACTCTCTAGTTATGTGGGCTCTCCAATTCAAGGTGAAGAAGTTGCTAAAGCTGCTCTGAAACTCGCCCAGCAAGACCATGCTGAAAAGGTAGTGATCGTTTCAGGTGACGATCTGAGATCGTTAGCTAACAGCCAATGACTGTGTTGCCTCTGAGATAGTGAATAATCGACAATGAACAGTATGATATAATGTCTTTGATGTAGCACTTATAAGTAGGCATGTATATCTCACGTGACTAGTCTATCACATGATCTATAGTTCCGGGTAACTCTATTCTTTCATGGAAGAAAGAACTAAGTGGAAAAAAAAAGGTTTTTAAAGGTAACAGAGGTATCAAGTTCATCAAGCTACTGTTAGAGATATAGATAAAGCCATGAGTTGGGGTGAGTGAAGCTACAAACAATCCCAATCACATGTAGCCCTATTTGTGAATTTTGGGATTTGTTGTTTTTTGTATCACTTGATAGACTCATTACTAACCTCTTTACAAAGACGATGAAGATTTTGAGGTGCCTACAGCTACCACAGCCAAAGTCGCAGATTCATGGGAGGACGAGTTTAAAAGTGATGACGATGATGTCCTAGAATCATGGGACGCTGAAGAGACTCCAAAACCTAAGCCAAAAGCAGCTGCTAAAAAACCTACAGCTAAAAAACCTGCAGCCAAAAAAACAGCAGCTCCAAAACAGATAGATCTAGACACTGTTGATGAAAAAACTCGCAGGGAATTGCTCAGAAAGGCAGAGCTGGAGTCTGACTTGAATAATGCTGCCGACTTGTTTGGAAGTTTGGGCGTCAATGACCACCCTAGAGAAAGAGCTGCTCGTGCTGCTGCTGCTGCTGCTGCTGCCCGTCCTGTCATCTCTGCAGACACACCTTTGACGGAACACCCACTATTCCAGCCGGAGACCAAACAAGACTTTGAGAAGCTAAGAAAAGCTTTAGGTCCAGCATTAACCAGATTGAACGAGCAGAGCTCATTGAACTACTCTTCTGCATTAGCCATTGACTTGATCAGAGACTTGACCCAACCTTTATCCACAGAAAACATTAGAAAGGTCATTTCCACTCTGCAAGTTATCTCAAGAGACAAGGAGAAGGCCGAAAGACAAGCCAGATTGTCCAAAGCTGGTGGAACTGCCACCGGTGGTGCTGGTAAGAAGAAGGCTAAGGCAGGTAGACCTAACTTGGGTGGTGCCTTCAAAAAAGATTCCGACGTTCTTGTAGAGAATACTGACGACTTTGATGGTGACTTCGGTGATGACGACTTCATGTGAACTATGAATTAATCAAGAGAGCAGCTCCATTACAACTCTATCCATCTCTCTATCTTACATATTGTATATGCCTTACATAGTATCAACATTACGAGGGCACCTCTTCTTATCTATAACCGGAATTTGTAGAGATTGTGGATTTGGTCATGTGACCTTCTGATTCGCGGAGCTTTTCTTGATTTTTAATTCGCCATTTATTATCAGTAGATGTTGGAATAATACCAAGAACTGATAAGCTGAAAAAAGCAGAATCTGCAATCAGAGTTTGACTGAAAATATATTTAAGTGTTTCGAGAGTCCATAAGTTAATGTCCATATAACATTAAGGAATAGTAGAGACAACAATAGACACGGTAAAATGGGTAAACATTACTTTGCTACCGGTAGAGGGGGTGCTGGTAACATCAAGCAGACAGATCAAGAAATAAAACCCACTGTGGTGGATCAAGGTGCTGGTACTCCTAACTTGTTGCAGCCCGTATTTTCAACAGGACGGGGTGGTGCTGGTAATATGTTCAGAAACAATGATCCCAAGATGGCTAGAAAGCTACAAGACGTGGACCCAGATCCAGAGGACTACATTACCCCTGTGATTTCAGGGTCCAACGGCCAGCAGAACAACTTGAGTTTTGGCAGAGGAGGGTTTGGTAACATGATCAGTCCAAAGAACAGCGCTAATTACGATCAGAAGAAACAGAGGGAAAAAGCCACAGATTCTGGAAACAGTAGCTCAGGAGGGCTGCTCTCAAAAGCGAAACAATTCTTCAAGAAATAAATAATGTTACCAACATGTTATTATCATCGACGCAATTTCAATGTTTTTGTATATGAATTGTAATTTAAAAATCGAATCCGTTTCATTTATTTACAGGACTGTTTTAGATCTTCGTTCATGTAGTTTTTATATTATTTTTTGAAAACTTCTCTTACATATATTGTACATAAAAAAAAAATTGCACATATTCAGGCAGCTTGCTCAATACCTTGAGCCAACTCCTCTAATAACTTGAAATCTCTCTTGA
The DNA here is from genome assembly GCA_003707885.2 of Komagataea salicaria. Taxonomy (NCBI): domain Eukaryota; kingdom Fungi; phylum Ascomycota; class Saccharomycetes; order Phaffomycetales; family Wickerhamomycetaceae; genus Komagataea; species Komagataea salicaria. Next base: position 295,217 of record PPMB02000009.1, read on the forward strand.
TGATACCACCGGTTCCTGGTAATCTGGAGTTTCCTTCTAAGAACAGATCAACTTCTCTTGCACATTGTTTACCCTCTTGCAAACCCCAGACAATTAAAGATTGACCTCTTCTGCAATCACCGGCTGCAAACAGATTGTTCTCAACCTTGTAGCTAGCATTGTTAATGGTTGGTATTGTTCCCTTGGAAGTCTTCTGAATGCCAAATTTATCAATTTCAGGACCGACAAATCCCATTGATAACAACACCAAGTCAGCTTCGAAGATTTCTTCACTGTTAGGAATTTCATTCATTTGCCAGACGCCACTTTCAGACTTCTTCCATTCAACTCTGACAGTTTTAATGGCCACAACATTTCCTTCATCGTCGCCAATAAACTCCTTTGATAGAATACAATATTCTCTTGGATCTTTACCATAATGTTCACGAACCTCAGAGTGACCATAGTCAACTCTAAAGATTCGAGGCCATTGTGGCCATGGATTGTCTCTTGAACGAGTGTTTGGTGGCTGTGGTAACAATTCGAAGTTGACAACTGACTTGGCACCATGTCTGACAGCAGTTCCGATACAATCGTTACCGGTATCACCACCACCAATCACAACAACATGTTTTCCTGCGATTTTTTCGTGGATTTCTGGTAAGTAGTCATCCAACAATGCTTGAGTATTGTTCTTCAGTAACGTCATCGCAAAATCAACATTGTTCAAATCTCTACCAGGAATCTTCAAATCCCTTGGAATAGTTGAACCAGTGGCTAAGATTACTGCGTCGAATTCTGATTTAAGTGCGGAAATATCACTGATTTCAGTATTGCAGACGAATTTGATGCCTTCTGCTTCCAATAGGTCTAGACGACGCTTGACAACAAACTTGTCTAGTTTCATGTTTGGAATACCATACATCAGTAATCCACCTGGTCTGTCAGCACGTTCAAACACGGTAACTGAATGCCCTGCCTTGTTTAATTGATCTGCTGCTGCTAGACCTGCAGGACCTGAACCAACAACCGCCACTCTCTTACCTGTTCTGTGTTCAGGTATGTTAGGGACAATCCAGCCATTAGCAAAAGCATTATCAATGATCAGACGCTCGATGGACTTGATCCCAACTGGCTCATCAATGATTCCCAGTGTACAACCTGCTTCCATACATGGAGCTGGACAGGCTCTTAAAAACTCAGGGAATGGATTCGTTTCTAGCAATTTATCCAAAGCTTTCTTCCACTGGTCTTTGAATACTAGTTCATTGAACTTAGGAATAACATTGGACAATGGACAACCAGTATCAGATTGACAGAATGGAATACCACAATCCATACAACGAGCTGTCTCATATTTGGCCTCTTTTTTTGTTAAGGTACTGGAAATTTCCTTCCAATCCTTCGTTCTTGTTCCTGGTTTTCTATAATGTTCATGGTTGCGTTTATACTTCATAAACCCACGAATTTTATCCAGTTTTTCGACCTTCTTCTTTTCGAGAGTTTTGTCCTGAACGGTATCCTCAAGATCCAAAATCTTTGGCTCTTTGTGTGCCGCTTTGTTGGAAACACTAACAGGAGTAGTTGCTCTTTGTAATCTTTCAATCTCACCATTGGTTGCATCAGAAACTGGTGGGGTTTCGATGCCTTTTAGAGTCTTCAAAAAGTTTTCACTTTCTTGTCTCTTTAATTTAGCGACCTTTTCCTTTTCTTGTTCGAGAACTCTCTTGTATTCAGTTGGCAAGACCTTGACAAATCTACTCAAATAGTGGTTGAAGTTCCTCAAAATTCTATCTGCAAGTTCAGAGTCGGTGTAATGGAGATGTTCCTCAATCATACCTTTGACGAAAGCAATCTCCACTGGATCTGTTAGACCAGAGAGCTCAACAGTTTCAGAATTAATTCTTGAACTGAACTCTTTGAAATCAGAAGTTAAAACATATATGATACCACCAGAACAGCCTGCAAAAGCATTGTCGCTTTCCATCTGAGATAAAACAACTGCACGTCCTCTTGTCATATACTCAAATGCGTTGTTACCCTTAATCTTTTCAACAACGATATTAGCACCAGAGTTACGAACAGCGAAACGCTCACCTGCTGCACCACAGATGAACGCATGACCAGAAGTGGCACCATAAAAACATGTGTTACCAACAACCACATTTTCATAAGCCTTGAACTTAGATTCTTTAGGAGGCTTGATGATTAATCGACCCCCACTTAAACCTTTACCAACATAGTCATTTGCATCACCTTCTAAATGGAATGTAACACCTGAAGTTAAGAAGGCACCGAATGATTGACCTGCTGAACCCTTTAAGTATGTCACTATTGTATCTTGCGGTAGACCTTCTGATCCAAATCTTTTTGAAATACGATAGGATAATGTTGCTCCCACTGCACGATCTGTATTCGTAATTTCACCATCAATGGTAACTGGTAAACCTTTATCCAAAGTTATCTCTGCCTCATCGATCAATTTATTATCTAAGCGAACGTGAAGTTTATGATCTTGTTTGTGGATATATCTAGTGGCAACACCTGGTCTGATTGAATGAGCAGGTGTCAAGATTGGTGACAGATCAATGTTACAAGTTTTTGTGCTTCTTTGCTCCTTTGCTTTCAACTTTTCGGAACGACCAACCATTTCATCAATAGTTCTAAAACCTAATTTTGCCATGATCTTTCTCAAATCATTAGTTAAATAGTAGAAGAAATTGATAACATGTTCTGGGGCACCTTGGAACTTCTTTCTCAACTCAGGATCTTGAGTTGCGATACCAACAGGACATGTGTTCAAATGACACTTTCTCATCATGATACAACCTAATGTAATTAGCGGAAGAGTAGCTAGGGTGAAACTCTCAGCCCCAAGTAAAACAGCAACGGCAACATCGAACGGTGTTCTAATTTGACCATCAGTCTGCAATACAACATTGCCTCTCAAATCATTCAAAACAAGAGTTTGATGAGTTTCAGCTAAACCCAACTCCCATGGTAGACCAGTGTACTTAATACTTGTCCATTTAGCAGCACCAGTACCACCATCGTGTCCAGAAATCAAAATTCTGTCAGCCTTTGCCTTAGCGACACCGCTTGCAACGATACCAACACCCACTTCAGACACTAGTTTGACAGAAATCTCAGCACGAGGATTAGAACATTTTAGATCATAGATCAATTGTTTTAAATCTTCAATAGAATAAATGTCATGATGCGGAGGTGGGGAAATCAAACCAACACCAGTTGTTGAATTTCTAACTTGTGCAATTAGTTCATTGACTTTGGAACCTTTCAATTCACCACCTTCACCAGATTTAGCACCTTGTGCCATTTTTATTTGGATTTCATCAGCGTCAGACAAATAGTGAGAGGTGACACCAAATCTACCAGAAGCAACTTGTTTGATAGCAGCGCGAATGGAATCATTGTTGTCCAAATCTTCTGAGTCCTTCAAAAGATCTTCGTACGAGCCACCTTCACCTGTGTTACTTCTTGCATTCATTCTATTCATAGCAATAGCAATGGTTGAATGCGCCTCCATCGAGATTGACCCAAATGACATTGCACCAGTAGCAAATCTTCTAACAATTTCAGTCCAAGGTTCGACCTGCTCTAATGGAATTGGTGTTGAGTTCTCATAGTCCAATTCCAGCAATCCTCTCAGTGTACACTCATTGATGGCATCCATCTCCTTCTTCACATAAGCTTCGAAAGCATGTTCATTATTATTACGGACAGAGTCTTGTAGATGAGCGATAGCTGCAGGATCGTTGACCTTCTTGGAAGCACCATCTCTCCAATGATACTCACCTGACTCAGGTAAGATATGAGGGCGAATTGTGTAACGTGAAGGATACCCTCTTTCGTGTAAACTGAAAGCATCTTGTGCAATATATTCAAAAGTGACACCTCTAATTCTGGAAGGAGTACCATTGAAGCAAACATCAATGACGGAATTATCAATACCTAATGCCTCAAAAATTTGGGCACCTTTGTAAGAAGCCAAAGTTGAAATACCCATTTTAGACATAATCTTATAGATACCTTTATCAACAGATGTCTTATAGTTGGACACGATTTGTGAGTCAGCGATCTCATCTCTAAAGAGACCTTCATGGTTCATTCTAACAAGTGTTTCCATGACTAAATATGGGAAAATACCATCAGCACCATAACCAAGAAGCATAGCAAAATGATGAACCTCTCTTGCTTCTGCTGTTTCCAAAATCAAAGCAACTTTGGTTCTTTGTTTTTGACGAATCAAATGGTGATGAACAGCTCCTAATGCAATTAAAGAAGAGATTGCAACTTGATCCTCGCCTGTTGCTCTATCAGAAAGAATAATTATTTGAGTATCATCATAAGTTGCATCAGAAGCCTCTTGTGTTATTCTTTCAATTGTTCTTGCATATCCAAGCAATCCCTCAGATTTAGGAAATGTGATATCGATCTCAGTAACCGACCATGAAGGAATGACTTGAGAAATATTACGAAGAGCATTGAACTGTTTAAGATCCAATACTGGAGATTCCAATAACAGTCTATTACATTGTTCAGAGTTCATTTCCAAGAGATTTCCTTGAGGACCAATGAAACATTTCAACGACATGAACTGCTTTTCTCTAATAGGGTCAATTGGGGGATTAGTGACCTGAGCAAAAAGTTGTTTGAAATAATCATAGATCAATACTGGATTTTCATCCATACATGCTAGTGGAGAGTCATTTCCCATTGAACCCAAAGCTTCTTCTGCATCTAGTGCCATTGGAGCCAGTAACAAATTCACTTGTTCCAGTGTGTATCCAAATGCAAGTAATCTTGGGTCTGAAGAAATTCTGATCTCTGGGTTGATCACCAGTTCGCCTGGGAAACTGATTTCCTTGGAGGCATATTTTTTATATAAATCCTCAAATCTTATGACCTTGGATAGCCAAGATTTGAAGTCAACTTTGGAACTTATTTGGTCCTTTAATTGTTTGTCGTCCACAATTTTACCCAGTTTTGTATCAACCAACAACATCTGACCAGGCTCAAGACCACCTTTTTCGATGATTATGTCATTGTTGATAGCTGGGATGGCACCAACTTCTGAACCACAAATGATTCTATCGTCACTTGTGATGTAGTAACGACATGGTCTCAAACCATTTCTATCGGAGGTTGCACCACAGAATCTACCATCAGCAAAAGTGAATAAACCTGGGCCATCCCAAGGTTCCATCAAACATGAAGCCCACTGATAAAAAGCTCTCTTTTTGGAATCCATGTTTTGGTCGTTTTCCCAAGCTTCAGGTACAAGCATCATCATTGCTTCAGGTAGTGATAAAACACCGTTAATGACAAGCAACTCTAAAACATTGTCAATAGCAGCAGAATCAGATCCACCTTCTTCGATGATTGGATACAACTTGTCCAGCTCTTCACCAAAAAGGGAAGATTCCATGACACCTTCTCTTGCCTTCATCCAGTTCTTGTTCCCTCTCAAAGTATTGATTTCACCATTATGAGCAATTGCAAAAGAATGAGGGTGAGCTCTTGCCCATGATGGGAAAGTATTTGTGGAGAATCTTGAATGAACAACAGCGAAGTGGGATTCAAAGTCCGCACTATTCAAATCATGATAGTAGTTGTAAACCTGCACAGGGGTCAATTGCCCTTTGTACACAATGATGGTATTTGATAAAGAGCATACATAAAACCAGTTATGTAGGCCTATTAGTGATGTGGACTGCTTTTTCAATAAATACAGTTGTCTAACAAATTTCTTTTCATAAAGTTTTTCAAAATCAGTTGTTGAAATGTTTCTGTGGTTGACAAGCTCAGTCAAAACAACAACAGGCTGAAGAATTAATGGTTCTCTGGAGAACGCAACATCACCCAAGATAGAGGAGTCATGAGGCACCTCTCTCCAGCCAAGAACGCTTAAACCCAGGTTTTGTGCGATTTCTTCAAAAGTGGTTTTGGATTTCTCAGAGATCTCTTTGTCCTTGTTGAAAAATATATTACCAACGGAATATTGGCCCTCATTTGGTATATCGATATCCAGTAGGTATTTGAACTCTTTCTTGAAGAACTTGTGACTGATCGCTACTGAAATACCAGCACCATCACCATTTCCCCCGGACGAAACAGCACCTCTGTGGGTCATATTACACAACAAGTACTTAGCGTCGCTGATGATCTTGTGGGACTTCTCACCCTTGATGTTTGAGACAAAACCCACACCACAGGCGTCCTTCTCTAACTCTGGATCATACAGCGCTTGTTTTACAGGGAGTGAAGCCGCCCATGTTTTGTTCTCTGGCGTTTCATCGTAGTCGTATACTGGACCGCTCTGGTAGTAAACGTCTGCATCTGCAAATGTGTCAGACTGATTGACCATGACCAAAGCTCGTTCCTTTACTTACCGAGAAACACTCGCTGGAAAGAATTTACAAAGGATTGCCTGTTTATTTATAAGAGCATTCCAAGAGTCATTTTGATAAGAAACTGACTGAGTACAATTGTGGAAAGACAATCCTGAGCAATACAAAGCACGCTGAAGGCACTCTGGGCTCAGTTCCATGGAGTCTGGGCAGAGAACTGGTAAGGCCACGCAAGGGATCATTATCATTACCGTAAATCCCCACTTTGACACAACTGATAAGAGGCACGGTTTTCAGCCAATCAGAAGCGCCGGAATATAAGACAACAAGCCCGAAAGATATATTGGTGCATGCTACGTATGCATACATCACAGTGTATGACTTTTCGTTATGAGCTGTGTACCAATGAAACTGCAAAAGGTCTGTGTGTGACCACGACACACAAGGACCGGCCGTAGTAGTATTAGTAGTGAGCCTTCTCTGCGTAGGAATTGAAGACTGAGAGTGGACGAGCCTGGGAGGACAAGAAAGAATTAACGGCCCGCTACATACGTCTTTGGCATTGGCCTATGCAGCTGTGTCAGTTCCGGTACCATGTCTACTACTAACTCGCTACAGACAATTTCCCAGTCACTAATTTCAAAACAATTCGGTAATGTGCGAGAGACGACAAGAAAAAAAAGGAGAGATAACATGTCACGTGCAATGGCTATCTTGGCTGCTTCGTTGATTTCACGTGACACTCACGTGCATTTTACCGGAACTCTGGAGTTCGGAACTCGGCCTTCATTTCTTGTCGGACAAGAGGGAAAACCGCTGGAAATAGAGTAATCAGTTGAAGATAAACAAAAAGAAATGAAAATATGTTTTATTTGGTAGAGGATTAAAATAGGACTGGGTACTACACGAACAGGAAAAAGTGACACTGTCAGCTTTTCTTGAACGGACTTGCGAAAAAACAGTTGATCTTCATTGTTTGAACTGTCAGGTAGCGCCAGGACAGTGCATTTTCTTTTTTTGTTCCTACATTTGTTTGAAAGCAGTGCCATTGTCTATTCATCTCTACCCCAAGAATACTTCTCATTTCACACATACGTTCAGTTTCGTCCAAACAGATCAGATTAATGTTAGTAACGTTTGACACAAAGAAACCTAAAACAAAAAATAAGACGGATTTCCTCCAGACTTCAAATGCACAGACCAACATCGCACAGACCAACATCGCACAAGACCATTCAGTGCTGACTACAGATAATCACGCAGATGGTGTTATTCAAAACGTGATACTGGGCCAACCAGACACTAAGGCCTTCAAGTTCACCAAAAGACGGACTAATGATTCATGCATCACTTGTAAAATACGAAAGAAGAGATGTTCCGAGGAGAAACCAGTGTGCTCAGATTGCAAGAGGCTCGAAAAAAACTGTGTGTGGGCGACAGATGATATGTCTACAGAAACGATACGTCAGTTGAAGAAGAAAGTGGAACAAGAAGAAAAGCTATCGAAGGGTAAGCGGAAGCAACCGCAACTGGCACAGCAACACCAGCAACACCAGGGGTCACAAAAGGCCAAGGGGACTAACAAGGTTGTTAAACCTGGATCCAAGAAGAGACGGACATCGTTCGTAATAGAATCGTTGAGCAAACTACAACCAGATATCACATCAGAGCCAATATCCTCTTTGGTCAAACCTTCATCACAGCCTAAGGTACAGGAAATGCTAGACGCAGATATCTTTCAAAAACATGAATACTTGTTGCAACGGAGTCAGACACCCATCGCTTCAAATCTTCTTCAATTAAATAGCTCACGTCAAAACTCATCTGGATTACAACCCGGTTCCTCACCAGATTTCAACCCTCTGGATTCCACTTCTACGTGGAATCCTCCAGCGATTGACAAAATTTTCGAATTCAGCGACTTGTTTGAAAATAACTTAAAACAGAACTACAAAAAGTCCTCCGAGAAAATCTCATTGTTGGATGAAAACAATGAAGAGATCCCACAAGATGACGGAAGTCTTGAGCTATCCTTCCAACACAATATACCCGATTTACCATCCCCATCCTCATTTCCAGAAACTTTGGACGGTTTCGATCCTTTCAATATTGACATATTACGAACCCCAGGTCTCGATTCTCTAAATCTCGGTGACATCGGGTCCTATCTCTATGACTATTATGTGAATAGACTTTCGGGAATAGTATCCATTGTACCTCCAGAGTCGAACTACTATTTGAAATGCTTCTTACCAATGGCAGCACAGAATGAAGGTATTTTAAATTCCATATTGGCTTGGTCTGCTTATCATTTAGGTGGTGATTATGAAAGAGAAGGCTCCAAGTATATGTCCAAAGCGCTCGATTATGTCCAGCGAACTCCTGTTTCAACTGATTCCGAAACATTACAAAGGTTGGCAAATTTGCTTATTATTGCAGCTGCAGAGATATGTAAAGGGGATGTAAGGAAATGGCCAGTTTTCTTGGAGTGGGGATCAAAAATAATCAAACAGCGAGGTGGTTTGTTCAATTTCAAAATGAATACGGAGCAGCATTGGTTAATCTCCAACTTTGCATATCATGATATTTTGACGAGTTCTTCAAGTGAAAGGGGCACTTATTTTCCTGTTGAAGACTATCAAAATTTCATGGTTAATCTAGGATCCGGAATAGATCCTTTGCAAGGTATAGTGAAGCCTTTGTTCAATATCATTGGTGAAATATCCACTCTGGCTTTTGAAACGAAGAGACTTCTGAAAATCAGCTCAAATTCCCTAGGTTATGGTATACTGGATGAAGAGAACGGAAATGAAATGGAACAAGATGAGGAAGATGATGATATGTATGAAATTCCAGGTATGGATACACCTGAATCAGAAAAGGGTAAGAAGGTATCAAGGTACACATCACTATTAACTATCATGTCCAGGTCCTCAGAGTTAGAGAACAAGATTAACCTCGTCAAGCCAGATCCCGAAGACCTATCCAGTTTCAAACCAAAAGAGCTAGAATTACAACTAACGCTTTTCGAATTGTTTCAACTTACAGCTCGGTTGCATTTGAGACAGTCAGTTTTACGGTTAAATCCCTCCTCTTTAGAAACTCAATTCATTTTGTGCGAATTGCTGAAATGTCTTGATATTGTTCTTAAATCACCTGTTGAGGGATCATTATGCTTTCCCCTGTTCATTGCAGGAATGAACTGTACTACCAAAAGAGATCGCAGAATGATGCTCGAAAGATTCAATGATATAATCCAGCGTTATAGTTTCAAAAATCTAGAAAGAGCCCGAACAGTTATGGAGCAGGTGTGGCTGATTGATCCTTCAGGGACAAGTTGTGTTGACTGGTATGAAATAGTAAAGAAACTCAACTGGGATTTGAGTTTTGCTTAACATATTGCTACATTGAAATATGTATACATATCCTGATGAAAAAACATGTAATAAATAATGAATAAATAGAGTTATGAGAATTTCAAATATTTACAGACTGGTTGCATATGTACATTTAGAAAAAATCAGTCAACTCCACAATTGTTAGACGTCCTTGTGTTATTAGGATATGAGCTGACTCTGTCAGCAGTATGTGACATTCTTTTCAAGTTTGAATAGAGTTGTTTCTCTTCCAAATACCTTCTTGGCATCTTTCCATGACATATGCCATACCTTTTCTTGTATTTTTAGTATTCTCCTGGAATCTATGATGTGACCAAGCTTCAATTCTGTCTTTCACACCGAAAGTTCTGAAATTTGAGCTAAACTTGACATTGTATTTGACATTGGTTGTTTTCGTGTCTTCGTTGTATTTATAAGTGGTGTATTCCTCTACCCGTATTATCTTAGTATGATCAAGATTGCGCTGGTAGGCTTTCATTTCTTTGGTTTTAGGGTCGACCACGGTTTCCTCTATGATCCATGAGTGTGAAATCTTTCCCAAAAATGGCTTGACCCATTTTGGCAGTTTCCCATTCTTTTTTATGAGTCTTGTTGTGTATAACTTTCCGTCCTCTGAGATTTCTCTTCTTAGAGTGTCAACCGACTGGACATGTGATGCATATGGGTTGGGATATTTGTTGAAAAAGGCAACCGTGACTGTTTGGAAGTCAAACTGATATTCGTGTATATTTCTATACCACAAAACCATCTTATTATCTGTTTCCTTCTGTGATTTGCTAGCCCAAATCTTTTGAAAATTTTTTACACTTATAGGTCACACTATAAAAGGAACAACCGGACCGTGAGTAATCTGTTAATTCAGCTGCTGAACTTTCTGTTTTGTGCTATCAAGTTTTGCTAACCTCTTTTCACTTTTCTTGTGTCTTTTGGTGCTATTCTATCCTTCGAAAGTTTTAATTCGAGGTCTTCCACTACTCACTGCTTTACTTACACTTCTTCAAAAGAAGATTGTGTTTTCCTATATATTTTTTTCTTGATGACAAATTTGTATACTGAAAAATTAAAGTCCATAGTTAAGATAAAATGAAAAAATTAGCATGTGCTTTCGTTTGGCCTGTGGACCCTTTTCAGTCGAGTTGGACGCATTTTCCGAGTTGAAGTTCCTGATAATATCTGCAAAAGTCTCCTTCTTGTCCTAGACAAGATTCATGGAGTTTGAACGGAGTAAAGTCCGCTCTTTTGTAGACAGTTTTGGTAAATTGATACTGGTGATAATGGTCCGGAGTTTATGGATAGTCCGGAGTTTGTGGAACACCCGTTACCACTGTAGTAGATGCTTGTAGAGCGAGTCTGAGGCTACAGATATAGATTGTATTGACTGTATATCAGCATTTTTTATACTGAAGCAATAAGAGCTGCAGCAACGGCTGCAGTAAGCATCATCCTATATAGATTGTTGTGCTGTACTAGTCCAGCAGCAGCGTTGTTAGTACTGTTTGTGAAGTTGTTCAAGGTTTTTATGGATTCAGTAGTTGCACTGGTGTCGGTCTTGGAAGTTGTCAGGGTAGTACTTGGTGTCCACCAAGTGTTCGAAGAATCCGGTGTCCACCAGACTGTTGTCTCTGGTGTCCACCAAACAGTCGTCTGCTGTTCGGTCGTGACTTGAGTATTGCCAGTGTTAGCTGTATCAGCTGTCGTTTCTTGTGCTGTCGTTTCTGTCTCTTTCGTCTCTGCCTTCGTCTCAACGGTTTGTGCCTGTGTTTGCTGTGTTTGTTGTACTTGTGTCTCTTGAATATCAGTGTTGGCTTTCGCTGTATCGGTGTTTGTTACTGCTTTGGTGTCCTCTGCCTGCGCTTCTTCTGTTACTGTTCCCACCTGTGCAGTGTTGGCGGTGTCGCCTGGCTTGAAGCCGTCAAGACCACCTTGATTTTGAGCTATTACCACTGATGATAGAAGTGTAGCGCATACGACAAATTGGAGCTGCATTTTAGTCACTCTGCTCGCTGAATACTGACTCTACAGAGGCAAGACTAACAGTGAGTGTTGAAATCATGAAACTTTCCGCTATTTATGTCCAATTTGTCCTCACTTGTTTGCATAATCATCAGCTAAACATCTTCGGTATGTATGCATGAGGTATCTCATTAGTTTACCGTTTTAGGAAATATCAAAACATTCAAGTTCGAATGTGCATACTTCTGCCTCTTTTATCCCGTCGCTTCCAGCTTTCAAATCAAACATAGAGCAGAAAAAACAGCATCAAATTTCCTATGGTAGTTTGTCTGTCCTACCTGATGAGTCTCTAACTTATCGATTCCCTGTTTAGACCTGTGGTGTACCACTTAGCATATATGTCAGCTGAAATGCTGCTCCTTTTTTCAAATTGAAATGCTCAGAGTCCAGGTAGGAAAAGCTGTCCGCTCCCAGTATCCAGCTGTACCATTCGTGAGTAGAGATCCCTCTCTTGAGCCACGTACAAATGCTGCAGTAACAACTCCTCTATAAGAAACCAGTAAAGAAAAAGAGCACGTGATGATTCCCAAAAAGGAAGCCTTCCTAAAACAGGACTTTTTATTGCCTTACATTAGAACTAATCTCTATTGATATTGTTAAATTGTATATTTAAGATACAAGGAAGAGAGAGCAAACCACTGAGTCAAAATAATATCTTGTGTCTTTGAACTGTTCAATTGCTTTGGGTAAATGGGATCCCAAACTTTAGATGGTGCTCCTCAGCAAGAGGTGACAGAAGGCTTCGATAATGGGGCCAATAGCAACACCTTTGAAGAGAACAACGAAGTACAGCATGAAACCGAATCTACAGCTAAGAAATCAACTAAACAGCTAGAGAATTCATGGTTCTTACGGTCAATACAAGCCATATTCGGGTTCAGAAAAACATCTTTGACTCTATTTGTGCTGCTAAGTTATGTTCTTATTCTTGGGCTAGTTGAATATGCTGATGTACAGTCGCTTTCGTTACCCTTACAAGAACCAGAGATTTTAAGAAGTTCATGGTTGGACCTACAGAGGATCTCGAAAAAGCCACATCCGTACGTCTCTCATGCAAATGATGAAGTCCATGACTATATCCTTGAAAGAGTAAAGAGCCTATCGTCAAGGAGCAAGTTTATCAAAGTTAGTGATGATGCTAAAAACAAACTGAAGACATTTAAAATTATCAAAAGCTGGTATAACGAAACGTCAGATTATGCTCCTCTGCACTATTTTGAAAGTCTTAACATTCTTGTAAAGATCGAAGGCCAGAACCCCCAGCTAGATAGTTTGCTGCTCAGCTCACACTATGACAGTGTTCCAACAGCTTATGGCACCACTGATGATGGCACTGGTGTCGCAGCCATGTTGGGTGTGTTGGAACACTATGCGACATCTGGTACGAGACCATTACGTACCATTGTCTTCAATTTCAATAATAACGAAGAGTTTGGTTTGTTTGGAGCTGAAGCCTTCTTCAATCACCCATGGAGCGAAACTGTCAAGTATTTCATCAATTTGGAAGGAACAGGCATAGGTGGGAAGGCCGTTCTTTTTAGAACAACAGACTATGAGATTGCTAAATTTTATAAAGATGTCAGATCTCCTTTTGGAACCTCTATATTTCAACAGGGTTTTGCAAGTGGCCTTGTTCATAGTGAGACTGATTACAGAGTTTATTCAAACAACGGTTTGAGAGGTTTTGATATTGCATTCTATAAACCAAGGTCTCTCTATCATACGGCTAAAGATTCCATTCGGTACTCTTCTAAAAATGCTCTTTGGCACATGCTGTCAAACACTTTGGACCTCACTAACCAGCTTGCTAGTGTTCAAGTTATTGAGGATGACACAGACACACAAGCGGTATTCTTCGATATTTTGGGTCGCTACTTTGTTGTCTTACCGCACAATGCTTTGGTCGTAGCTAATATGGCATTACTATCTATTGTCCCAGCTGTCTTGATTCTTTTTGGTATTGTTGTCCACAAACGTCGAATTTGGGATATTGGATACAGTTGGGTTAGAATCATTTTCTCAGTTATTATTGCAGGTCTGTCCACGAAAGCTTTGATGGAAACAATTTACTTATACAACCCTTTCATTGTTTCAAGGGACTTCTACTCCCCCTTGGTCAGTTTGGCATCAACTTTTCTATTCATCAACTATGCTTTTTTGACAATTAGCAATAGTTTCTGGCCAATCCATGATTTCAAACTGGTTATAACACTGGCTTCCTATATCATTTTATGGTTATTATTACTACTTTCAACCGTGCAACAAAGCCATACCAACAAAGTGACAGGTGAGTACTTAATCACCATTATATATGGGGTTTACGCTGTATCCGTATTCCTGGGTTTGTTTGGTATGTCCATCTCATCATACAAAGGAAATGTTGAGATTGTTAAGCAAAGCTTAAGCTACGGTTCGATTGTAGATCAAACTCACAATCGCAGAAATAATAACTATGATGAGGAACGCTCTGATGAGAATGCGCCTTTGTTATCCAACTCTATCATTAATTCTGAATCAACTGAAGATGAGACTAGTGAAGTCTCTGACTATCACATCGTTAATCATCCTGAACCAAGGTCCTTCACCTATGACTGGAGCTTGCAGTTTCTCCTACTAGTTCCTCTCAACTTTTTGTTAACATATGTTTCTGTTAAGTTGATTCTTGAAGGTATAAACCAGACTGTTCAAGAAAGCCTAGAATCAAATGTTTTTGTATTCTACACCTTGCTTCTGTCAAGTATGGCATTGTCTGTTCCGCTGGTCAGCTTCTCATACAAATTAAATTACTTGTTTGCTATTTTACTAATCCTTTCAATAATCATCTCCACTTCAAGATCACTTTTTACGGAGCCCTTTACACCAGATTCTCCAATAAAATTCAGATTTGCACAGCGTATCAATCTAGATGAAAAAATACCTAAACCAATGGTAGAAGTATTTGGGAGAGAAGGATTTCTTGGTGACATTCTGAAAGATTTACCATCAGTAAAGCTGCACAACAGAGAAATCAGCTGTGAGACTCAAGCTGATGGAAATGAAATTTGCAGTTATCCTGGAGAACGACCATATCTGATCAATGGTACTCAAGATGATTTGTTTTCATACCTCACTATCAAAGTGGTCAAATCAGGAGCAGAATCAGATCCTTCCCCGTACGCGCCATTGACTGCTGAATTGGAAATAACTGCCAAAGACAACAGATATTGTTCCTTAAGTTTCAACACGACCTCGTATCGGTCAGGATCCCATGGTAAATCGCCATTGAAACTGATAACATATTACCACGATGACTCATCCAATAATTCGTACCAGTTTTTCAGGCAAGAGCCAAATATAGTCTCTGTTCCAGCGGGCCCAAGTAAGGATGCCAATGGAAACGATGTTTTCAAATATCTGCCAGGTATTGATTCGGTCAATTTACATAAAGTCGACTGGTCTCAAAACGTGTATCACATTGGACTTCAATGGATACCTAAATGGCTAGAAGATGGTGAGGAGCAAGAACCTTCTAACTCCCCCAACAATAAGCTTGGTATCACTGTATCATGTTATTGGGGTGAATATGATGGTGTCTCAGTAATCGATGATGAACCACGAAGAAAGTTACCCGCGTTTGATGAAATTCTACAATATACCCCAAGGTTCACTTCGTTCAGTAACAAGTATGAAGGGCTGGTAAAAATTGACAGATTTATTACCGTTTAAATTTGACATAATGTTTATTCCCATCCACATTCTGCTGCTAATGGAGAGTGGCTTTTTTGCAGTAACTCAAAGCAACTCATGAATCTCATCCCACTTTTTGATGTG
This sequence comes from Komagataea salicaria, assembly GCA_003707885.2. Taxonomy (NCBI): domain Eukaryota; kingdom Fungi; phylum Ascomycota; class Saccharomycetes; order Phaffomycetales; family Wickerhamomycetaceae; genus Komagataea; species Komagataea salicaria. Next base: position 310,788 of record PPMB02000009.1, read on the forward strand.
TTTGATTTTGCAAGTACCTTGTAGTCCTTCGTCGTATGGGATATTTAGTTGTTCCAGTGTTTTTAACGCAGAGCCATTATCCAGCACAACTCCATAATTCACCTGCAACATCGGTAAAACATCTGTCCCACTATCACCAAAATAGTATATACCATCGTTAATTCCCATTTTCTGAAATTCTTCCTTAATCCATTTCACGTGCTTCACTTTGTCTACACCAGTCCTTATACATCTACACTCATCCACATATCCTGTTAGAACACCATCTTCATGCTGAAATTCGTTTGTTATCAATCGAAAGTGCTCACAGGGTGGAAAGCCTTCATCAATGAAGACCTTTTCTATTATCAAAGAAGTCCAGTTGCAGCTCAGTATAAACATGGGTACATTCATTTCATAGAGCTTCCTGAATACTGAAAAGAAACCTGGTTTTATTTTCACTTTAGAAGACTGATTGATCAGAGTCTCGTTCTTGACATCTTTAAAAAGCAGGTCCCCAACATACTGTTGCACGGAGCTCAGCTCAATGTTTTTGAGTCCCTGTTGATATTTGACTTCATCCTCTATCGTTCTTCTCTCACCGAACTGTTCTGCATACCTTCTGTAATTGGAATAGTAGACATCTGAGAAGTGCTCCCATCCTTTGGGAAAATCTGGTTTGGTAATGTATGCAGCTTCAGCAACAAGTTGAATTGTGTCTTGATCGGTGATTGTATCATCCCAATCAAATATCACAGCCTTCACCTTCGGAAGTTTCATTATTGACGGGAAATGAACATATAATCACAGTTGTTGTCTCGTCAATAACGTACACCTACAGATACTATTTCCATATAGAAAAAGGAAATTGGACTTGAGTATTATTTAATTTATCGATAGTTTTTACAGCCACATAAACTACAACAGGCACAAGTTCACGCGAGTGACGATATTCATACATCAACGTATCTATATAACAGAATATACACGAATCTATACTAAACCTGTCTACGAACTCCTATATCAAGCACCTACTAGAGAATTATCTCAAACTGTGCCCGACTCAAACTGTGTAGTGTTTGCTCTCGCATTGAACACAGACGGTGTTCCCTAGACCACTGGTCCAGTCAAGGGACGCAATCAAATATGTCTGTAGTCCATTCTGCTGATATTTGAATGTGAAGAGTTTCTTTAAGAAAAGTGGTGAACAAAGATTCAAGTTCGACGACTTTATAGCTCCAAGCGATGAGGTTACCCGGAATATAGAAATTTTTTTTTGTACGTATATTTTTGCTTCACAGTATAACTATATTATAGAACTAATATAAGAAGAGTTGAATATCGAGGTTTTGAGTGGTGAAATATTAGTAACACCGCTTTGCTTGATAGAAACTCGCATATAATAATGAGCTCTCACGTACCAGCATGGAAAAAGATCGGATTAAAAGTTAAAGAAAGTCTTGAGAGTGATCCGCTTGCATTGACTACTCATTTAGAATCAGCTAAGGTCACAAAAAAGCAGGTTAAACAGATAAATAAAAGAAAAGCGAGTACAGATGGCAAGAAAGAGGCCAAACCAGCTAAACGAGTGAAGCTTCCAAAGTCTGAGAGACCACCGCCACCAGAAAAGGATCAGCTTGCATACTTAAGAACGTATTCCACAGACAGAGATAACTGGAAATTTTCTAAGCAGAAGCAAAATTGGATTTTGAGGCATATAAAGGTCATTGAAGAGAAGTACGAAGACTATTTAGTGACATATCTCGAAGGCCTTCAGGGAGGGAGCCGAGAGAGACTGTTGGAAGAACTGAATAAAGTAGTAGAGAGTTGGAATACAGCTGCATTAGAAGAGCCCAAGAAGGAAGACGCTGGAGCCAAAGAAGAGCCTGCAAATGAAGATGATGATAAGGCTATAGATAAAACTAAAGAGAATCTGAAAAAAGAAGGTGGAAAGGAAAATTCTACTAAATTTGATGTCTCGAATGAAGCTGCAGCCTTGGAGAGCGTGAATGCTGATTACGCAAAGAGAGCAAGAAGACTTATCGAAGCAATGACTGAAACAAAGGTGTACTTGAAAGGAATTGATGATGAACAGAAAGAATCTGGTAGTCAAATAATGGAAGAAAAGGAAGAGATAGTCGAAGGATCTGAAGAGACACCATTTGATAATGTCAATGTTGATCATGTCGAAGTAACAGACTTTGTTGATGAACAGGATCATGCATATGGATCATCTGGCACTCAGAAGGTTGAAGAATCTCAAGACATGTTGAAGAAAGAAGAAGAACAACAACAGGAAGCTGTTCATGATGACAAGAAAGAGAAGAAGAAGAAAAAATCGAAGAAAGATAAGAAAGCAAAGAATAAGCTCAGCACTTCTGAAAAGGAAGATGAGGTCACAAAGAAGCCGAAAAAGAAATCTAGGAAAGAAAAGATAGCGAAGTCCGATTGACCTTTCATAATCTACTGCTTAATTCCTTAATAATGTTGATAAGCAGACTTAAATATAATAGAATTAATATTAGACAGAACAGTAGCCACCGTCCACTCTGATGTCTGAGCCAGTTGTATATGTTGATGCATCAGAAGCCAGATATAGGTAAGCACCAACCAACTCCTGTGGCAACGCTTCCCTTCCCATTGGAATCAACGACCACCACTTAGCTCTTACCTCACGTGGCAAAAAGTCTGAAAGGCCAGAGTCGACATACCCAGGGCTAACAGTGTTGACTCTTGCGAACCCAGCCCACTCCACTGCTAAGGATTTGCCCATGTGTAAACAACCAGCTTTTGCAACATTATAACATGTCTGATAATTCGGAACATTGACAATATGACCAGACATCGATGCTGTAATGATGAATGAGCCTTTTTTTCTTTCTTTAAATATTCTACCAACAGCTTTTGCGCAATAATAAACGGCATTTAGATCAACATCTATTAATCTCTTCCATTTATCAACTGCATTGGCTACCATTGGATTCAAGATACCACCCTCTTCCCAAGCGATTCCAGCATTAGCAACAAAGATATCCACGGTGCCAAAATCAATCTCAATTTTGGCAATCACTTCTTCGACTGCTTCATATTTTGAAACGTCAACAAAGTAAGCTTCAACCTTATTTTTGTATTCGCCAGATAGCATCTTTGCTGATTCCTTCGCCAAATCAACCTGATAGTCCATAATTGCAACATCGGCGCCTGCTTGTGAGTAACACTCAGCAATAGAATATCCAATTCCACGAGCACCACCTGTAATGATGGCAACTTTACCCTTTAATGAGAAGTTATCCATAATGTTTTTGGCCAATGTTGGAGGTGGGGTTGGCAGCTCCTCTGTGAAATCATCCGAGATGTAAGATCTAGTAACAGGAGCAGGTTCACCTAAAGTCATATCTCTATATTTACTGTTTCTTTAGCGTCTATTATTTCTTCTTTGGAAGCAAATCTCTGATGAAAGAATGGAAAATTTTTAACTTTTACTCTATCACTCGAAATAAAAGAAAAGTCGTATTTACACATCTTGTCGTCATCTATGCATAAATTGACATATACTTGCATCTGCCGTTTCAGTTATTATTCCGAAAGTTTCCACAATATGAATAATGGATCCTAAGACGAAGTATATCGTTAGACACCAAACAGAACAGGCCTTCTAGGTAGGTTGCACTGTAGAACTTCTTTCAAAATGTCCCTTATGGTGTCTTTTTTTACTAGGTGTAATTTGGTTTCAAAGTTACGGAAAAATTGCAGCTGTCAACAATAGAAATGTATTTTTGAAAGCTTGTCGCAATTTCACTCACTCACACAAAAAAACTATCAGATGACAGAATGATCGAAATGTAGTGCAGCTTGATCCCGACACTATTAAGCAAGAAATACTAAGCCTACGATCTTCATACTACTTACCAGAGCTTCAGATTTGCCCATCATTTGTAAGTTTTGATACCTATAATGTTAAGGGGAGGATGGCACCTTGGCACCTTGGTCGCTTTTCATGCTTGAAAAATTAAATTTCTCAAATTAATTAGAATTGCTTTGGTTTCCTGTTCTTCCTTAGAGTCTTTTTGTTGTTCCTCTTTCTTCTTGATTTTACCGAGTAGTTTGTCAATACCATCGCTCAGTATTGTTCTATCCTCTGTTGCCAACACCACATCATCGAACTCCAGTAGTTTGATAATGATCAAAGAGCTAATACCGATAACATCAATAACTAAACCCTGGCGAACAACATGTGACAAGATTTCATTGAAATCAATATCCTTTAGTAAGCTATGGTTCAGGCTTAATTTATAAAGAATCTCAAACGCATTCTTTCTGATTTCTAAAGCTTTATCAACCTTATGTTTGAATGGACCAATTTGCAAGGTTTCTTGGTATTGTTTTCTTGCTGTTAGCTCCTCATATAGCTTTGGTAGTATGTTCGAGAGGTATGGGATCAGAAGATTGAGTTGATTATTCAATGCTGTTACTAAGGTTATAATGGAAATCTGTTTGATAACCAAGTCTTCCTCTGAAATTTTGTCAAACACCTCGAGCAGCAATGATTCAACCAATTCAATCGAGACGATATTATCATAAGCCAGAATAAATTTGATGGCAGCAATTATGGTATATATGATAGATTTATTGGAATGGCTACTCTTCAATGCCTCTGTTGAAAGGTTATAGAAGTAATTTGTGTGGTTGTTATGGACAAGGATTAGACCGATATTCTGAGCTGCTATTTTAGACAAATCTTCGTCAACCTCTTCTGCTTCAGAAAGAATTTCAAATATTGTTTCCCAGATTTCACAAAAAGTCTCAAAAGTCAGTCCGTTATTGATTTTCAAAACTTGTTTAACAGAGACTAGCAATAAGTAGCGATGTTTATTTTCTTTGATCTGTTGAAGAAAGTGACCCAGGTATTCCTCATAATTTTTAGAGATACACTTACCCAAAGTTTCCGCCGCATATATCTTGGTTTCATCATCACCAAAAAATGCTGTCAAATTTCCAACACTCAAGGATAGTTCAACAACTTCACCAACAAATCCTAGAAGCTTGATATTGAATGAAACATTCTTGCGGTTAAGTAATTCCTGCTCTCTGGCCTCAATATAACTATTCAACTTCTCATTAACAACAATATTGGCCAAAATCTTGATATTTCTGTTATTGTCGCTATTGGCTTCCAAGTCTGGAATCAGTTCAGATCCAATCTTATTCGATATCTCCAACAATGCTTCCTCGTCAACTTCATCAATTGAAGAAGCCTTCAAGAAAATGGACTTTAATTTATCATTGTCGTAATTCAAGTGCGAAAGGACTTTCAAAATTTGTGATTGATGTTTATTTTCATTGAATAATTGTAACAACTTGTCACCAATCGATGTATCTAATTCGAAGTAACGGACTATGATACATAGCGAAGCAACTGTATTAGCAGAATAATTTGCATTATTAGTCAAAACTTCGTATCTCTTCACGATTCCCTCAATTTGAGAAAAATTGATATGAGAGTGATATGTTTCCACCAAATTTGTGATTGCACTGATAGTACTACTGATTAGCGGTTCATAGTCCAAGGTGGAAAGCAGAAGTGAGAGAACCTGATCAACAACTTGAGGCGGTAATGTTTTCAACTCTGCTAAACTCTGAATGGCTGTACTTCTCAATTCACTGTCATTTTTTGATGACTTCGCTATTTGAATAATCGATTGAGTAAGAGTATCATTATAAGTTGTGTTCAACAAATCAATTGAAGTAGCAATTGAGTTGAGTATACTTATGTGATTCTTACCTGTTAATCCACCGTTGATAATCTCAACAATATACGGAAGCTCATTCCCAAAAAATCTTAGATCATTATTTTGAAGAAGACTGGAGTATAGCTTCAATAGGTCTAGGTTCAAACCAAAATTATGTTCTCTTATGGTTGATAGTAGTAGTTCCAAATCCTCATCTAAAGAGTTAAAGCTTTGGAAGAATGTTAAGAGCATATTGAATTTATTTGTGCTATTCTGTTTGGTGTTCCTCATTTCCCTCGTGAACTTCTCAACTATCTGACTTCTGAATCTGTTCACATAACTCAAAGAATCCTCTGCGTCTGACATCGAAACGTCAGACCCTCTTCTCTTTCTATTGAATCTATTTCCATGTTGTTTAATAGTTGCTTCGATGATCGAGTCCAGAGTATTGATCTTCTCAAATGAAACACTTTCAGACGAGTCTGAGATGGAATTTAAGAAAGCTTCAAATAGACCAGAACTATAAATCTTCAATAAAGAGATTGGGAAAAACTTGACTATAGTATTGGTTATTTCAGCAACCTGCTTACGCAGTTTCCAGGTATTGTCGTCATTTTCATCATCAAGATCGTCGAAGTCTTCATCATCTGAGAATTCAGGTTCTGAAAATTGATCTTCTTCATCCTCATCATCATTAGTGTATGGGTCAAATCGTAAAAACATGTCAACATATCTCAAGATTTCATCAATATAAGGTAGCATTTCATCCCCTACTGTCAGCAAAGTATTGATGAGTTGTAGAGCTTCATAACGGTTCTCATCGATTTGGACTTGGTCGCCATCGCCATCTTCAGGGTCATACATATTAAGTACAGTGGTGGCAAACTTCATGAGATCGTCGACATAAGGTTTCAAAAGTTGGGGATTTGCTTTACCCAATGAGATGTAACTCAGAAGTTTCAAACTTGTTCCTTCATACGTTTTCGTACTCTCTCGATCAATCAGCTCCAATAAACTCTTGAAATCATCAGGGGACAATAAATTTACCAGTAACCCTAAACATGTGATTGACTTTTTACGCAAAATATTGAGTCCCTTGAATATTGTCTTCACCAATGCATGATAAATGACATTGATTTGCTCTTTGGAGATACTCGGTCCGATATTGGTAATGAGGTCAGTCAACGTCTCGATTGCATCGAGGGACGGAATAAGGTGGCCGTTTCCGTCAATAAAACTAGGAAGTAACTTATCGACAATAAGCTCTCCTGTTGATCCATGTGTTAAATTCACATTTTTTAGAATCTCACCAATTGCCATTGTATGAATTGATGTTGTAATGGAGTTGTGAGTGATTTGGGTTTTATTCAATTCAACCAGTATCTTGGTTATTTCTTCATCATCGAGACTTTGCACTAAAGACTCAAAACATTTCAATGATTGGTTTTGAACATCTGAATTGGTGTCATTGAGAGAATCGAGTAAAATTTCAGTGATTTTAGAAGAGTATGTATTCACTTTGTTAATGATCAATGTATGTTCCAAAAGAAGTTTATTCAAATCATTCAATGCCATGAATCTCAAGTCGGGATCGACATCTTTACACTTGGAAATAATCTCCTTCAGCTTCTGATCAGCGCTCTTGAAATCTGTTGACATTTTCGACTCTTTTTCAACTGTTAGCGCCTTTGATAATAGGGCAAAGCTGCACTATTTCAACTCCATAAGATAAAAATAAAAGAATCACAAAACCGAATTCCGGATACACCCAGTGTTTGTCACGTGCCGACTTCCGTAACTAGCTGTGATATCATGTTGTTACGGCCACCTCTCATCGCATTAGTTGTTTATCTCCAATGATTCTTCGATGGCTTATGATTGTTTTAGGTCTCTCTTATACTTCGTGTGGCCTAACAGACGACAAGCTACTTCCTGATGAATAACTAAAATCTCATTGATGAGCGGGTTCACTGACTATGAGAAAACTTTGCCCAAGAAGGAACGTATGTCAAGTATTTTCAAAGGCCTGCAGTTCTTGTTTGTGCCAAACAATAGAGCAAACATCACCTCTATCAGACAAAAATTGGCAAGATCGCATGGATCCATTATAAACTCAAAGTTTCGGCCGGGTATCACCTCGCATGCCCTTGTTGATACGAAGATCATTCTCAATCCCAGTCAAATTTTGAAATTGATGGGAGTTGAGAAGCAAACTGAGCTCAATGGTGCACTTGTACTCAATCAGACATGGTTACTGGATTCCATAGAGAGAAAGAAGCTCTTGGATCCTCAAGACTATTTGATTGACATCCCGGAAGAGGTACCTGGTAAAAAAGCTCAGCATAAGAAGAAGAGCAGCGCCCTGTCTACCAGCAGCTCACCAGCAAAGAGCAAGTCCAAGTTATTGGAAGATGCCATCAATGAGCCGACATTTGAAAAGAACCCAAACTTGGAGACCATCAAGTTCTTGAAAGAAATGGCCAATGAGTCTGAGACAAAAGGTGATTTCTTCAGGGCAAGAGCTTATAGAATCGCTAATATGTCTCTTTCACAAACCATGAACTTCATAAAAACGGAGGAAGAGGCTATCAAACTTCCTGGTATAGGGAAATCCATAGCAGCTAAAATTGCTGAGATTGTTGAAACACACAAGTTAGGTGCACTCGATGAGTTGCAGGGAACAGGTGTATCAAAACTGATGAGGCTGTTTCAGGGAATTTATGGCGTCGGTAGTATAACTGCACATAAGTGGATCCAGGAAGGAGCAAGGTCTTTGAAGGATATTATCAAGCGAAATGATTTGACACCTAACCAAATACACGGTATAACGTACTACGAGGATTGGAACTCTATGATCCCTAGGGAAGAATGCACCATCCATAAACAGTACTTAGAGAGCATTGCCCATGACATTGATCCACAAATCGAACTAACCATCGGTGGAAGTTACAGACGTGGTGCTTTGAAATGTGGTGATATTGATTTCATGATCACTAAACCAGGTGCTGAGATACACGAACTAAGAAGATTTATGGATAGATTCTTGAGAAGGATCAGGGAAACAGGTTATGAAAGATGTGCATTGGTATCACATTTGAACACCAAATGGCTTGGGGGATGCGCATTGCCTCCTCCCTACTTAAACTTGATTGGCCGTGATAAGGAATGGGGACGATGTCGTCGTATTGATTTCCTATTAGTTCCGTGGAAAGAGAAGGGAGCAGCTTTCCTGTATTTTACAGGAAACGAAGAGTTTAACAGAAAAATAAGGCTGAGAGCTCAGAAAAGAGGAATGGCACTAAGCGGAAATGGCCTCTTCACGAGAAACTTCAATAAAATCACAGGAGAGAAAGAGCTGGAGCTGATTGAATCGTTCAGTGAAAGAAAGATTCTTGAAATCTTGGGTGTGAAATGGAGGGAACCTACGGAAAGAAACATTGGAATAGCAACAGACGTTACAAATGAGAGAAAACTAAGAGTTGGTAAAAGACAGCAAGAATAAAATGTATGATTTCATTCGTATTTATAGTTTGCAAGCGAAAACAGACAATGCACAAAATCGTTGATAATAAGGTAACAAAATTCCGATAGTAAACTGTAACTGTTGTTGCTGTATCTTTTACAAGCATATCTATGATATGAGTTTGCTTTATCTCGTCTGTAGATATCATCAAAGCTCAATTGGTTCATACTAACTACTATGCAAAAAAAACACCCACCACAGCTACTCTTTTGATATGCGATCCATACAAGAGTATTTCAAGTTCCTTTTTGTGATATTCTGCTGTACTCTTTGCAGATAGGAGGACGGATGGCCGATTAGAAGGCGGTCATCCGTAAAGTCAATCTACTAAAATCACAGATACCACTCACGTCTAGCTGCGTTTTGGTGTTGATGACCAAAATCTATGATATCAAGTACCTTCTGCATCATGAATTAGCAGATATGGCAAATTTCTGTCGATTTTCGTAAACTCAAGAACATGGCCTCAATCAGACAGCTCTTGTCCTTCGTCTACTCTTTGTCGCATATGCAATACTTCAAAGTCAAACTCTTTTGGTAATGTAATAATAAATAGGAATAAATATGTAGACAATAAATAAATAATAGGTCGATGACGACAATAAATAAGTTAATAAATAAACAACAAGCCCGGGACCCCGTCCAATATGAATCCCATCTTCCCTCCTCTTAATGCTCTCAACCGATTCTCTTCCTCTTACTTGGATGGATCGTTCTTTTGATAACCATAGTACCCCTTAACACTTCCGTGAGAGTCTAACATCTGCATGTATCTTTCTGCTAGTTCCCTGCAATCTTCAAAATGATTTACACCATGGTGTCTGTAGCACTTCTCAAGCGCTTTACGTACCGTCTTAAGAGCGCTTATACGTATCCATTGTTCTCTCACCAAGCACTCCTGAGCTTTTTTCAAATCAGCGTAATTGTCGTAATCAATGGTGTCAAAAGAGACCAGCTCGTTTCTCTTGTGTGCTGAGAAGTCTGTTAGTAATCCTCATATGCGCTTGACTTTTGTGCATCTGTCACTTACCAGGCATTACGGCGTTCTTCTGGTCAGTGCTCTCTATTATGTCCTTTGAAGTTCGATTTTCCCAAATTTTTACCACAACAAAAAGTGAAAGAAAAAAAAAAAAAAACTTCGCGAACGGATTATATAATCCGTTCGCGAAATCATTCCTAAAAAGGTCTCAAAAAACATAAACAAGTAACATGAATGATTTATTACTTCTCTTTTCTGTCCAAACTGCTGGGTTTTTATTTCCATTGGAACTGTGTGTGGTGTATCCTTTTGCTAGCTTGCTATTAGTTCTGGCTTATTAGGTGCTTTTTTGTTTTGTGGGCTGTTGGAGAAACTGAATAAAATGACAGCTGCAACAAGCGCTAGCGCTAGTCCAATTGTATCGTTGAATGCGAAGTATATTTCATATGCCCATACAATATGTGCTTCTTCTGCGTTTATTGCTGCGTTGATTGTGGGAGTGTCTCTACACTACAAGAAGATTGTCGAGAATGCACACTACGGATACCCGGATGAGTGGTTTCCTAGTGTCAGCGCGACAATTGGCGATAGATACCCAGAGAGATCTGTTTTTCAGATATTGATTGCCCTTACCTCAGGACCTAGATTCCTGCTGCTGATTTTGTCATACATCAGACTCTATACTCCAGAAAGATCAGTACTGTCCAAAGTTGGATTCATCTGTGGAGTGGTCAGAACGGTGACATGTGGTGGTTGGGTTTACATCACCTCCACTGACGACCATGACGCACACGATGTTTTTATGATCAGTTATATCGTGTTGACTATTCCTTGGGAATACTACGTTATTGCTTCCACCCCAAAGAGAACCAGTTTAAGAAACTATAGATTCTATACCTCGGTTTCGTTTTTTTTCATGCTGATTCCGTTGATCTATTTCTTCATTCAGCACAAGGTACATAAAGTTGCAGGTTCTTATTCCATATATGCTTATTTCGAATGGTCGCTGATTATCCTGGATATATTGTTTGACTCATGGACTGCCATTGACTTTGAGGATTTGACAATCAATCTGACTGCTTCGAAAGGCTTGAACTTTACAGTAGCTTATTCAGGTACAGAAAAGCCAAACGATTCAGCTAAATTTAAACCAAAATCAAAAGATGATATCCCATTTTTGGAAATTGTTGTTGATACAATTAACTCTTTCATCTTTTGGTCGGTGATTACCTCATTATTGTTGGTAATTTGGTATTTTCCACTATGGAACATGGGAATTTCTGGTTTCGAACTAACAATTTTATCATTCCTTTTCAGTTTTATCTTGGTCATCCCTCCGTTTAAGAAACTTTTCACAAGATTCCCACAGATCACTAGGGTTCTCACTGTTTTATTTGGTGTGGGCTCCTTTGTCATTGATGATCCTGATACCAGATTGCTTTCTATTGCAGTGGGTTCTGCCTTTGCGTCAATTTCATTTGCTAACGAGGTCAACACACATGGTTCAAACACCGTTAGATCTAAATATTTCGCAACTTCTTTCACTTTAGGTCTGGTTCTCTCTTCAATCGCTAAGTATTCAAACTATACGAATAATCCAATCTGGCCAATTATGCATGCAGCCAACGGTGGTTGGAACAAGACTGGTGTTGTTGTTGGTTTGATATCTGCGCTTTTAACACCAAGAGAAGTGACTGTCCCTGCTACAGACTACTCAAAATCCGGAAAGCCATCACTGCTGAGAACAGGAGTTGGTTTGGGATCATTGATCTTCTGCTTACATGCCATGTTGACTGATTCTTCAACAATGATTACCTGGGTTTGGAATGGATACCCTATCCGTGGTCCTGTTCCTGTTCCACACGGTGCTTTAACTATCTGTGTAACTCTCTTGGGTGCTTATTTGGCTTTGACAAGAGATGATGTTGCTGGTCCAAGAACCTTTGTATTCGGATGTGTTTCTGCTTCTATTCTATATCTGTTCCATGGCTGGATTGGATTTTTGGGCGCTCTTGGCTACGCTTTGTTCCTAGTCTTAGTGATTCCTACATATTTGCAACGTGCTTCTTACTTCAATCCGGGTGTTATATTTACTATTTCTGCCTTCATTCACATCTTCTTGATGTTGGCACATGTTTGGATCGTTGCTTATGCATTTGTCCCAGCGGGTTGGATTCTGAGAGAGAGAACAGATATTGTTTTGGGTGTTTCTACCGGTCTGGTTGGGTTAGGTTTATTACCGTTCCCATCACCATCGATTGACTCGGTAAAATTGAACATTGGTGCATCTTTACACAAGGTAAAGAAAATCATTGTGACGTTAACGTTAATTTCTGTCCTGATCTCTTATTTGAGATTTCCGTTGCAGGACCCAAAACCTTACCATCCAAAATCCAAACTATTCACTGCGGGTATCTGGACTATTCATTTTGGTCTAGATAATGACATGTGGGCAAGTGAGGGCCGTATGAGAGACTTGATACAAGATCTCGAACTTGACGTAATCGGTCTGTTGGAATCTGACACTCAAAGAATAATCATGGGTAACAGAGATTTGACACAGCAGCTGGCTGAAGAATTGAACATGTATGCAGACTTTGGCCCAGGACCTAACAAGCATACTTGGGGTTGTGCCTTATTGTCCAAGTTCCCAATTGTCAACTCGACTCATCACCTACTACCTTCTCCAGTTGGTGAACTAGCTCCTGCCATCCATGCAACATTGGACATGTACGGTGAATATGTGGATATTGTTGTTTTCCACAGTGGGCAAGAAGAAGACGCTGAAGATAGACTGCTACAGAGTTTAGGGGTTAGAGACATAATGGGATCAAGCGATAGACCAATGGTTCTTTTGTCCTACTTGGTCACCAATCCTCTAGAAGGAAACTATAATAACTATGTCAGTAAGGAATCGGGAATGCACGATGTGGATGCAACCGATAAGGACAGATGGTGTGAATACATTCTCTACAAACACCTAAAAAGAACAGGATACGCTAGAATCAGCAGAGATTCAATCACTGACACTGAAGTTCAAGTCGCAAAATTCGTTGTAGGCAGCGATGATAAAGATGGCTACTCACAAAGGAGAATTGAGGAAAAAGACGTCGATGAGGATATGAGATTTCCGAATAAATTCTATGGCAAGGGAATCAGGGGACATGCGTTCCATGTCTTTGATGAACCACGTTACTTCAACTAGTTCCACCTAACTCACATTTTCCAGCCGAAGCTCTGCGTACCCACATACCGGGAGGCCTACTGTGTGTACAATGAAGGCTGTTGTTATATAGAAATCAGACGAAAATTAATACTACACCATATCGCGTTTCTGTGTGCGTGTGTCGTAAATAGTAGTCTCGTTGACTGGTTGCGCATTTTCTTATCAGCACCTATACCTTTCTGGGTTCAATGTGCCAGGTTCCCAGACACTAATCCGACAAAAAGGGTATTTCCCTGTCAGATTGTCAGCCACGTACATACTGTGACCCGTTGTTGTGGTTAACTCTTGGTAGAAGAATCACATCCACCAACATCTACGTTACTGTTTACCTATGTGGACCCTACCGACTGATGCTATCATTCGGTTGTATCTTTCTCCTTTTTGCGGGTGAAAAATTTCCACACTGAAAAATGACTTTATCTCGGCTGAAATGAAACTGGCAAGAAAACAATGATCAAATGAGGTGTGTAAATCTATTAGCAGTGCTACCGAGAAGATGCCAAAGTAGTATGCACACGCAGCCGTTCAGATTCCCGTTATCTGAGGAAGACTGACTAATCATGGGGTCAATTGAGGGATTGTGACCAGTATGGTTCCAATGGCTTTCCATATGTATGATTTTTTGTGTGTAGCGTCGAATGTAGGACTCCACCACTTTTGAAGCATGGTTGGCACAAAACGATCCTGCCGGAGCAGAGTAATACACTGGATCTGATTTGCCGTGGATAGTTTCGATAGATTCCGTTCCCTATATTTTGACGTCAAGATATCTCTGCTGCTGCTGCCATTTTAGGGCTTCAAACTTCCGTCATTAGTTTTTTTCGCAGCTTCGGCACCGAACGCAGCTAAAATAGTACACAACGCCTACTGCCCCACCATGACCACGCTCAATCTAAGAAACTTCACCAGGTATAGTGAACTGGTGCTCCTGCGCTCTCATGACAACAAAGACAGGGCTTAGCACTCAGTGGAAATCGTCTCCAGCAATGCTGTTCCCGCTCAAGCGCTATCAGCACACTGCTCTGATCCGCTTTTCCCTTTGTCAAAACCGCTCACCAGTGTTTGATATGTGGGTATATGCTTCCATGTGCCAATGGTGACCATCTGTACTAAGAGCCAAACAATTTCCAGTAGGAGCGCAAAGCGGATGGCTCTGCCTAGCCTTGCGGCATTCCACTCTCGGGGCCCCTGGCATCTCAAAACTTCTCTTCAAGTACTCAGCAACGATTGGCCCGCCCGTGGCCCCACCAACGGTTCCGATCCACGCAAAATGTGGTCTTTCATGTGGTGCTTACCAGATATTTTCGATTGTTTTGCATAACTGTCTTGCCCAATTGATGACCAAGTTTTGGAAAGCAGTATAAAATCCGGGAAACTTCTCGTTTTGAAGCTTCGAGAGGCAGACGATTGTATTGAGTTTTCTCAAGTGACTTGCAACTATGTCTTTACGCCTCGCCCAATCTCTCAGAACATCCAACTTATTGAAGCAAAAAGGTCTTAACTTGATGGCCTACAGAGGTTATTCCTCAGCCGAAAAGACTTTGAAACAGAGATTCGCTGAGTTGATCCCTGAAAAAGTCGAACAAATCAAGCAATTGAAAAAAGAGTACGGTTCTACTGTCATTGGTGAATTGACCCTAGACCAAGCATACGGTGGTATGAGAGGTATCAAAGGTTTGGTCTGGGAAGGTTCCGTCCTGGACCCAGTCGAAGGTATCAGATTCAGAGGCAGAACCATTCCAGACATCCAAAAGGAATTGCCAAAAGCTGAAGGTGGTGCCGAACCATTGCCAGAAGCTTTATTCTGGTTGTTGTTGACTGGTGAAGTCCCAACCGAATCCCAAACCAAGGCTTTATCTGCTGAATTAGCTGCAAGATCACAATTGCCAAAACACGTTGAGGAATTGATTGACAGATCCCCATCACACTTACATCCAATGGCTCAATTCTCAATTGCTGTCACTGCTTTGGAATCTGAATCCCAATTCGCCAAAGCTTATGCTTCCGGTGTTTCCAAGAAGGACTACTGGAACTACACTTTCGAAGATTCCTTAGACTTGTTGGCTAAATTGCCAAACATTGCTGCTAGAATTTACCAAAATGTTTTCAAAGATGGTAACGTCCCAGCTATCTCAAAAGATGCTGATTACGGTAAAAACTTGGCCAACTTGTTGGGCTATGGTTCCAACCAAGAATTTGTCGAATTAATGAGATTATACTTGACAATTCACTCTGACCACGAAGGTGGTAATGTCTCTGCCCACACCACTCACTTGGTTGGTTCTGCTCTATCTTCTCCATTCTTATCCTTCGCTGCTGGTTTGAATGGTTTGGCTGGTCCATTACACGGCCGTGCTAACCAAGAAGTTTTGGAATGGTTGTTCAAATTGAAACAAGAAGTCAAAGGTGATTACTCCAAAGAAACCATTGAAAAATACTTGTGGGATACCTTGAACGCTGGTAGAGTTGTT
This sequence comes from Komagataea salicaria, assembly GCA_003707885.2. Lineage (NCBI taxonomy): Eukaryota > Fungi > Ascomycota > Saccharomycetes > Phaffomycetales > Wickerhamomycetaceae > Komagataea > Komagataea salicaria. The sequence goes on from PPMB02000009.1 coordinate 326,695, forward strand.
CCAGGTTACGGTCACGCTGTCTTAAGACAAACCGATCCAAGATACACAGCTCAAAGAGAATTCGCTTTGAAACACTTACCAGACTTTGACTTATTCAAATTGGTTTCTGCCATCTACGAAGTTGCACCAAAAGTCTTGACTAAACACGGTAAGACCAAGAACCCATGGCCAAACGTTGACTCTCACTCCGGTGTCTTGTTACAATACTACGGTTTGACTGAAGAATCCTTCTACACTGTCTTATTCGGTGTCTCAAGAGCCTTCGGTGTCTTGCCACAATTGATTATTGACAGAGCTGTTGGTGCTCCAATTGAAAGACCAAAATCCTTCTCCACTGAAAAATACTTGGAATTAGTCAAAGGTTTGAGCAACAAATAAATTAGAGATTAAAACTCTCTAATTTATTTAATTTGATGACCTTATGATCTGAATACTATTTATATTTATTATTCCTTTTACTTTTTCTCTTATATATATTGTTTCATTTTTTTGTTGATACTTTGTTCTTTAATGATTGAATAGAAAAAGCTTGTGGCAATGATATGTAGCGTTGATTTCTGCTGGCCTGTCTTGTGTGCCGTATAAGTGACATTGCTTTTGTTTCAGCACCCTGACGTTTATTTGAGTTGTTTTGCTACCATGCTATTCATTAGCAGTAACATTAATCAAAGATACATCGCTCTTCAAAAAAAGATAGAACTCCTCATGGGGGGCTCGAACCCCCGACATTTCGGTTAACTTCCGCTAATGAAATTCCTTTCCTTAGTTTGACTGTAAAAGCCGAACGCTCTACCAACTGAGCTAACAAGGACGAGTTCTGCTTGCCAAATCTAGCTGTCTGTGATACCCTGACTTTTCATTTACCAACACTATGCACTCATTTTCTTCAATGCACTGCAATTTATTCGAATATATCCTGCTCAGTCTCAAGATCTGTATGCGAGTTTCTCAAAAATTCAACTTCAACGTACCAGACTATTGCTTGATTTCGATTTCTCTGGCGTTGAGTACAGGGCAAAAAAGACAGGGCATGCTCTCAATCCTCTTAGCACATAACACTACAGATCTCTACAGATGCACACATACAAGGAAAACATGAACGATAGTAAACATTGAAGCTATATAACTAAACAGAATTCTTTCTGTCTGTAACATCAATATGTTGAGAATCTTGCTTTTGCTCAAAATTTGATTCATCTTCGTTTCCGACCTCACTGAAGCCAGTGTTATTATTTTCTTGTTTCAATTCTGCCAACAGAGTCTTGTGTGCAGACCAAGGTGGTAATGCAAACAATCTGTCCATGTGTTCTAATGAGATACCTTTAGTTTCTGGTAACAACAAGTACACGAATGGAATTGAGAAACAAGCCCAACCTGCGAAAAAGAAGAAAATACCATATTTCATGGTATTGATCATCTGACCAGTGAATCTAGTCATTAGGAAAACACCTAACCACAAAGACATAGAGTTCAATGCTTGACAGAACATACGAATGTTGTTATCAAAAATTTCTGCCCCAACAACGTATGGGGTACCAGACCAACCAACGATGAAGAAGAAGGCGAAAATGTAAAGCATGGCCAAAGCGGCTGAACCTGCAGAACCACCATCACCAAGCTTGATGTAAGCGCCAATATAGAAGAAACATATAGCACATATTGGTGATGTAAACAGCAAAGTAGTTCTTCTACCATACTGCTCAACAACGAACAATGCCCAAAAGATTGTGGCAACTAGTTTATCAATACCAAAAAGCCCAGTACCCAATAGTGATATATTAGTTGACTTAATACCAACTTGCTGGAAAATTGTTGGAGCATAGTAGTTGATTGATTGGATACCTAGCAAACTTTGTAAGAAGTAAAGACTTAAGGTGATCACTAGTCTCTTTTGAATGTTCTTTCTCTTCATGATCTCTCTCAATGGGTCGAAGAAGTTCAAACCAACAGAACGTTTTTGCTCTTCCAAATCTTCTTGAATTTGGTTCATTTCCCATTCAATATATTCGTGATCAGGAGGCAAGTTTCTAAGAATACATAGATTCTTCAATGCCTTTTCCTCTTGGCCTTTAGAAGCCAACCAACGTGGAGACTCGTAAAGGAAGAAGACACCTATCATGTACAAACCAGCTGGGATTAATTGAATGGCAAAAGGAATGAACCATTGCTTTCTGCTTGGTTCGATGGTTGAGTCGACACCGTAAGAAATGAAGAAGCCAACAGTGTCACCAATTCTCCAACCAATTTCGAAACAGGAACTGACACGACCTCTGATAGGACTTGGACTCTCCTCAGCTAAAAACACTGGAACAATAGCAGTAGCGAAACCAACACCGACACCAGCAAGAACTCTTCCCGCGTACAATGGAGCTAATCCAGTAGACTTCGAAGCAACACACATGACAATCGCACCTAAACCCATGATAACAGCTGAAACTATCAAACCCAACTTACGACCCCATCTGTAACTGAAATAGTATGAGAACAGAGATCCAAAGAAACAACCGGCGTGGAAGACCGATATGATGTTTGCAATGACGTTTGCTGCCCCACCCTTTGTCATTTGTGTGATACCAAATTCATCTCTGAAGGAAGTTAATGCCAAAGTACCACCAATGAAACCAGAATCGTAACCAATTTCCATGGCACATCCAGCAAGACAGGCAGCAGTAAAGTAGATACGCCAGTTGTACACCTCTTTTGGAGTAGGTCTCTCCTCGATTTTAGCAAAGGGATTAGCGATTTTGAACTTCATATCTCTGATGTGTAATAAGCTAACTAGACTGCTCAGTACCATACGGCAAGTTGAGATTCACGATACTTTATATATTCAGATGGTTAGTCTCAAATCTGGAGAAAACAAAAGCTAGTTTGAGGTACAGTAACATATCACCAATCATCCTCTCCGCTTTTCATGATCTACTGTAACGCTTCGTCACAAGATTCCTAAAGTGATACACAAGCTGTATGTGACATCATGCGGCGAGTTGATTGCGCGGATGATTTACGACTGGAGTCCGTGTTACTTGGTAATCTCTATGGGGCTGGAAGACCCTGCAGTTGATACTGTGGTGGAAGTAGTGCTGGAATATTTCCCGGGAAGGGTTGATATGTAAATGACCATAAGCTGATACAAAGATGTATAAAACCGTGCATATGCATGTCGGTAGAACATTTTTCCGTGTACTATTAATTTTGTTCTTTAATGCTCAGTACTGTAAATATAAGCTATTTTCTTTTCTTGTAAACTCTTGTGGTGGTCAGGGGCCCCATCCAAGCATTATTACCCCGGATTGTAGGGGTTCATGTAAATATCTCAGGTCTATTCTTACCGAATTGATGGAATATTCCCGGTAAGTATCGGAGTTCCACCGTATCGAATCCATTATCAGTACTATTTGTGTGTTTGCTACAGTCGAGATCACCCTTTTCTATTGTAGATTAACCCTCAAAATATGGGTAATGTAAAAAAATTCGCATGATTTCTCTGATCTTTTTTGTACATCTACCGGCTGACCCAACATTGCAAGAATACCCGCTTGTTTATCAAATTAATCAATCAACTTTTTATGTGAAAAGGTATACCTTACCTGACGCACCACCACCAACTAGCCAGTTTTGTGTTTGATGAAAATTACAAACAGCAGGAACTACAGTCATCAGTGGATCAGAAAGATGGGCTAACTGTACCCCATTGCGGTCGTAGACGTCGTAGTATTTGTTCATGTTGGCAATGACGAATTTGTTGATATTATCTTTGGGAAACTTGTGCCACTTTGCTTTGAGAATGGACACCCATCTACCTGTTTGACAGTTGTGTTTGATTCGATGAGGGGACTGTAGTTGGCCATGGTCCGGGATACTATAATCACTTTTCCAGTCTAGTGCTTCTTTCCCCAAGTTGAAGATGTTTATGGTATCGTCATACCCATTACACACCAGGTCATTTGAGGTATTCCAGTCAACTGTTGAAACTGACAGCCTTGAGTTGTATGTCCCATAACAGTGGAATGTCTTTAAGTCATCCAGTTCATTCCATTCCTTTGAGTCTACAACATTTCGGATATCCCATATCTTTAATGTTCTATCCAATGAGGCTGTAGCAATCTGATGCTTGTTCATTGGGTTTATCGCAAACCCCCCAATCTTCTTGTTGGATAGTCTTAGAATTTGTCGCTTGCTGTGATCGCTTGATCTCAGATCTAACCGACCAAACTCACCATCCAAAGTAGTGTAGTATATTTCGTGATCATTGTTGAAGTTTATATCTGAGATACCGGTGTTATCTTCATTGATGAAAAATTGTATGGATTTCAAAGTTTTGAGGTCTATCATTCTTATCGATGCATCATAACTGCCGGTATAGACTTTGTTCAATTCATTATGGTCAAACTCATACTTCGCAATAGTTTTCCCATGTAACTTAAAGCTTGTTATGTCAACTTCTTCGGTTTCGTCTGAGTTCCAAATCCCACAGTGCCCACCAGTATCACCACCAATTATCAGTTTTTTATCAACTGCTGGGTGAAATGCTATGTACGTCATTCTTTCCTTGGTCAGTTTGATCTCATTTGGTTTGAAGTGTTTGTAGATCTTCTTGTTGCTGAACTCCTGTCTAAGTTTCTTGACATCACTAGAGGAATTATCCTTCTGGCTGATAGTCTCGTAATAATCTCCAATCGAGAACTTCTTTGAATTGTTTAAAAACGACTGAAATTTCTTCAGTAACTTCCCATCGCTTTCCTCATCGTCCCCTGTGTCTTCTTCAGCTCCTTCTCCTTTAACTAAATCGAGAAGACTCAGTTCTCCATTCACCCTAACACTTTTCAGCTTCTCTAACTCCTCTTTCTCTCTTCTTCTTCTATCTTCTTCCAATTCAAACTGTTTTGCCGTAGAATCAGAATCGTCAAGTTGGATCCCTGCTATTCTGCGCGATCTTCTAGTAGGAAGAATCGGTTGCTGAGTTTTTGCCTTTTTTGCTCTTGTCGCAGCTGAATGTGCGCTGGATCTTTTCTTCTCTGCCTGTTTCCTGTCTTCTTCTTTTTTGATATCTTGATATATCTCATTGGACAACGAGTTAAGGTTCAGCGAACTTAGCAACTTTTTATTTCTTTCAATATTTGCCTGCCTTTGTTTCTCGAACTCTGATAGTTCGGGCATCTTGGATATACTGTCAAGAGAGGGAGTGTTGCTCAACTAATTCTTCATCTGGCTCGAGGCCTTGATGTTCAAATTTGTCTATGCGTGTTGAGATTTCTTACATAATATTATATACTATTATATACAATATCTGTGTACAAGAATATACATACTGTCCTCCTCTCTCCAAGAGGTCATTACCTACGCGGGGAGTTCAAAGGATATTTCAGTCAATACATAAAACAGAGCACTGTAAGATGGACGTCTGTTCCTTTCATGCTGGTATTTAATGAAAGATAACCGTTTTGATAGCGTAAGCATCAGGATAATCAGTATTCTACGAGGCATACCTTGTAATCCCAAGAAATGCATAGGTATAATTACACCATTAGCTATTTCAAATATTAATAAGATTTGTATTTGTGCTAATCTTTCATTATAATATAGTCCCAAAATTTGAGGGTTTCAATAATAATAATAGTCAGGCAAGTACCATATCTTCTCAGTCACTCTGGCAGTAACTTACACTTCTGTGTATATGAGAGAGCACAGTTTTTTGAATCCAACTTTCGCAAAATGTTTTAGAATGAGAGTAATTCAATAGATCCTCCTACTCTATTATCTTATATACATATCTTCCCTTGCAATCCGACGGTACTTCAAATTAGAGCCCTAATGGTTTCTCTTTTTCATAGTATTCAACTATAGGTTCTGTAATACTGCCTCAAAATATTTATACTTTCGAAGCGAGATGTATCCTGTCTGCAAGGAAGTGATTATGTCAAATCTCTATTTCAACGTTTGATAAACACAGTCATGGATAGATATGAGTTAGGAAGGTTACTTACTACAAGTGTCCATAACGCTGTGTCTAATACCAACATAAAAAAGAAAAATAATGAATGATCTTATTAGGTATACATAACCTTAGGCTGTCCGTATACCACTTATCATCCAAAGCAGTTCTCACAAAGTGAACTGGAGGGTATTTGATGGTCATGTCTAACATACTCAATGTGTTTTCACCGCCTCCATCGAGAGATTTGAGTGCAGCGGAAACAGAAGACTGTCTAGCTTGTCAAATAATGGGTAGTGTATCAGCTATTACAGCAGGTGCCTGGTTTGCCTCAGGAAGAGTTTTCGAAGACGACGGAAAATTATCAAAAGAGGAAAGCTTGAAAAAGAATCCAATATGGTGGAGAAACTCTGTCCGTGGATGCGGTTTGTTATTGATAGGATTTGGCATATACCGAGGCTTCTTTTGGAATTATGGAAGACAAGCACAAGAGAAGGAAGATTTTTAACGGTTTGTAAATAGTTGTTAACGAAATTATATGATTAAAAGTCTCTGTAGTGGATTTAGATTCTATCTAAGTTTATGTATCTTCTTTGCCAAATGTCTTAGTAGTGGTGCGGATTCTTCCTTGTCATACTTTTTCACGAAAGACCTAGGCATATCCAACAACTCAAAAGGTGTTGGTCTTTCATTTTGCTTCTTCAGGCAAAGATCGACGAAATCACAAAGCTCCTTTGAGTACTTGTTTCTTGGTAGTGATGGAGGGTCCTCATTAACAATACGCTGAAGTAGATCCAAAATACCATTCGGTGTATCTTTCTTACCGAATGGGAATTCACCGGTACTAAGCTCAATAAGCATCAAACCCAACGACCAAACATCGCCTTTGATGCTGTATACATCGCCTTGAATTCTCTCCGGTGACATATAGGTTGATGTACCCACGAATGTGTCTGCTATGGAATTGTTGCTGAGTTCCCTACTAACACCAAAATCACAAATTTTAACTTCACCTCTAAAATTCAAAAGCACGTTGGAGGGTTTGATGTCTCTATGGATGATCTTGTGTTTGGAGTACAAGTAGCCCAGCCCTTGAAGAACATTGTGTGTTATCTTACTGAGATATATTTCTTTCAAATATCCCAGTTTCTTCAAAATGTAATCCAAGGAGCCGCAGTCCATGTATTCCATGAAAATGAGAACTCCGTTGCTGTTGACACTAACAACCTCTTCGTTTGATTTGTTTCTGGGTATGAGCTTCGTCGGAGATGAATGGTCTTTGCTCTTTTCGGATACTTTCATCTTGACAGTATCATCAGTGTCGTCATCGCAGTTACCTTCAGAATTGGATGAGTCTATAAATAATGCTCCATAGAAGTCAATGATGTAAGGTGATTTGACTTCGTTCAAAATCTTTAGCTCTCTCAGTATCTGATTTTGAACTTTGATATTTTTCTCAAAAAGAATCTGCTTCTTGGCCATTGTTTTGTTTGTTGGAACGTGTAAAACTTGTGAAACAACTCCACTTTGTCCTTCTCCTAACCTTTTTAATGTCAGGAGATCTTTCTTTTTGATGTGGAAGTTTTTATTGATTGACAGTGCAAGTTTCTCGAAGTTTTCAGCCAATTCCAAGTCTTCTAGTGTTCTTACCGACGCTGATGTGCTTGGTGTTGATAGTGCAAGCGAAGGATTCTCATTCTTAGTAGAGATTTGATCATCACTCAGTGTCAATTTTTTCAAGTTTCTTCTTTTCAGAGTCTTTGGCTGAAACATGGAGCCTTGAAATGGAGCAGTTGCCATTGATGGAGACGCTGTTGAACCATCACTTGTCGACATCATGGCTGGTATGGCAGTTGCGGGGACATGCTCTATAGTAGATGAAATTGAGAAATCTGAGGTTGCAGATCCAGCATCTGAAGGCCTCTGAGTTGTGCTGCTGAAGGTGTGTAGAGCACCTGTAGGAGATTGCAGCACAAACGACGTCCTACTTCCATTCGTCTCGGAATCGACTATGATGGGAGGCAACGGCTTGTTTTTACTCGAGTTGATGCTCAGCGTCGATGACTTTCTGTGAGAACCCATTACCACCTGATTTCCAGACTATGCAAAGGGACTAAACTAATACCGCAGCCGATCTTGTTGAAAGCAAGAAAAAACACGTAGAAAACACACGAACTGAGCTTCACTGCACCGGTGACCGATCCTTTGACAACACAGTGATTAGATCGCACAAACACGATGATTGATGTAACACAAGAGAAACGTTTCTTATGAGAAGAGACTATTTCGATACCGAAATTTTTTTATAGAAAAACAGAACCTGAAGAAAACACTGAAATAGATATCACAAAGCCTTAACCTCTTTTGATTCGTAACTTCTTGAGACTTCTTATCCAGCACCTGCTATAATACTCGTCTTTGTGGTTTGAAAATTGGTGAAAAAGGGAAGAAAATCCAGAGAAACTTCTAAAAAGGGTAAATATCCCAATAGGGTAAAGCCATTGAGCAACGTGCTCTTTGACTTCCAGATTAGGAAGTCAACACCGAATATGGTTTTTTTCTTTTTTTTCGTTGTCCATTGAAAAAAGAGATAGAGTCATTTATGAGAACAACAACAGGTTATTTTAATTACACACACGGAACTCACGTTAAAATAGTTTTATCGACCACATAGAGGCAATTCATAGCCATTCGCCGCAGATAGAGGAATATAGCAATATGTCCGACGACTGGAAAAAAGAGCTTAATTTGCCTGCGAAAGATGACAGACCACAAACTGAAGATGTTACAAACACAAAGGGGAACTCGTTCGAAGACTTCTATTTGAGTAGGAAACTATTGATGGGTATTTTTGAAGCAGGTTTCGAGAAGCCTAGTCCGATCCAGGAGGAATCTATCCCTGTTGCATTGGCCGGGAGAGATATTTTAGCAAGAGCTAAGAACGGTACAGGTAAAACCGCCTCTTTCATTATTCCTACTCTTGAAAAGATAAAGCCAAAAGTTGACAAGATCCAAAGTTTGATTCTCTTGCCAACAAGAGAACTAGCACTACAGACGTCACAAGTTGTCAGAACTCTTGGTAAACATTTGAATGTCCAATGCATGGTTTCCACTGGTGGTACCTCTTTGAGGGATGATATCGTCAGATTGGAAGAACCTGTTCATATTCTGGTTGGTACTCCTGGTAGAGTCCTCGACTTAGTATCTAGAGGGATTGCCGACCTTTCACATTGTACCATGTTCATTATGGATGAGGCTGATAAAATGTTGTCTTTCGAGTTCAAGAACATTATTGAACAGATTTTAAGCTGTTTACCAAAGAAGCACCAATCTTTGTTGTTCTCCGCCACTTTCCCACTAACAATCAAGGATTTCATTGCTAGAAATTTGACCAACCCATATGAAATCAATTTAATGGACGAATTAACTTTAAGAGGTATCACTAATTACTATGCTTATTTGGAAGAATCACAAAAGTTACATTGTTTGAACACATTATTTTCAAAACTACAAATCAATCAGTCCATTATCTTCTGTAACTCTGCCAAGAGGGTTGAGTTGTTAGCAAGAAAAATCACAGAATTAGGATATTCTTGTTACTATTCCCACGCAAGGATGCCACAGGAGGCAAGAAACAAAGTCTTCCATGAATTCAGACAAGGTAAAGTTAGAAACTTGGTTTGTTCAGACTTGTTGACAAGAGGTATCGATATTCAAGCTGTCAATGTCGTTATCAATTTCGATTTCCCAAAAAATGCAGAGACTTATCTTCATAGAATTGGTAGATCAGGTAGATTTGGTCACTTGGGTCTAGCCATTGATTTCATCACTTGGAATGACAGAGCCAATCTCTTTAGAGTGGAGAAGGAATTGGGTATTGAGATACCAAAGATTCCAAACAACATTGATGAAAAACTTTATGTTGCTGCTAACACCAACAACGTTCCTAAACCTTTCCCAATTCAAGCTTTACCAAAGGCTAACTCCAATGGTTTTGGATACAAAGGTCAACCAGAAGTTCAACAGCAACAAACACAGCAAGTTAAATCTAACTCACCACAACAGGGCGCACATGCCCAAGCTGTCATTCAACCAGCTTCTGTGCCAGCACAGCCATCTCAAGTTCTGCAACAACAACAGCAACCATTACCACCACAGCAACAACAGCAACCACAACAACAGCAACCACAACAACAGCTGTACCCTCAACAACCAGCAGGTTTTATCCCACCGCCAGGTTACGGATATCCTCCACAGGGAATCCCACCATACATTCCACCACAAGGTTACTCGCCAGCACCATACCAACCGCAGCAACCTGCGCAACAGTAAGCGTGTTTCATGCTATTCAAAGCATGATATGACTCAATTATTTACTTCCTAGTTTTTATATTGATTGTTACTTTTGTTAATCGTTTGCGATGTCAATGGGCTGTTGTTTCGGACTGATATTTTTCTTTTGCTCATGTGTGATATCTCTGGGAGTACTCATTCTCATCCATATTGCCAATGTATGGGAATTTTGAACCTCAAGGAATCGCACGAACTGAGAAGATAAGTATCACTAGGGCGATCAGTAGCCTGGCTTGATATCTTCTGTTTTTTGTTTGGTTTTACTCTAAGTTTATTTTTGTATTGTCACATTTTTTTACTTATATTGCTTTCAAGTGCATTCATTATGTGTTTCCTGAAGTAATTTTGCTTTTTGTTTGATGTTTGGATATATTGGTAATATTCTATGCTTTTGTCAATTGGCTCAATTGCTGAAGATCAAAATGGTTATTACTTGTTGTTCATCATTGTCCTTATTGTTGCTTTTTCTGGTTTCATTTTATTTTCCTCAGATGCGTTGCATTTTGATGTGTTTTTGTTTGGTTTTATTGGTGCTATTGATTTTTTTGCCTAATGATGAAAGAAACTGAAAGAGAGAAGAGTGATTTTGATAGTTTTCTGGAACTGTTCTGATTCTATTGAAGCTGATGATAATGATTATGATTATGATGAAAGAAAGATAGTTAGTAGGTTTGGTTTTGTGATTTTTTGGGAACTCTCGAGAGTTTCATATTTTTTTTTGAAAACCATTCTGTTGAACAAACTCCACTGAAATTGTTTTTTTTTTTCCTTTGATTTAAGTTCACATGAGGGATGACCGATAGAACAGATGCTCACTGCGTCTTGTATAAGAGCGTGCTCAACATTGGAACTTTGATTATTTGAATCTTTTATTGTAGCTGTGTTATATATTCCTCCTTGCTACCTGCCGTATATATTGTACATCATGTGTGATCGAGCCCGGAAAAGCGGGCAATACTTCCACCCTGATGTGCTCATGCCACCTCTCAGCACCTTTCGGGAAGTGCTCTAGAAGCCTCCGACTAGCACAACTGCAATCAATGGCTCCCTCCATATGTCACTGATGATGAAACGCTTTCACGTGACACGGTTAACGCACTCCTTCCTGAGTCAGATTTGGAAAATGTGCCAATTTTTTCAAAAAAAAAAAAAAAAAAAAAATTTGAAAGAAATTCAACTGCTTTTGTGTAAAGTGGTCATTCCATCATCACTTTGCATTCAAAGAATAAGCTCCAAATGTCACTCAACTTGCTCGTTATCGGAAACGGTGGTCGTGAACATGCACTAGTTTGGAAGCTCGCCCAATCTGCTTCAGTTCAGCATATCTATGTGGCGCCAGGCAATGGTGGTACAGATTCACTTCCTAATGTGACCAATGTCGCTATTGGATCAGACAAGGGATCTTTTGATAAACTTGTTGAGTTTGCCCTAGAAAAGAAGATTGACCTTGTAATTCCAGGACCGGAACAACCTTTAGTGGATGGAATTTCAGGATATTTCAAGAAGGTTGGTATTCCTGTTTTTGGACCTAGCGATAAAGCAGCCTTGATGGAGGGATCCAAGGCATTTTCCAAAGACTTTATGTCTAAACACAACATACCTACCGCTGCCTTCAAGAACTTCACTGATTTTGAGAGCGCAAAGGCTTATGTCTCTAGTGTCAGCCACAACGTTGTCATCAAAGCCAGTGGTATTGCAGCAGGCAAAGGTGTTCTCATTCCATCTAACAAAGAAGAGGCGTTTGATGCTTTGAAGCAAGTTATGGTTGACAAGGAATTCGGCTCTGCTGGTGATGAAGTCGTTGTTGAAGAGTTCCTGGAAGGTGACGAAATCTCAATTTTGACCATCTCTGACGGTTACACCTTCTACAACTTGCCAACTGCTCAAGATCATAAGAGAATTGGTGATGGTGACACTGGTTTAAACACTGGTGGTATGGGTACTTATGCTCCTGCTCCAGTTGCTACTCCATCCCTTTTGAAACAAATCGATGACACCATCATCAGACCATCAATCGATGGAATGAGAAAAGATGGTTTCCCATTCGTAGGTGTTTTGTTTACGGGTGTAATCATCACTGCCACTGGTCCTAAAGTGCTCGAGTATAATGTCAGATTTGGTGACCCAGAGACCCAGAGTGTTTTGCCATTGTTGACTGACGACACCGATCTAGCTCAAGTTTTCTTAGCTGCTGCCGAGGGAAGACTAGATTCTGTCAAATTTGGTGTCAAAAAAAACACATTTGCAACTACTGTTGTCTTGGCTGCTGGTGGTTATCCAGAATCCTACAATAAGGGTGACGAAATTACTATTGACGACCACACTGATGATGAATTCTTAGTTTTCCATGCTGGTACCAAAAGAGAAGAGGGTAAAATTTATACCAATGGTGGAAGAGTTATTGCGTCAACTGCCATTGCTTCTACCTTGAGAGAAGCTGTTGACAAAGCTTATGTAGGTGTCTCCAAGATCAATTTCAAGAACAAATATAGCAGAAAAGATATCGCACATAGAGCATTCAAAGACTCAGACAAGACCTCAGGTGGTATAACCTATGCTGAAGCAGGTGTTTCTGTTGACAATGGTAACTTGTTAGTTGAAAATATCAAGAGCAAAGTGAAATCCACTAGAAGACCAGGTGCTGAGTCTGATATCGGAGGTTTTGGTGGTGTTTTCGATCTAGCCAAAGCTGGATACAAAACTGATGAAACTTTATTAGTTGCTGCCACTGATGGTGTTGGTACAAAATTAAGAATTGCACAAATTTTGAATATCCATGACACTGTTGGAATTGACTTAGTTGCCATGAACGTCAATGATTTGGTTGTTCAAGGTGCCGAACCACTAATTTTCTTAGATTATTTCGCTGTTGGTAAATTAGATATCTCAGTCGCATCTAAGTTCGTTTCTGGTGTTGCTGACGGTTGTATCAAGGCTGGTTGTGCTCTTGTTGGTGGTGAAACCAGTGAAATGCCAGGTATGTATGAGCCAGGCCATTATGACACTAATGGTACTGCTGTTGGTGCAGTTCACAAAGATAAAATTCTGCCAAATTTGAATGGAATGAGCTCTGGTGATGTCTTGTTAGGTCTGGGCTCAGATGGTGTTCACTCTAATGGTTTTTCTTTAGTCAGAAAAATTATCGAAACTTATGGTTACTCATACACTGATGTCGCACCATGGAAACCAGAGTCTACCATCGGTGAAGAGTTATTGACACCAACAAGAATTTATGTCAAACAATTGTTGAAACCAATCAAGGAAGATTTAATCCTTGGTTTATCACACATTACAGGTGGTGGTTTACTTGAGAACATCCCAAGAACATTACCAAAGCATTTGAGTGCCAGAGTTGACATGAAAACATTTCCAATTTTAGACGTTTTCAAATGGTTTGGTAAAACTGCTCAAGTCCCAGTCAATGATATGATCAAAACTTTCAACTTGGGTATTGGTATGGTAGCCATCGTGAAACCAGAGAATGTCGACAGAGTTACCCAATTATTGGAAGAAGAGGGAGAGAAAGTTTACAAGATCGGTGAACTAGTTCCAAGAGGTGAAGACGAAGGTACCATCATTGAAAACTCAGAAGGTTTGTATTAGAAGAGGTCCGGAGAAATAGACTTCTAGTCATTGTATATTATTAGTGTTATAATTTGAAATTAATTTTTAATTATTAAAATTGAGTAAGCCTCTTGATTATATACATTGGAAATTGTCTCCCCATTATTCTGACTGAAACGGCCTCTCACTCAAAGCTCTTGTGATTTGGTTTTCCACATTTTGATAAACTGTGAAGATAACACCACCACTTACACCAACTTTCAAAAGTCTTGGGAACCAACCACTCCAAAAAACTTTAAGACCTTCATTCACAAAAGTTTTATAGGCACAATCAAGCGAGTTTCTATATAGATAGTAGGTTTCACGACTTTGCATTCTTGTTTTGATGACATCTATTGGTTGAGTGAATGCAACAACGGAAACCGAGGATATCACACCCAATGCAAAAGATATATATGGGTTTAGCTCAGTACCGTTTGGTGCAACCAACTGTCTCAAAGAAGTATATGTCCCAAATTGAACAGCACTATTCGATACTTGTCTAAACAGCGTTGGAATAGACCCTTGAAAGAAACCTCTGAAACCTCTTGTTTGATAAATTTCCTGGATGGATTGAAAGGAGTTTGCAGGTGGAAATTTATCCCACTTCTTCTTTGCAACAATGAAAGGATGATTGGCAAGGGAGTCAGGGTATTTATGGAATGTCTTTTTGGTGTCATTTTTTGTGATTTCCCTCGAGATTTTGTTAGCAACTGATTTTGGTTCATTATCATTCATCGTCATTAGCTCACGTCTATTCAAGATCACAGCACTCTCGATCATTGTTGTTTTTATGTTTTCAAAGGGTATCACCCACAATGATTCGACAAGTCCGGTCATTGCGCCTGCAATGACCAGTCTTGGAGCTGATGTTTTGCCATTATCAGTAGCCATGTACTTGGATGCTGAGTTGAAGACGATGAATCTTGATCCAGCCTTGAGACCATTACCTAAATTAAGTGCACCACACCCACTAAAAAAGTACTTGAAAGAATAGCTGTAGTCTAAAGGAGTGATGACTTTAGTCTTTGGGTCTGGGATGTAAGAATGTAGCTGAGCAATGGTCTTGGTGAACTCGAATGGATATGTCAATGTTGTCTGAACAACCGAAGCTGTTACACCAGCTATGATTGCTGTGAGTAAATTTGGCTCAACCTTGAGGTCCCTCTGTAATTTAGAATCCGATCCAATCATTTTTGTCCTTCAGGCGAGTAGTACTGCTTCCACAAAGCACAAAGCGATCTGATGCCTGGAGGACAACCCTGTATGACTATACTGAAGTCTAGAGCAAAAGTTTATGTATGAGGGCAGCTATTATTTCCGAGGGCGCGAAAAACACCATCCTCACGTGATCTGGCACGTGATTCCATTACCCTGTTCCAGTTTTTTTTTTCTTTTTTTTTTAATAAGAAAATCTTTCTTTATCAGTTCAGCAAAAAAAAGGCAGATCGTTTCTGGAGCAGCCAGCAATGTTGCAGTTTCGGCGATCAATAATCGTAGAGAAATTGTCCTGGAAGGCGTATAACTACATACCATTGTACAACAGGGTTATGGATTGACGAAATGTCATCCAAATACACACAATTCACTAGTTTTTCTAAACACGTAGGTGGCTTTTTGGACAACACGTGAATTGATTGAGTTCAAAACGCGGATTATCTATAAAAAAATTGCCAAAAAAAAAAAAAAAAAAAATACTTTACAGTTTAATCTGTAATTTTTTTTCTTTTTTCGTGATTTATTTATATTTTTCGTTCAAAGAGTTGAAGTTTATACTCAGTCAAGTTTTGTATAGATCTCAGAGCTTCTCAGGATCTAGAAACAATGTCTCAGCTCCCACACACTGCACCAACGGGTCTTGCAGCCCTTGTTAACAATGGGCCAGTCTCAATTTTTTGTTACTGTCTTTCATCTATCCTCATGACAGTCACCAACAAGTATGTTGTCAATGGTGTTGAGTTCAATATGAACTTTGTGCTCTTGTTGACTCAATCACTTGTCTGTACTACAGCTCTTGCTGCTCTAAAGACATTCGGTGTCATCAATTACAGACCCTTGAATAAAACCGATGCCAGAAGCTGGGCTCCTATCTCGATCTTGCTGGTTGTTATGATCTATACATCATCCAAGGCTCTGCAATTTTTGAGTATCCCAGTATACACCATCTTCAAGAACTTAACCATCATCTTGATTGCTTATGGTGAGGTTATTTTCTTTGGTGGTTCTGTTTCCCCAATGGCCTTCGGTTCATTTGTTTTGATGGTCTTATCATCAGTCATTGCTTGTTTAGGTGACCAAAAAGTCGATGCTGCGTTTACCTTGAACATTGGCTACTTCTGGATGTTTACTAACTGTCTCTCCTCTGCTGCATTTGTTCTTTACATGAGAAAACGTATCAAATTGACCAACTTCAAAGATTTTGATACCATGTACTACAACAATGTGCTATCCATTCCAATTTTGTTGGTTGCCTCCTTACTTTTGGAAGATTGGTCTTCTGCAAACTTGGCTGTCAACTTTTCTCAACCTTCTGTCATTGCTATGATTGTTTCAGGTCTAGCTTCTGTTGGTATTTCTTATTGTTCAGGTTGGTGTGTGAGAGTCACCTCTTCCACTACCTATTCAATGGTTGGTGCCTTAAACAAGCTACCAATTGCTCTATCAGGATTGATCTTCTTTGATGCTGCTGTCAACTTCTTGTCAATTTCTTCGATTGCTATCGGATTTTTGGCTGGTCTTGTCTACGTTGTCTCTAAACAGCAAAAGAAATGAATTTTCTAACACAGATGAAGTTACCTCGACAAATACTTCTACACAGAATTATATAAAATATCCTCATCTCATTATCTTTATCCTTTCCGTATCTAGCTCGTTTCTGTCTGTTGTACTATACAACTTGGGTTCTACTCTTGTGTAATGAATATGAATATCTATATAGGCGAATGTGTCCAGACCGAAAAGTTGATAGTCAAAAGTTCACTTTCGTAACAATTTCTTATAGCCAACAGGTAACAAGAAGGTGGATACATATAATTGAATGGCTGCACAGTTTGACATTGAATCACTGGGATCAGTGGATGAAATTTTTGGTAAATTTGATGTCTCAGAGATTGAGGCAATCTCAGACTCTTTAACTACCAAGACCTCTGAGGTTTTGTCTGACCTACAGAGACTGGTGTCTCTGAAATATAGAGATCTGCTGAAAACAAGCGACTTGATTATTGATATGAACGAGGTCAGCAAAGAACAGGATAGAATGTTATACGAACTCTCTTTTCTGAAGACGGAGAAACTGGATAAGCTGTTCAATATCGAAAAAAACATTCATGTTTTCGACAATGCCAGTCATCAAACTGACTTTAGTGAGAATGATCTGTCCAGAAATGAAGAAAGAATTGTCCGTAATGCAGATAATTTCATGAAACTGTCAAATTTCCTGAATATCGATGAAAGCATGACTGATAATTCAGCCATAATGGAGATTATTAGTAGTAACCTAGACTGCCCTATCAAATCCGATTCATGGTTCTATGCACATAAGTCCTTGATCATCGAAAAATTCAGACAGTTGGAGGTTATAATAGTAAGAAACTTGTCTGATAACTTCAAAATCTGGGAAGTTCTCAAAGTATACAAATTTTGGAGAGGCTTAAAGATCTTTGAAATTGATGAGACAAACATAGACTCAACCCAGCTGGAGAAGGAAATGCTGAATCATTTTATATCGTTAATCAATAATGACTTTATAGACCAGAAAAGATTCAATTCTGAAAACCTGAAGCTGATCATCAAAGAGTTCACGGACTTGAAAGATAGAATTCTGGATTTTTATTTGGAGAAGATAAACTCAATCTCACTAGTTCTGGATACGGATGAAAAAGGTGAGAAATTAGATCTGTATAATCTAGAGTTCGACAACAGTGCATATTTGCGAAATGTGAAAGATCTGAGCCATGGCTTATACTACTCCAAATATCAGTTATTCGATTCAAGCATCCTGGAATTCACTAGAATACTGAACATTTTGAAAGAACTTGATACAGATATATACGAAGAAAAGAAAGTACAAGTTGTGCAAAGCATCAACGAATTTAGAAAAATTGCGTTTGATGAGGACAACAAATTGCTAATCAAATATCTCGACAAGCTTCTGACATCATACTAATGAAAAGGTAAATGATATGAGTTTTGAACATTGATTTGAACTGTGTAAAATAGATTTAAATAGAACAAAAAATGTCAGAAGTCAATGATAAACAGACAAAGGAATAAATAAATTAATAAATAAGGGTCAATGTTAGCAAAGACGGAAATAAATAAGGGTCTCGTTAAAGACGGCTAGGTAATCGGTAGTCCAGTGCAATACACAAATGCTGCTCAATGAACTGGATGGAATAAATAAGGGTCAATGCAAACATGACGGAAATAAATAAAGGGCGTGCCGTCCTCATTGTCTCATTTTTGCTGCAACGAGGACGGCACGTTGCCGGTAAAAAGAAGTGAATAAGTAAACAATCACGGTGGGTGGGTTTCATAGGGCTCATAAAAAATCATTTCTCTTGAGTTTCATCATCATTTCTTGAACAACAGGCTCTCTAAGACTTCATCGCGACGGATAATGACATCGTTGTTCTGCTCCATTGTTTCATCAGCCGATTCCTTCAGCGTGTCATATAGATACGCAAAGTAGAAGTCAGCATCCTTGTTCTGTTCGTACATTTTCTTCAACGCATTTCTCAGACTGTTCGGATGATGGTACGGGGTAACATGCTTCTCATGCAGCTTCATGTACCTGTTGATGAAGTTCGTCTGCTCGTGGTGGTCCAACTCATGCCATGTCTTGAACTTTGAGTTGAAATTCATGTATGAATATTCACTCAAGTACTTCATTGCCTCTTCCCCTTTGTATGCGTTGAACATTTTGAGCGAGTAGCGAGCCCCACTAGGCGCTATCGTCTTCATAAACTGGACATGAGTCGGCATGGACTTGATAATGTTCATTTCCACACGCTTTGGCTTGGTCTGTACAGTTCAGCTTAATTCTTCTGAGCAGAGTCTGACCGCTCTTGATTGACCACGATCTAATCGCTGTATTTAATTGTGTATTTTGTTATACTAAACATAAACAGTTAACCGCTGGATCACTTTTCAAGAAATCTACCCAGTTTATATACTTTTCTGCTGTGAAGCGGGTTTCGAGTTTGTGGAGTCCGACAAACCGGATTAGACAGTGACGCCCTCGTAAGTTACCCAATACGGCAGTGTGTGGATAAATGAAAGACAAGCAATTGCTCGTTCTGATTTAACCGAAGTGGAGCTGAGGGCGAATGTCCTGGAAAGAAACAATCAAACGGGAAATCAGGCAGTGTGTGTCTGTTTTAAACGGGAATGAGGCAGCCTAGTACAGCAGCCCTCCCTATATGTTTTTGTTGGCAAGCAAAATTATGAGACGATTCCAACCTGAGCTGAGGCAACCGGTCCAATAATTGATCGGTGATCTGACAATTTCATGGTAAAACTTTGTGGTGGGGCAAAAAAGGAAACATACATACGTTGGTCAATGCACCAGATTTAGTTTCCAACCCGGGTTCACTTTACAGGCCAGGGGATTGGCTAGTACACAGAGTGTCTGTGTGGCACCGTGTGCAGTCGAAGAAGCAAGTTCAGTAGCGGGTTGTGCAAATCGGTAGGCCAAACCCCGTTTCAGTAGTGTCTATGTATCATATGATGGTGAACCTGACAGTCAAGGATCAACATGAAAAGCCCTAAAGAAGCATTTCTGTCCTGGGGCCACTACCTCATGCACCTTGGACCTGCTAATGTTCGCGTTATCCTGCTCAAAGGCCATCGCTGGTTAGCATTACCGCATTCGCCTACTCGACTATTCTAGTGGATACCCTCCTGCGTGACGCCAGGTGGAATTGGTGGGGCATGTGTTGTTTCAAGAAAACCTTCTCTTCTTAAACCTCAAATCACTGAGTAGTTTATCCGGGCACCAATTAGAGGCACATCTGACTCTACCCATCTTGCCAAATACCTCTTGTTCATTGTTAGGTGGCGGCCACTGGTCTGAGGAGCGGATTGTGATCTCAATGACGTAAAAAATGAAGAAATGGGCTTTGAGGTATATCGATGGGATTTGATGTATGTAAGTAGGGCTTCAACCATCTCTCTGCTCAGACGGGTTTATGCCTTCTATGAGTAGAATCGAACAGGTTTGAACTTCGAACATGGACTGATCGATGTTTCTCCCTTTTAGAAAGCATACTACATCTAGCGCAAATGTTGAACGTAAATTATATATAAAAAAAATGAACTAAACTCGCTTGAACGTCAATTTATGACTGATGACCTCAAATTCTCTAGTCTTAATTGGTACTTTGTAAGCATTAGACTCTTTGTCGAAGTTGAACTCCAAAGACTCAAGTTCGTCCTCCAAAAGATTGACAACTGTAACTTCAACAAGTTTCAAGTTTGCCGGTGGTGATATTAACAATGAACCTTTACCAAACCCGCCTAATGCTTCATAAACTCTTGTAATGATGTTAACATGTTCATTTCCTTTCATCCCATGTAAAACGGTGCTCAACTTGTTCTCTGTAAAATCATCTTCCTGGCGTTTCAAGTTACTCAATATCAAGTTGCCCTCATCACATCTCAACTTGATAAAGCGCGAAGCCTGTCCTATTTTTGACTTGAAACTATATTCCTCATGATCCACATTGACCCACGCCGGATCTTCGATAGGTTTTTTAATAGGAATTCGTTCTTGTACTTTTGGCCAAACTCCAAAGTTGAACTCATAGCCTGCTCTCACTGTTTCGGTGCCAAGTGGACCAGCATGACCAAGGATAGCAAATTTGAATTTATGCTGTCCTTTATCTGAGCTGGCATCAGGCTCTCTTGGACCTCTGAGCAATGATAGTGTGATGACATTACCGAGAACTCCTCCACCATATTTTGAATCATTCAAGATTGACACACCATGGTTGTGATTACTCAAATCCACATATTTGTGGTGAACTGTCTCGAATTTGGCAACATCCAATGTTGTGTTATTATGGGTAGGTCTGACAGTAAAACCAAACTGTGTCTCATGTGATGCAGTTGGCGCGTTTATAGACACTGGGAACTGAACTTTCAAAAATTGACGTGACTCATTCCAATCAGCATAACAGGTGAATGTTATTGGTTTAGCTGTTGATCTACAATCTGAGCCATCCAATGAGATAATTGTCTTGATTGATGATTCATCTGAAATCTTTTGTTCAAGTAGAACTGATACCCTCAATGGTCCATTCTCGTTTATTTTTGGTGATAAATCAGGTTCAATCGGTGTTATGACATCAAGCGAGTATAGCTCTGTGTCCCAAGCCTGCCAGTTCAATGGTGTATCTTTCAATAGGACATACTGAATGCCTGATTTAGACTGATCTAGCAATTCAAAATCGTTCAGGTGATCATAAATTGACCTGACTGTTCCTCTGTTGATGGAAACAGTATAGCGGGCATTGGTTAGAAGAATCTCATCATCCCCATTCTGGATGATTTTTGCAGGAAATTTGATTTCATTGTAAGATGAAAATGGAATAATTGTTCCATTTTTATCTGATTTT
This sequence comes from Komagataea salicaria, assembly GCA_003707885.2. NCBI lineage: Eukaryota > Fungi > Ascomycota > Saccharomycetes > Phaffomycetales > Wickerhamomycetaceae > Komagataea > Komagataea salicaria. Next base: position 348,202 of record PPMB02000009.1, read on the forward strand.
CCATAGACATATTGTGATTTTGGTGTAGATTTTTGTAAAAGAAGATTACTAGATTTGATCTCCGAAAGAATGTTCTGTGTTACTTTGAAAACACCTTCTCTTTCCCAAGGCAAACTATTCAATAAAACCAGCTCCTTTTCTGCCTTTGGCACCTCAAGCGAGTAATCTGCTTTTTGGTATAGAATATGGTTCATCGACTTCTCAATCAAACGTGTGGATTTCTCCAAAGCTGCCTTCAATTTCGGGTGTACCTCCATGTGGTAAACCATGCCGATACAAGTTCCTGGTAGAACATCATGAAATTGACAAAGAAGGACATCCTCCCAAATGGACTGGATTTCTCTTGCAGGATAATTGTAATTTTCATTGTATAAAGACGCTAAGGTTGCAAAATATTCCAAATCGTGTAGTTTTATCTCATTTTGGCGCATCAGTTTTTTAACCAAGGCTTGTGTTGTATAAGTACCTCTATGAAATTCAAAATATAGTTCACCAACCCAAGATGGCAATCTCTTTCCATTATCTGATTGCTCTAGCAACTGCTTGAAGAATTCATCTACTGTATTTTTTTTGGATTGCAAATCAACTGTTGGCAACAGTCCGACTGTATTACTCAAGCCCCGACAACGTCTTAGCTTCTCCAGCATTTCAGGCAACGGTCCACCACCTCCATCCCCCTTGCCATAACAGAGCAGACCTGTTTGGTCTGAAGAAAGGTTTTTATGATTCGAGATAGATCTCTTCACATCTCCAAAATTGGCATCAGCAGTATATGTATCATCTGGTGGCATGTGAACCAAAACTTGGGTTCCGTCGATACCTATCCAATTGAATGAAGTATTAGGGAATCTATTAATATTGTTCCAAGATAATTTTTGAGTGAGAAAGTTGGTAAAGCCTGCAAGACGGCATAACTGAGGAATTTGAGAAGTATAACCAAAAGTGTCAGGTAGCCAGTAAGTTTTTGCTCTTTCGTTGAACTCTTCTTGGAAAAATCTTTGGCCAACAAGAAATTGACGAACTAATGACTCTCCTGATGGAATATTCGTGTCATTTTCAACCCATGAGCCACCAATTGGGACAAACCTTCCATTTTTTACACCCTCAGTTAAACGCTCAAATACTTTTGGTTGATCATGTTTTAACCATTTAAATTGCTGAGCTTGTGAAGCCACAAACTGATATTCCGGATATGTGTCAATCAGATTCAATTGTGTTGTCCAAGAACGAACAGTCTTCCTTCTTGTTTCTGCAAATGGCCATAGCCAAGCGGTATCAATATGACAATTTCCAATAGCGTAAACATCAATCTTGTTCATGGGGTTGGTGTTGTAAACTTCAGGATTGTGAGCATCTTCACCTATGTATGATTGTGCTATTTCGAGACATTTATCAATCGAAGACTCATCACGATGGTCAAAAGCATCAATAATATCAGTGGCTACCTGCCTAGCTTTGTATTTCTGCCAGGAGTCGCCTGGAAACTCTCTGGCAGCGTCCGTGATGACCCAATAGTCGATATGAAGAGCTCTTGCCTTTAAGTTAGGAACAATTAGATCAGCAGTATGTAATTGGAAGAATCTATTCTCATCTGGAGGAGAGATATCAGAGGTCATTCCAACTCCGAACATACCATTGCAAGCCATTTCCACGTAAACAACATGTGTTACACCCATTTTACGGTAGGTGTCAGGAAGAATATAGTCACGTCTTTCACCACCCGTAAATGCCTGTAAGGGAACACCATCCTCACTGTATATCAACGCCTCTGAAGAAGAATCCCACTGAAACCAAATTTGCTCCTCGTTCTCCCACCCTTCTGGTATTCTGAACTTGATTTTGAACCAGAACGTCTTCCATGAAGGACCATACCAATCCCCAATATGCGCATCTCTTTCAAACTCCACTGTCCCGATGAGGTCCTTGAACAGCGGTCTATCCTGTGTCCCAGGAACTTCATAAACCTTCATCTCTACGTTTGGTGAGTGCACACGGTGCTTTGTATAGAATTTGGGCAAATTGATATCAGCATATTGACCGCCAGCGTCAATAAAATGACGAAGTCGTTGCTCGTAGATTGAGTCAACGGGTTTCGCATGAGGCTCATGGTTCTGTACTGGATAGCTATTCCCATCTATTTCTCCTCTCATTCTTACTCCATTCGGCATTATACTGCAATTACTGTTGTCAATTTTGCTTTATTGAGTATTGTCTTTCAGGAGAAACAATTGAGTTTATATTTATCATAAATTCGTGTTCCGAAATTTGACACAAAATGTATCATTCAATAAACTGATTAAATTTATACACGGTAATAGCGCTATTTAAACCAGGTGGGGCCTGCGAGTAGAGCTTGGGAAACTCTTAATCATCGGTAGAAGATTATATTTGCTGTGAAAGGAGAGTCATGGAGCAAATATCACTATTAGCTAAATTTGGTTGTGCCAGCTGATTTACAAGTGATTCATATAGTAAACATCAAACTACAGTACCAGGAAACTCATTGAATCTTGACACCGACAACAGTCCCACCTTCTTTCATCAACACTGCTCTCCCTCTCTTTGCCAAACTCTCTAAAGTCAATTTGAGCAGGTCCTCATGAATTCCATAAAAAGGCTCTGCCTTGACATTTTGTATCTCAAACAATGTCAAGATGGACCCCAGCTGCCCAGTTCGCTCTGTCCACTCCAGTATGATAGATGCCCATTGGTCAGGTGTGTTCCAGAGAACAAGGAGCTCACTAGGCAATGATTTATCTGAGTTCATGCCACTAGTACTTGTAGATCTCAGAAGGTTCAGTCTCATCATCTGCTTCAAAATATCCTTCACTGTTGTACTGTCTAGCTTTCTGTTGATCTTTGTATTGTGAAACAAGTTTTGGGGGGAGTCATTGGGCTCGCTTGAACTGATTACCGTTCCTCTATCGTCTATGGCCCATATTTTATGAATTGTAGAACGAGATAGTATAGACTGTATCCACTGTTGACGCTGCTCCTGCCACGTTGCCTCATTTGGCTGACGCGTATAGAAAGGGGGGAAATCCTCAATGGCCATTACTCGTTTCGCTTACGAACAGATTAGCCAACTCTTTCAGCTTGAGTTGGCTTGTTCCCTCCATTTTCTCTATATCCATAATGGTAATGTGGTGCATACCGTTTTGTATACACAGGGAATTGATATTTTGTTTATTTACTTTCTCTTTCATGCTTTGGCTAGACTACTGGATGGCCAGAGTGTAATACGCTGACCAGATGTCATCATTGGAGTCTGTAATCCCATCGCTGATATCAACGGGCATTTTATCAATACCGGAACCACTAAAAGGTCTTGGAAATGAGCGATATCCCTCAAACGAGGCAGTTGTGTCACAGTACCGTGAACTAGTTGATCATATCGATAAGCTGTTGGTCCATGAGGCTGCGGTGAGCTCAGATAGACACAGTTCTGATAGAGAGAAGTTGAAACACGCAAAGGATATAATGCATCTGAGACGGCTTGTGATAGAACAGACAATAACGACGCTACCCATACTACGGGGAATCCACCAGGTAGAAGGTATTCCCAGACAAGAACTTCAGCTTGGGGAAAAAGTGAAGGCGCGAGACAAGCGAGTTCTTCAGATTTTGCACACATTGAGGGACATAGAAGCCAAGGAGCAAAGGCTTCTAGACCTGAAGGCTGCTAATCGAAAGTTACTCCGAGAGATTCAAGATAAGCAGGACTTGGAGAAAAATAGAAACGAAGAGCAGCAGAAGAGGAAAGCCCAGAATGAAATACAGAATTCCGATCAATTGAACCGTGCAAAAATGAGGAGCTATGAGTATGCTGAAGAAATCCACGCTTTGGTAATCACTAATGGGCTCAACTGGCATGAAGATGAAGAGTTGAGGGAAATAATAATGTATTGTGGAGAAATTTATAGATAATTGCGGAACCTGCTGTTCTCAACAAGCATTTACATGTTGAATTTTAATACTCGTATCTCTAGTAAGCACCAGACTGGTACCCTGTTGGTCCAGAAGCAGTGGCAGGTCAAGAAGTACTTACTAACGAATCACGTGACCCTCTCCATAACTATATAAAAAAGATTCTATGAAAAATTTCTTCACCTTTTCATAATTCTGTTTCTACATGGCGAATTTTCTCTTTTCATTGGTGGACATCCGTTAAGCTTTCGAACCGTCTTAATTTCTGTATTTTCGTTCTGAATTCTGCAGATCTGGACGGGTTGAAAGTTTGTGGGTTTCTCCGTTGAGAATCACGGTCAAAGATAAATAATCATGCTGTTTTCGCTAACCGCAACTGGAACCTACATGTTGTCGTTTGATAGTACACGAGCATACATTCGTAACCCTATATATTTGTATTCGGATCATATATAGTTTAGTCTGAAATTGTGACAGTTCAACGCTGTTAATCGCTGGCACCAGACCCGTGCTGCTACTGTCCTGACTGTCCTGTGCGTATGTAGTATTCTGGGCTTATTCGACAGCCATTTCTTCTTGCTCCTCCTCATCCGAAGATTCGAACATCTTCTGGATCTTCTCCAGTAGCTCCTTGTCCTTGCTGCTCAACTCCGATGGGTCATCTTCATTCTCATTGGTTTCCTGTAGCCAAAACAGATGTCTTGCACCACTACTCAAAAACTTCAATTCGAAGACTCTTCCTGTTTTGCATTGGTCAATGTGACTCCAGGTAACGTCTCCGGGTATAGCCAACAACTCTTCCTTCTCCACTCCGACTGTATTCTGTCTTGGGCTCCACTGGAAAGAGTAGAACGAGTCCTCTTCCTCTGATGGCTGAATCGTAATCTGGCCCTGAATTTGATCTGGTGTTGCGATTTTCGTTTCTGAATCGTACAAAACTCTACCGGCTCTAAATTTAACACTGGACATTGTCAACTGTGGATCTCTACTATCTCAATCACCTTCCTGATGCAAATTGTTATACGCAGTATACTTTGTTTATTGCCACTTTTACTTGAACACTCGTTGTTTTGATTTCCGGGGTATGTTCCCCTCGGATCTTTATTTGGATACGTAAAGTAAACAAAGTGTCAACACAGCAAATTAATAGATCGAATGGAAGTCTCAGTCTAAGGCAATATGGAGTTCATGTCATCGGTGCTGGCCGTGGATATAGATGAGGCAGATGCAGTAGTGTTGCAAGAAAATCTGAACAAGACACGTTCCCTGATCAAACAAATTAACAAATCTCTCAACAGTATCAAGGCCAATACCCTAAAGGCACAGGATTTCCTGGGCCCTATCGTGGATCAGAATAAACAATTGAACGTCTTCAAAAAGAACATCGATGACAGTTTACTGGCGGTGTCCAATATTCAAGGAATTGCAAGTGAAGCTAGCATGTACGAGTCAAGACTGAAGGAAAGAATCGATAATGTCAGACAGTATGTCACTACTATTCATAAGGCAGAAGATGTCCTGGAAAGATTGAACGAAGGGTCACCGACTGGTAATTCGGGAGGTAACGAATACAAAGGAATCTCTGAGAATCTGCATAGAACCATCGTTGACTCGGAAAACAAACTGATTGTACATTTCAGAGAATTACTGAAACCTATTTCCACTCCATTCGATCCACAGATGTTCATGAACGAAAGAAAACCGTTTCCTTATCTTGAAGACAGCAAACTGAAGGACGCTAGCCATATAATGTTTTTTTTTCAAGATAACGATAAATCAATCGATTCCCTATACATCGACTCAAGAGTCAAGACAATTACTGACAGTTTGGCATTTATGGCTCCAAGAACGCAACATGTCAAGAAGAACAACAAAGTCCCTTACGAAAAGGGTAGTAATGGTATAAATGAATACAGTGAGGCGCTTATAGGATTTATTTATAATGAGTACGCGCTGCTGGAAGATTTGATAAAAGAAAAACATCGCGAGGTGGAAGTCTTCAAGGGTATCTTTAATCCCGTGACTGATAAATTCTTGATCTTGACGCAAAAGATCATCTCCTCAGTGGAGACAACATTACAGAATGATGGTCTTCTGATATTTGAATTAATCGATAATATAATAAAGGTTGAAAACGCACTACAATCGAAACTAATAAAAAAAGTTGATATGGAATTTCCTGCACTTGAAAGTTCTTTGTTCTCTTGCCAACATCTAGCAAGAACGTTATTCAATGAATTTTTAGTGTATATAGAACAGCGTGTACGTGGTCTAACAACGTTACCGCATGATCACGGTCTCAGCGAAGTAACTGTTGATGTGATGTCAAAAGCTAGACGTTTTACGGAGTACAGAGAGGGTGCTGTCAAGGTTATGAAAGGATTGAAAGCAGGTGCTTGGATTCCCCAACCTAAACCTCAATGGTTGAGTGTATTCTCCTCTGTAAGTCAAACCAACGTCATCAACGATGAGGACCCAGAACAGTTGTTGTCCTCATTTTTTTCTGATGTGATTGACGCCTTGATGGTGAGTCTTGAAATGAAAGCCTCCCAGATCATCAAGAAAAAACAAACGGTTGGGTACTTCTTGATAACTAACATCACCCTTGTCGAGCAAATCATTTCCAGATCAGAACTTTCCAAAATACTGAATAGTAATGGGTACCAAAGACTGGAAAAGTTGAAAAAGCGTGCTCTGAATCTGTTTCTCACTTCCTGGAAACAAGTTGCTGCTTATTTATTAGACGTTAATGTTGTTGGCAAACTGAGTTCCAAAGACAGGGAACAGATCAAAGAAAAATTCAAGAACTTCAACTCAGAGTTTGATGAGTTGGTTCGTTCCTACAGACAGTATAATATCACAGATTCGGGCTTGAAGCAATATCTTTCCCGAGAAATCTCTTTCATAAGTCCCCTCTACCACCGTTTTTATGATAAGCACTCGCATGGTGATTTTACCAAGAACACTGATAAGTATATAAAGTACAGCAAAGCAGAATTGGACCGTATTCTTGAATCATTGGGTACCTGATAGATACATGTTGACATATTCGCGAAATTGCAGATAACAAAAATGGTATGGCTATGTAGGAATCGCAATACTCAGTATTAAACAATCTCTAATTTCATTGGTACGTCTCTACAGTTAGTGGTAGCTTCAGTGGTGATAGGTTTGAAACAACTAGACGACATCGATTTTTGATTCATCCCATGGGCACACTCTTTCCAGTGGACGGACAGCTGGAAATTACTCCTCAAACGCGACCTTTAACTCATACAAGCACTCTTCTAATATATCTTCAACTAGCCGAGAAAACTCTATTTGTTCAAGGTTTCAGCCCTAATGAGTATAAGTCTGGACCACCAACACTCCTTAGGGGTGCTCTAGTTGTTCGTGTATTGAAAGCTTCAAAATTGAAGAGTATTTCCTTATCACTAAAGGGGACTTCAAGAACAGAATGGCCAGAAGGAATTCCACCAAAAAAACAGGATACGTTTGAGCAACTCAGTCTTATTGAACATACTTGGCCTTTCTTCTCCGGTGGCTCAACATCGGGTGCAGATATAGTAAAGTACCAGAATGGTGATGATACCGATGTATCTTCCCTGAACCTTGACGCATTGAGTGTTAGAAATGAAAGGAGTCCACACGCCAGCAACCCCCGAAATGTATTCAAAAGAGTAGCAAGTTCTAGTCCCAACAGGGCTCGTTCAGGAAGTATGAAGCTGTTCAGTGTAACATCTAACGATCACCATGAAAGTCAAACATTTACCTTTTTACCTGGAGATTACATCTATAACTTTGAGCACCCAATCCCTTGCTCCACACCAGAGACTATTGATGCAACATTTGGGAGTGTTTCTTACGAATTGCATGTCACTATTGAAAGATTTGGAGCTTTCAAATCCAACATTTCTTCCTCAATGCCTCTTAAGATAGTAAGGGCCCCTTCTGATAACAGTGTGGAGGATAGCGAGCCAATTACCATTTCTAGAGACTGGGAGGATCAGCTACATTATGATATTGTGATTGCTTCAAAGTCTTTGATTTTGAATGCGTATATCCCTATCGCTTTTAAACTCACACCTCTTGATAAAGTGAAACTTCATAGAATACGAATCTACCTAACTGAGAATATGGAATACTATTGCAAAAACAAGAAGGTTCACAGAATGGAGCCAACCAAGAAATATCTATTACTAGAACACAAAGCACCTCCTTTGAAAGATCCTCCGGCAGATGCTGACACAAAATCAAAGAAACTGGGTAACTTACTGACATCTGATGGCCACGATATAACTGCAAAGGAGTTTGAGTTTTTGGTTTATATACCACAGACTTTGAGTAACAGATCGAAATTACATCCAAACACTTCCTATTCCAATATCAAAGCGCATCACTGGATAAAGATTTGTCTCAGATTATCGAAGAATGTTGATGGCAAAGCAAAGCATTATGAGATTTCAATCGACTCACCAATTCATGTTCTAGACGAACTTTGTGCTCACGCAAACACTTTATTACCAGCATATGGTGTTCCTAACTTTGATTCATCTACCCAAAATCACCAATCGAATATATATTTTCCTCAAGAAACCTTGGGTCATCCTGATCTTTCTCCTGGAGTTACCCCTGTTGATACAAGCCACAAATCCTTATCAGCTGCTCTGCAGAGTAATAAAACTCACCAGCCCCATCGTTCAACTTCATCCACTTCTTTGTCGCACAGTCTTGATAATTTTGAATCAACCCTGTCTTCGAATATCTATAAACCCATATCCATTGCACCACAACTCACTTCACCTCAAGCACTTCCAGTGAGTCCTATTTCATCGCCAATACAAAGACCAATTCATCTTATCAGAAGACCAAGTTTCGAACCACCCCCATTTGATGACGATGTGAGTCCACCTCCATTATCGAGACAACTTCCCTCCGGTATAGATTCAACGTTAGATATTACCGGCTCTGAAACATCATCAATACGAATGGGGCATTCCGTGGATAGAAATACTTCTCCTCCGCCAAGGTCATTTACACCTTTGAACTCACCGCCTCCGATCACCAGAAATAATGGTTTCAGGGAAGAAGATATCCCTATAAATCCACCTACCTACGAGGACTTCCTGGAACAAGATGGGATATTCTCTCCATTCTTGCGAACACGACCACTATCAAATAAGCAAATTCCAGATGTTAGTTTGACAGACTCTTCTGGTGTTACTACAAATAACCTTGATAACGAAAATAACGATTTAGGTGATGTCTTTAGGTTCAAAGGAACTTCACCAGATATGCCTGCATCTGTGGTTAGATCAACCTCCCCAATTGGACAGAGGTTGAGAGAATCTTCAAGAAATTCGCCTTCCCCTTCAGTGCGAGTTTCGCCTCACGCTTCACCAAGAACTTCTCTTGAGCTACGAAGAAGTGATGAAACAATTGACAATATTCTCAATGCCACGGGATCTTCAGCTTTACATGAACCACCGTCATTCTCAAGAGATGGTGAAGACGAAGGCATCACACCATATATTCCTGATTTACATGAAGAGCCACAAAATGATAATGATGAAGCATCGCAATCGCGGCTCAGCTCTGTTTCTTCAGTCTCCCCAAGGGATTTGATTTCTCCAGATATTAACGACAATGGAAGTCTCTTCGTTTCGCTGTTGAACCGCTCCACTCAGGATACACCAAGTCAATCAGATAGTAATCTTCTGCCATCTTCCTCAAGGTATAATAGAAATTTCGAAGAGCTTACATCTGGACGTGATTTCCGAGACCGCTTGGAGAGTCACGATTCCTTGCTGATCAGAAGAGAACCTACCTCAGTCGATATCACCTCATTATACTCTCACAATAACCCATTTGTTGTTCCAAATGTGTCTAATTTGATGTTACATAACATTGCCAATCAAAGAAATCACAGTGTTACTAGCGGAACATCGAGACACAATTCTATCCAACAAGCCAATCCGGTACTCTCAACTTTGGATGAACAGAACTTACACACTCAAACAACACCTTTCAGAAATACATCAACCGCGGGTGAGGAGATAAAGAGTGAAGAGAGCTCAATAATGGACCAACCACGGACTCTTTCCAGTTCTACGCTAACTTCAGTGCTGACACCACAAGCTCAAACTGCTAGGGATCATTTAGGTGATGTGGCGCCGAACCACGTTGGTGACAATGAAGGGTTCTTTAAACGAGGAAGCATTTCTGGCGTACAGGAAGCAAACAAGGAAGTCGAACCATCATATAACTAAGGAAAACTGTCGGTAAGAAAGTGAAGCAAAGGGGAGGTGATGGATGAATCACTACGGTTAAGGTTTTTGTTTAATTGAATGAACAGTAATCTATATTTGAATTACATGAACACTGTATCTCTTTTGAGTTTCAGACAGGTAAAACTCGTTTTCCTTTGATCACTTTTTGATAATAGATGTAGAAAAAGTCGGAGTAAATGACCGTCTGTAGAAGGCCTGCAGTCAATGAAATCCAATCAATTCTTCCCTCTGAAAAGTATCTGTAAATCCAATTTGGTATATAAAAGGCCCTGTAAAGACCCAATGCAAAGATATAATGACTTGTAAAGTTTTTGGCTTCACCAGTTCTCTGTAACATGAACAACTGAGGCAAGATAGCAACACTCTCCAACCATACTGAGAAGCACCATAGTACCTCGAGTATGCTGTATTTATGTGTGGTCAACAATGCCATGACAAAGGAACCACCAATCAAATATCTAATCTTGAATGTGTCAAGACTGGCACTTGTCTGGGAATCCTTCTTTTTAGTCATCAGGTATAAAATGTACACTGACGAGCTAATGAAGAAGAACTTCATCAGTGTATTATAGAGAGACACAAACGTGGTTACTAAATCAACGTATCTTGTAATGAAAACAACAGCATACAACAACTGGGTCTTTAGAGACACTCCAACCGAAGAGTCGGACAAAGTGATTGACTGAATCAAAATCAATATCGATATCAAGTGGGAAAAGTCTCCCGCAATTCTAAATATATTGAGCATCTTGCAACTTTCCGGTGAGGTATATGTGGCCTAAGCAGCAGCTCCTCTTCAATATATTGGTCGATATGTATTAATATAAACAAAGAAACAACTGAATTTTGTTTCGTGGCAGAAAACGAATTCGCGATTCGCGAATTTTTTTTTTTGAAGAAATCTCGGATTTAAACGGAAGTTGTGGTTTTTTTTAGCTGATGGAAAAGATAAAGTGAATGAAAAATCATTGAAGTGAAAACTCTCTGTGATAACAAAAGTTCGGTATTATTGGTAGCTGTGGAAGGAAAATGAGATTTTTTCAGCTTTGCTGGTCACTTTGCGCATACTTCAGTCTGGTTCTCTCTCAAAAGTATTTCAAGTCAGTGCTTGTAGCAGATGATTCCAACTTTGAAAAAGTGATTCGTAATGCAGAGGGAAAGTACACATTTGTTAATTTCTACTCTCCGAAATGCACACACTGCAATACACTTGGACCGCAGTTCAGCATCCTTGCAGAACTGTACAAGGACAGCAAGGACATCCAGATTGTTCAGATCGATGCCAAAGAGAATTTTAAGACCAGAACAAAGGAAAAGATTATTGGGTTCCCATCATTAAGATTGTACAACTTCGATGGCTCCATCGTGGATAAATATGTTGGTGAGAGATTGACGGATGACATGGCTGATTGGATTTTCAAGCAAGTTGGAATCAAAGCGGTTTATCCAGAAAAGATTGCAGAGGTAATTGATGGTGTAGATGAACCCAGTGATATTGTCGACACCAAAAACACAATCATTGCTTTCACCGCTCCCTGGTTAGAGGACTGGAACCAGAAGATCTCACAATTTGAAAAGACTTCATGGAACTACATTGGCAAGATCAACTTCCGCCAAATTGATGCAACCAAAGAAGAAAATGCGGGTATTGTCAGTAAATGGAGAATTACCAAATACCCAACATTGTTCTACATCAAAGATGATGGCTCGCTGAAAGTTTTGGAAGAAAAAGATCTGACTGAGAAAAAGATCACACTGTTTATTGAGCGAGATGACATTGGTGAAAAATATACTAACATTGATGAGTTCGCTAAAGAACAAGAAGCTTTAGTGGAAGATGAAGAGATAGACACTGGAAGAGGTATCGGATTACATCCAAACTACGGGAAGGATGAGGAAGTGGATGAAGATGAAATGTACAGAAGGCTGAGGGAGTTTTAACTTGTATAGATGAAGATGGATTATATAAATAACTGTTGAAAAATACACATATCGCAAAGTTGACACAAAATATTTTATACTCCAGAGACAAAACAACTACAATATCAAGCAGTTGTGCTAGCTTACCGGGTAAAATAGTATACAGCTGTTAAGGAGTAGAAAAATGACATTTCTTGACAAGATACTGCGTCGCCCGAGTTCTTTTTTCCTGTGGTTATTCACCAGCTTGATTGTGACCAACACTTTATTGCTGCTTCTTCAACCACCTCCACAAACAACTTCCGACTCTGATTGTGAAGCAGATTGTGAATCAGATTGTGGCCACCCTGCCAACAGAGAGACCGATAAAGACAAACAGAAGAGCGAGCACGTCGGTCGCAAGAAGGAAGAGGATTTCACAAGAAAGGAATTATTCGATATGCTAGCCGATGTAAGTGATACAAAAATCCTGTGTCTACTACAAGCTCTTACTAACACTATTAATTGCTAGAGAGGGATTTATCCTGATTTAGAAACGACTAGAGAGGAACTTCAAGCATTGCTGGCCTCTTCTGGTCACCAGCAGCTCTAACCAATATCCTACAGCCGGCTCACAAATACTCCATGACCTTCTACTACCTTTTACATAAGCAATTGACGCAAAGCTTCCACCATGACGGTGAGTGAGCTAATTTGCGCATATTTTGTATAAAAACGGACACGATTCCACATCAAACTTGAAGCTTTCTTCTATCAGTTTCAATGATTTGTACTTAGCCAACTGCATATAAAACCTTGCTACCACAGGTCCCAGTTCAGAGTGTAACTGACTGAGGATATTGCTCTGATGCGTGAGTGAGCAGCAAGTAACCAATCAGATCACAGCAACAACACCGGGTAACTGATCTCCGCCAATTCGTTGAATTTGTCCTGGATTTGTCCTGGATTTGTCCTGGATTTGTCCTGGATTTGTCCTTCTAAAGTTTTCAAGTCATGCCGTTCTAGTCCGAGATGTTCCTTCTAAGTTTCCCACCAATCTTCCGCCTACGTTCTGCCATCGCCGCCACAGAAGGTGAGGGAAAAAACCCGCAAAGCAAATATAAAATATAAATAGTTAGAAGACAAAATCTCTTCTTCCACTCTGTTTCTTTCCCTTTCTTGATATATCTCAAAAACAATACCAAATAGCTCAATTCTAACAATGGTCAAAGCAGTTGCAGTTTTAAGAGGTGATGCCGGCGTCAGCGGAACTGTCCATTTCGAACAATCGTCCGAAGATGCTCCAACCACAATTTCTTACAATATCACTGGTAATGCTCCATCAGCATTGAGAGGTTTCCACATTCACGAATTCGGTGACAATACCAATGGTTGTACCTCAGCAGGTCCTCACTTCAACCCATTCGGCAAAACCCATGGTGCTCCAACTGACTCTGTCAGACACGTTGGTGATTTAGGTAACATTTCAACTGATGCCGAAGGTGTCGCTAAGGGTGAAATCAAGGACTCTTTAGTCAAATTGATCGGTCCTACTTCTATCTTAGGAAGAACTGTTGTTGTTCACGATGGTCAAGATGACTTGGGTAAAAGTGACCACCCAGACTCTTTGAAGACTGGTAATGCCGGTGGTAGACCAGCTTGTGGTGTCATTGGTATCGCTAACTAGGGATATCTGTATATACCCAATTAAGTGATGTATTTTTTTAGTAATAACCTGATCTGTAGAAGATTACTCTTGGAAACGAAATGGCGCCTTTCTCGATAAGTTCTACGACTATATAATACTCAATTGACGCTAGTTGATGGTTAATTCGGACAGTTGACAAAAATTTGTTGTGTAGGTAATCCCGTTTCCGTTTTGAATGAGAATCTTTATTTGTCATGATTACAAAACTCGAATTCTTGCTTCTTCATGATCTTATCTAAATTAGAAGAGATTAAAGTCATATTCGCCATTGAGCATAGATTTCTACAGATATGAATCATTTCGAATGTAAATGCAAAAAATCTATAATTATAGTATACTTGAAGTGTATACTTTCTCTACTATACACATTAAAATAAACAAAAAACTGAAAAGAGTCAAATGATTATCTAGGATCCACTTTGTTTCCTTCTTCTTCTTCCTCTCCTGCTTCTTTTTCTTCCTCTTTCATTAGTATTTGATATATGATTGCAAATTCTTAGTCTTCTTCAACTCCCTTAGAAGTCACCTCTAACTTTCTCAATTCCTTCAGAGAGAAATTTATCTAGTACACCAGCACCAGCACAGACTAGACCAAAGAAAGGAACACTAGGCTCCAAAACTTTGGACAGATATTCTGGATGATATTGTGCACCAACGAAATAAGGATGATTTTGTAATTCAAAGATCTCCATTCTTTGTCCACTTTCATCTCTACCCACAAATTTCAGCCCGGTCTCTTCTATTCTTGAAATCAATTTTGGATTGATTTCATAACGATGTCTGTGTCTTTCGTGAACCTCTTTGACATCTCCGTACAAACGTTGAAGCTTAGAATCCACTGTCTCACCGAAAACAGTAGGTCTCAATCCCAATCTCATAGTACCACCAAGTTTATCTTTATCAATTTCTGGCATGTAAACAACAGTAGCTTCATCATCTGATAATTCAGGAACAAATTCTTGGGAAGAGGTGTGTTCAATTTTCAAAACATCACGAACATAATCGATGACTGCAACCTGGAAACCCAAACAGACACCTAAGTAAGGAACGCCATTGATTCTAGCGTAACGAGCAGCAGTCATCATTCCTTCAGTACCTCTGGAGCCAAATCCACCTGGGACCAAGATGGAATCAGCCTGCTTCAATGAATGCCATGCCTTGCTGTACTTAGCTTTAGCTTCTTCTGTTTGTTCTGTTGGTTCTTCTAGATCAGACGCTTCAATCCAGATAATCTCCAAACGACGCTTGATTTTCATTGAAGAGTGTTCTAAGGCTTTGATAACAGAAATGTAGGAGTCTTTCAAGTGGGTGTATTTACCAACCAATGCTACTTTGACAACTTCGAAAGAATCATCATAAGAAGCACAGAGCTCTTTCCAGGCAGTAAGCAAAGAATCTCCCTTAGTTTTGAATTCAGGTTTTATTTCAATTGAGCTCAAGTTCAATCTAGTTGATAGATAGTCAATCATCTTTTGATCCAATAACAACAAAGGAACGTGATAAGTTGAGTTCAAGTCATGGACAGCGATAACTTGATTAGGACCAACATGACAGAACATGGATATCTTTTCAATGGTTGGTGCTTCTAGTTTGTCAGAACATCTACAAGCAATGACATCTGGGGTCAAACCTAAAGATCTCAAATCCTTGATGGCAGCTTGAGTTGGTTTTGTCTTTTGTTCTCCATGAATAACAGGAACTAAGGAAACATGGATTAAGGCGAAGTTTTCTGGGCCAACTCTGAATTGGAATTGTCTCAAAGCTTCAACAAATGGAGCGCTTTCAATGTCACCAACGGTACCACCCAACTCCACGATACAGATGTCTGGTTCTTCGCCAGTTTCATCAACAGGAATCTTAGCGACTCTTTCAATCCAATCCTGTATAGCATTAGTGACATGAGGGACGACCTGAACTGTTTTACCCAAATAATCACCACGTCTTTCCCTTTCAATAACATGAGAGTAAATCTTACCAGTAGTGATATTATGATCTCTGGTCAAAGTGATATTCAAGTATCTTTCGTAATTACCAAGATCCAAATCTGACTCACCACCATCATTCAAAACAAAAACCTCACCGTGTTCCAATGGAGACATGGTACCTGCATCAATATTCATATATGGATCAATCTTGATAGAAGTTACCTTCAAACCCAAAGTTTTCAGTAATAAACCTGTTGATGAGGCAAGAACACCTTTACCAATACCTGAGATCACACCACCGGAAACAACAACGTACTTCATGATAGGAAAAAGACTAATGAAGACAGAATCAAAAAGACCGAAAGAAGAGAACAGACGAGAAAATCTTAGATCTTCTTAAGCCCAAATTTCGTAAAACTTTTACGGGACTTTTTATAAACAAGTTGAAGACTAAAAATTTTAAGGTAGAAAATTTTTATGAATCTTGGTCTAATCGCGAAATGAATATTATTCAAGAAAAGATCACGTGAAACATAGTCTCAGCAGCTGTAGGTACATATAGTTTATTTGCCAATAAGAATGGGCATTCGTTTAGAGCCGCTAAATGACCAAAGCTCCATGACAAATAAGGTGGTTATCAGAACGTTACTACCCCGAATCAATGATGATTTGAACTCGATGGGTCATATTTAATAATGTGGTGTATGGATGTATCAAATGTATACTTTGTGCCTATCATGATACTTCTTGTTGGTATATGATGAAGGTGGCTCATTATTTCTTTTCTACGGGAAGTTGCAACAAAAATGAACAGGCAGGTACTTTTGGCTACTCTGATACAAAAACTCAAAACAGAAATTACGCCGAATGAACAAAATGACGAGGCAATTGCACTGATAAATGCGATTGTCTACACGAAACATGAAGAAGTGAGTATTCTTGATACATAGCTGCTTCTGCAAATGTGCAAATGTTCTGACCTCAAACCAGAATTCTGATAAGCTGAGAAGAGAGATGTTGTTTGAGAAGGATGTGGACGAAGAATCACGGGAAATGCTGAGTGATTATACTGATGTAAGTTCAAAATATGTGCTCTTTCTTTTGACGTCAGCTGTACTAACTAGACATCTGATCAGCAAATCGTTCATGGCAAATTTATCACTGAACAAATTCTCCAAAAAGCACAAGAATCATCAAAGAGAAAGCGCACAGAAAGGTTATCAGTTGATCTACATGATACCAGCTTCACAGAAACGATATCAGAAACAATCAATATGGAAGATAATGAGGATGATAATTTGAATCAGCTCAGAAGAAGGCTGCTACAGGGTTCCAGATCTAAGAAGACCGCCCAGCCAATAGTCACTTTCGATCAACAGCTAGAAAATGAAGAATCAAAACAGGAAGACATTCTCAAAGATATGTTCCAGTTTATTCAAGGTATCAAAGATGGAGCTAATGCATTCAATGAAAAGCTGAACCAAGATCAAAATGTACTGAAAGCTGCAGAGGCAGGATTAGAAATGACCAGTGCCAAATTAATCAAATCGAGAAATAACTTGTCCAAGACGATTTCACAGTTGGGTCTACTTGATAGTCTGAAAATATTTGGTATCGTGATTCTATCGTTCTTTTTCTGTTTAATCATTATTAAGATATTCCCAAAATGGTGATCTCTGATCGGTATAATTTGATATTGAGGACATTTATTATTACACATGTAAAGTTCATATAAGAATGACTATAATGGACCTTCAGCGTACATAGCATCAATCTCTTTTTGAAAAAACTTTTGGGCTTTGTTTCTCTTTAGTTTCAAAGTTGGGGTAATAGTGTCATCCTCGATTTTGAACGGCTCAATAGCAATATGAATATTTTTCAATTTCTCAAAACTAAATAGACCAGTAATCTCGATGTTTTTATTCAATTCCCTTAAAACAAACTTACGAAACTCCAAATCATTCAATTTCATCAGTAATTGTTCATGGGTTGAAATCCCTGGGAATCTTTTACCAAGGTATTTCAGCATCAAAGGTTCCTCTATACCAATGATACCAACTAGGTAACTTTGATAACTATTACCATAAACAAAGATTTGAGTAACAAAAGCATTGTTTGAAAGATAAAAGTTCTCGATTTTTTCACTAGCGATGTATTCACCTTGAGCTAACTTGAAAAAGTTTTTAACTCTATCAACAATGGCGATTCTGCCATCCTCGTCAATTTGAGCAATGTCACCAGTACTGAACCAACCATCTTCGGAGACTGCAGATTTTGTTGCTTCCTCGTTTTTGAAATATTTAGAAAAAATTTGAGGACCTCTCAATAATAGCTCACCACTTCTGTTCTCTTCAAATGTATAGTTCAGATCTGGCAAATTACGTAATTTGAATTCAGAAGTAACACCAATAGCACCTGTTCTTGTGGCATCTTTGGCAATTCTTGTTGTGATACAAATTCCACCAAATGTTTCTGAAGAACCATACCCTTGGTAAAACCCACAATTCAAAGCTTTACGTAGATAATTTATGGATTCGGCAGCTAGTGGTGAACCACCTGTAATCAAGAAATCTAACCGTTCGAAACCCAATTGCTGTTTGATTTTATTGATGACTAGCTTATTTAAGATGGTTGTCAATAATCCTGGCTTTGCTTCATCTTCTGTGGTCGTTAGTTTATGATTGATTGCATATCTAAGTAACCAACCCTTGAATCCAGGTGTATTCTTGATTTTGTCCTTCAATCCACTTTCGATTCTGTTATATAATCTTGGGACTGAACTGATATGTGTAGGTTTCAAAATTTTTATGTCATCTAAGAACGTTTTTGGGTTCTCCGGGTTGTGAGGAAACCCAATGGCACCACCCTCACTGAGTTCATAAACAATTTTAAACCTTTCGTAGACATGTGCCAATGGTAAGAAGACCAAGGAGGTTGGGCCAACTGGAAATCTTACATGAACAAACAAAAACAAAACACCTGCACATATGTGGGAGTGATTCAACTCAACACCTTTTGGAACACCAGTAGTACCTGAAGTGAAAGAGACTGTGTACAATGTATCTGGCGTAGGTGGGATATGTGGTAATTCATTTTCCTTACCAACGTTAAGTAACTCTTTGAAGTCAATCAAATGGTACCCCTTTTCTTTGGCCTCTTCAATCACTTCTTTGTCATTTAGCTCATCAAGGTCTTCAATTGAAATCAAAATTTTCAAAAAGGAGGATTGAACTTGAAAGACTCTTCCCAACTTGGCTTTGGAAAGAACCATAATAGGACTTTCTGTTAATTTCAAAATGTACTCAGTAGACTCCTCTCCTAATGTGTCATACAATGGTGTGTTTGGAATAGAATATGCGTGTGCAGCTAAATCGCTGATGATCCATTCTGGTTTATTAGCAGAAAAAAGTGTCAAAATGAAGTCATCTTTCTTTTCAGGGACATATTGCTCAACTAAATATTTGAAAGCTGAACCAGCCCATGTCCTTTTTTGAGCCAATTGGTTGTACGTTTCCCAGGTGTAATGATCTTCAAACTTGTCAGTACCAGAAATTCTTCTTCTATAACCAACTGACTTGTTATTACCGTGTATTTTAACCGACTCTTCGAAGATGTGATAGAAAGTGTTCAAGGAAGGATGCAAAACAGCAGCAGGCTCTTCACCCTTGAGATACTTGTTTCTGAAAATTGGAGAGTACTCGTCTGTTTCTGTTCCTGGAACTGGCAGAGAACCATCAGTCTCTTCGAAAGGTAGAGCAAAGTGTGGGATTATTTTCTCCAGAGTATTCGCTGTATCTGAACCACTGAACTTGATTTGTGCCATGTTTGATGTCAAAATACTGACCTATGCTCAGCCCTCGAATTGTTCTTCTGTTTATATGTTATGTATTTTTTTCTCGAGTCTCCACTTTGAATTGGGACTTAAAAATCCTCGCGAAGTCAAGATTTCGGTAAAGTAACTCGTTCCGCTCATATGCCATACTAACAGAAAATGATTGACGACCACGTTGGAGTCAGTCATTTGCTATCCTATGAATGATTTTACCAATGTGTTACACATCATTGGATCAACTCATATATTCTCAGCTTCAATCCCTCTACAATTCATGTCGTACTTACGAAGAAAAATAAATCCCGATACCGACGGTCAGCGTAATTTTGAAAACTTTATGAGTAAAATTTAGTATTGTTGATGTTATGAATAGATCTCTATGAAGTATCTAGATCACATTTGAGATATCTCTTAGATTTAGACTGACTATTGCTGTATTAACGATGGAAGAAGTTTCATACAATGAGCCACAAAAAGTATGTGTCATTACAGGTAGCTTTTTGCACCAGATATGAGCAATTTCGTACCCATCTAACACAAGTGAAACAGACAGTTTATGTATTGAATAGATTGAAGAGACAAAAGGTCAAGATAGAAAATCAAGAACCCAATGGTCCAGTTTTTGAGGCTAACGTAGCTGGGGAAGGCAAAGTGATCGAAGACTCGAGCTTTTTGCAATTATTTCAAGGTCAGGAGCCTCTGGAAAATGTAAATATCAGGTTTGAGCTATATCAACAACTATCTAGAAGGCAGAAGTATCTATCAAGCAGAATTATGAAAGATATCAGTGCACAAATTCTCTCTGACATAACATCGGTTGTAACGACTCCATGTACTGATTACATAGATACTTCCATTGTTATTCCAAACTCAAGCATATCTACCAGCTCGAACTTTATCAGCCAGCTAGACATTCATCTTAGGCGAGAGAATAAGAACTTCAAAACTGTATTACTGAACTCCAAAGAATCAACAACAATGAGGCAAGTTCTGAAGACTATCGTTAGCTCTGTCATAAAGGAGAAAGACAGCTTTTCTAGAGTGAAGAAAATCACAGATGAGAATCTCGATTATGTTTTTGATGTAAATTCAGATGATGAAGACTCAGACGGTGACTTTTTCGAGCACAATTTCGATAAAAGATTACCTTTTGACTTAGATATACTAGAGGAGTGGTGTGAGAAGCAGCGAAAATTGACTAAAAAGGATGATGTAAGAATCATTGTTATATTTGAGGACATCGATTCTTTCAATCTATCCCAATTGAACCGGCTACTAAAGCTATGTTACTCATTCGCCAGCAAAATTCCTTTCAAGTTTATCTTTAATATCGGAACTAGCCCCAAGAGCTTTATAAAGAAACTCGAAAATGATGTGATACATTTCTTGAATTTCAGCCATTTTAAAATTGAACAAACTGACACAGTTATAAACAAGATCGTCAATGAAGTGATTATTGCTGAAGATTATTTACTTGGCGAAGAGTTGACTAAATTCATACTGGACCGTTTCACAGACTCTATCAAGACCGTTGATGAGTTCCTTAAAATACTAAAATTTGCCAAAATGACATTCTTTTATGGCAATCCGTTGTCTATTATTGCGGCAAAACTATTCAAAAAGGAAAGAGATTTAAAATTGACACCAGTTTATGCAAAGGCGTTACGAATGTTACCTTCTTTTAAGAGATTTATATCATCTGCAGTTGAAAGGAAGACTATGGCTCCGCAAACTATAAAGAAACTCCTAGATGACGACTCCTCAGTCTATGAGCTTTTACACAATTCTTTCAGAGATTTTGCCCGAAACTCTTCACACTTTAAATCAATCTATAGGTTATCAACGGAAATTTTATCGAAAAGGGCATTCAACAGGGAGAAAAATTTTCTTGAAATATACTACAAGCTGTCTAGCCGGGATGAATTTGTGAGGATTCAATTCTTGAACGAACTCATCGCAAAACTGAAAGAAAATATAAACAAGGTTTCAGATCTCAAGGATATCCTAAAAGAGATATCGAACCAGTCAGAGAAGGATGACCTCTCACAGTCATTGAATTCCAAACTGAAGCTTAACATGAGATTCGATCATTTTGAAGCCATAGGTTCATACAAAAATGAAACATCCGAAAAGCTGGCATTACAGTACAAAATTGAATTTAGAAAACTGAAGGATGAATTTTTCTCAACCTTGGATGAATTTCTGAAAAGTAATATCAAAGGTGATTATAGACTTGCAACATTCAATGAAATTTTCCAGTTCAATGATCTTGATGTCATTCAATCGAACCTGGTTCCACAATATAGAAAAACTATCGAAGAATCCTTGATAAACCATGAAATTTACCTTGGTGAGTCACGGACAGGCATTGAGGCTGTCGATAGATTGAACAACTCGGTAGATCCAATATTGACAAATTTATATCAAATCTACAGAGAGACAACATTACACCTGAACATTTTTGATTTCTATACGGCATTCAAATACTCACTGAACAAAGAGCAGATACTGAAGGATTTGAATGAAATTTTAGATGACGAGAGCCAAGTCTTTGAACAATATCTTGAAGATAAACGTAGATTTCATTTTATTTATCAATTCTTCAATGACGTTGATCTAAGTGACGATGAAAAATGGGACAAAATTACATTGGCTTTGTTTCTGCAAAAATGTGAAGAGCTGATTTCATGTGGATTTTTCAGATTTTTATCAAAAAAGAAGGCAGATACATTAGAGAAGGCATCTTGGAAGGGATTATAGGAAAAAGTCGAGACAAGAACTGAACTAACAATATAAGTTAGATACTTTTATAGAAATGGCATTTCCTGAAAGCTCGTATACATCCATACTTCAATTGAATACTCCAAGTAGACTTATTCTCGTTGACAAAGTACACAAAGTACAGTCTATGTTTTGCGGTTATTCCAAGAAAATATTGACAGATTATTTTTCTGTTAAATTCATCGAAAAAAAATACCTAAACAGACATCAAGACACATTAAGAGCTTTCTTTCTTGAATGGTGTTTGATCCTTTGTCATTTTTTAGTCCTAATACTTCGAGAAGAGATGTTACAAACGAATCCGAATACGATACTTTTCAGGAATATAAGCCAATACAGCCATTACACGTTGAGCCTACAGATGACATTCTCGTTACAGCTAAAGAAGACAATGGTCTGATTCATATTCTAGATTTACCTTCACTGACTAGAGATACACCAAGAAGTGTAATTCTCACATTATTGAATCTATTGAAGCCAGAGCAAGAGACCAATTTTTTCTGTCCCCAATCGCCTTCAAAAGATAATGACATAGATTTCTTGACGTCCAAGAACGTGAATTTAAATGACTTTGAAGAAACAAAGAAATGGCTACAAGAGAATGGGCATTCCAGGTTGGCTTCAGGCTTACAGAGTCTTCGGTTTTCACATGAATTTTTTTCGTATTTGAACAATATATTATCATCAAAGGCATTTCAAAATGATGAGGAGATTATTCAATTGACTTCACTCAGAATATCAGAGAATTGTGGAAGAACAGCAAGACCTAATTTCCAAAGAAAGATTCAGTTAAAAAATTTTGAAAATGACATAATACTTAATGAACCTGCTTTAACATCCGATAGTCTTGGACTGAAAACTTGGGGATCATCTCTTGTACTCAGTGAGTTTATTGTTCAGAATAAGGACGAGCTTTTAGTTCCTCCCATACTGGAACTTGGATCCGGAACGGGACTAGTGGGGATAACTATAAGTCTGTTGGGTTACGATACTACACTAACTGATCTTCCAGAAATTGTGCCTAATTTGAATATCAACAAAAAGTTGAACTCTATAGTATCAGACTGCCTTGTGTTAGACTGGACTAATCCCGAGAGCTTTATAAAGGAAAAAGGAAGTTTAAAGTACAAAACTATTGTTGTTGCAGATCCTATATATTCACCGGAGCATCCAGTGTATGTGGTGAATATGATCACTGAGTTTTTAGAGAAATCTCCACTGTCAAGAGTTTTATTACAGATACCTATTAGAGACAAGTTCGAAAAAGAAAGGGAACATCTATGGTCTTTGCTTGAGATTAATAATTTGGTAACTCGTCACGAGAGAATGGTAGATGGATATGATGATTTTGGAGCGCAAAAATTCATTTACAAGGAACTTCGATGGAACTTCGTAGAGAAATAGAAAGTTCAAAGAGTTTAATATATGCAAATGTAGTTCATTAAAGAGTGTACTCATCAAAATAGACGTAATCTTCTTCTTGGTCATTATCGGCTGTGGCAATAAAACTTGAGGAATCAAAGATAGAAAATCTATCCTCCATTCTTTCTTCCTTGAGATCTATAAGACTTTGAAAAGTAGCTTTATAGCAGTCTAGATTTACCTTTTCTAATTTATTATCATAAACAAGGACTTGGCATAGAGATCTAACATCATTTTCAACTAATTCCTCAGTTGTAACTTGGGATTTGATGATAAAGTCCAAAATTTCCTCAACCGTTGAGTAGTTCTTATATGTTGCAGCAAATAGTTTGTTCTTTTGTAGATCAAGGTCGTTACTGAAACAATTTGGAAATGTTCTGTTTGTAACAAATCTCCATATGATGGTCAGTAAGCTTTCCACAAATTCAGAGTCCAGTTCACCATCTGTAAACCATGGTCCACCTGTAACTTCAATTGAAGGTGTTAAATGATAAAGCATGTAAATTTTTCTGGTGGGGTATTTTACGCTTTTAACACTTTTGATAAACCTTTGGGTTTCCAGAGATTTCAAGCACCTAGTAACGATATGCTGGTGCAAATTGGTTCTTGCTTTGATAGTTTTAGTCCATATACCTTCTCTTCCAGATGCCTCTATTTGTGAGTAAATGATTGATTCATCTGAACTCATGTTGGCTCTTTTCACAGCTTCCTGGGCTTCTACTGCCTGGAATTTCAAATCCCCATTTTGCTTGACTAACTTGATTAAGTTACGATTCAAAAGGACCTGAACAATGATCATCAGATCTGCTGCAGATTCAGAGTCGGTAATCTGTCGTAGTTCTGATTCAGAGAATAGCGTGTTTGCTGGTTTTGTCAACATTGCTTCATGCAGCATTCTAGCAGCTTCTTGGTCACTCTCTCCCATTTTATCTCAAGTCATACGTTTGTGACAATAGTACAATATCTTGTAGTCAAACAAAGAACAGTGGTAATATTTTTTTATTGTAAGTTGATGATGTTGATGTTCGGATGTTATTTTCTAACATATTGAAATGCGTTAAGACGGGTGTCAATTCACAACATTTGATGGAGGCCTAGGTTACGAGATGAATACCCGTAAGCCAAAAGCCATTATCATCAAACATGATGATTCTAGTGACACCGAAGAAGACACAGTCTCGGCTACAGCACAGAGGAGTAGGTACCCTAATATCCATTTCAAGTGAGCTCTGATAATTAACCATCAAACATCTAGTACCCGGAATACAGAATAAACGGAAAATGAGAGTCACTGTGACAGATGAACTTGAGGTATGTTTATTCTACATAAAGCCGCTGACCATTAGTTACTGACCTGTTGCAGGAGATAGATGACGAGGAATTAAAGAATATGAGTATAAATGTCAAAAGGAAAGCAACTGATAAGGGGTGGGTTCACGGCTCCCTATTGACCACTGACGACAGATTGCATATAAGAAGTGAATATGCTGCATCAGGGGATGCAGCTTCAACCATGGACTTGAAGAAACAAATTGATCATCAGAACATGATAGCTTTGAAGATGAAAGATAGAAGCAATCATGAAGAAGAAACTGTAGTGCTGACCTTGAACGAAGATTATTCTATGAATGACATACAAAAGGAAGAGTTCCCTACTGAAAGTAGAAGAATAGAAGATGTACTATCATCAGAACTAGAAGACAATATCAAAGCATCTGATGAATCTACTATGCAGTGGACAGCGAAGAGTTCTGAGAAGGCTCTAATACCAGAAAAGAATAAAGGCTCGATAGTCTCGAAGAGATTTGAAGAAAGTGGTATCTACGACAGTATTTATGAAGCGTATGTTTTTTGCAGTAGACATATTGGCGTTCTTAATCGAACTTGCAGTTTACTAACCAATCCCAGGGAGATATCACCGGATACAGAAGAGTCTGAAGAATGGGAACAACCCAAGATGAAACAAGGAATGTATAGTGCAAAAGCCTCAATCAATTCTCTTCCAAAATTCAAAATGTTGGAAGCAAATGACACGCTTGACGAAGAATTGGAAAGTATACTTCAAACCATCACACTTCTTGAAAATAAGAGATCAAAGTACCAAATACAATTGCAAGAATCTCGTGACCGAAAGGAAATCCTACAACAATCTATTCGGGATGTAGCAAAACAAATGACGTATCTATAGCTACGCTTTAAAATTGCATATTTAATATGTAGTAGACATCACATCATAGTTATGTGTCCCGTACCGATGAATCACCCATTCAGATTTCCATGAGATATATTTCGAGCTGTCTTCAAAAGCTTATGTAGTGCCGTGAGTATCGGAACTGAAATGTTTTTCAAACGTTTACTCTCTAGCTCAAGCACCCCCAACATGCGCCATCTGATTTCAGTGAGTGATCTTACTACTAGAGAATTTGAAGTTCTGGTAAATAAAGCTATATCATATAAGTCTATCTTCAAAAATGGTACTAAAGAACAAATCAAAGAGAATCATGATAAATTGTTGGGAAAAACAATTGCACTGATATTCTCCAAAAGATCCACCAGAACTAGAATCTCTTCAGAAGGAGCTTCAGCCTTTTTTGGTGCACAACCAATGTTTTTGGGTAAAGATGATATTCAATTAGGAGTCAACGAATCTTTGTATGACACAACAAAGGTGATTTCATCCATGGTCTCAGCGATTTTTGCTAGAGTCAATACTCATCAAGAGATCAAAGACCTAGCTGCACATTCAACTGTCCCTATCATCAATTCATTGTGTGACACATACCACCCTCTGCAAGCCATCACAGACATAATGACGATCAAAGAAGAGTTCGGTGAAACCAAAGGGTTGAAGCTGGCATGGATCGGAGATGCTAACAATGTAATTAATGATTTAGCCATTGCTTCACTGAGATCTGGAATCAATGTTTCTATTGCTACACCAGAAGGAATAGAAATCGAGTCTCACATCATTGAGAAGGCAAAAGAAATATGTAATGAAAACGGCTCAACTTTAGAGTTGACCCATGATCCTATTGCTGCATCAAATAATGCTAATATACTGGTCACTGATACTTTTGTTTCCATGGGCCAAGAGTCAGAAACAAAGGAGAAACTAGAAAAGTTTTCAGGATTTCAAATCTCAAATGACCATACTTCCGTCGCTGCTGAAAATTGGAAGTTCATGCACTGTTTACCACGCCACAAGGAAGAAGTTACTGACGAAGTTTTCTATTCTAAAGGGTCTCTTGTGTTTCCAGAAGCTGAGAATAGATTGTATGCAGCTATATCTGCTTTGGATGTCTTTGTTATCAACAACGGTGACTTCACCAAATAAGGTAACTTTGAAAAATATCTATAGAGGTATGTTTTAGCTTCTAGCTTGTACCAATTATGTAGTTTATAGAGTCAATAATCATACAAATATCAAATATATACTACAATACGAAGCTCTGTAAATTGTAGTTCTAGTGATTATGTAATCACCTCCACACATACACATATGCATATTGGAGTGCATGCGTAGTGAGTGCAATTGATATGTGTTCTTCAAGTATTGCAGTCTCAAAGCTCATGGAAGCAATACAACTCAATCTGCCTAAAAATTAACCTTCAAAGGAAGACATGTCAATTCTATGTTCTCAAAGTGTAGCACTGTGACATCAGGAAAAACACCTTCCTTGTCGTACTTACTAGCAATCTTTGCAAGTTCGTTTGAGTAGAATGGTTTAGTCTTTTCCGACTC
Source organism: Komagataea salicaria (assembly GCA_003707885.2). NCBI lineage: Eukaryota > Fungi > Ascomycota > Saccharomycetes > Phaffomycetales > Wickerhamomycetaceae > Komagataea > Komagataea salicaria. The sequence continues at coordinate 375,728 of PPMB02000009.1, forward strand.
AGTTCCGATGGTGATATGAGGAAACTCATTGGCAACTGAAAAGTCCAAGTTCAGTCCTTGCCCAGCTGTAAACCCGATTACCTTCACAACTACGACTAATGCTTTATCATTCCAGATTAGTTTTTCTAACCTCACATCCGCCAAGATTCCAAGATTCGAGTTGTCAACTCCCTTGGGACGTGCTTTGTAATAGTCCATATATTTATTCCAGATAGCCTTCTCATTATCTGAGCCCCTTTTACCTTGATTAACATGGGCCAGAGTGATATGGAACTCATTTTGAACCCTATTATTTTTCTTTAGGGCAGAAAGTAAACAGGTTCCATAATGATTTTTCTCTGATAGAAGCTTTTCGATTTCGTATAACAAGGTTTCAGTCCCACCCAAATCAATACTAAAAAAGACTGGTAGTTTCGCAGTGATTTTCTTGTTGTTTTTGTTATTTTCATCTCTCGATGACCGTTGTCTGTCTTTCTTAGACGCCAGGTTTTCCTTGTTGTTCCCGAAAGTCTTGGTAAAAGTTGGCTTGAATTCTAGAGCACTTAGAAAAGAAGCTCTAAACTCATCAGCGCTTGGGATATTTTCAATCAAAACAGGATACTCAGTATGGAGCACATGAACAATATGTTTCGCATTTTCCAGTGATGAGTCTTCCTTGTCAACTTTCAAGTTGATCACTAGATCAAAAAGAGAGTCAGGTTCTCGACTAAGTTGCAGTTCTTGGAATCTTTCAACGAACCCTTTCATGATGTTTTTGACCTTTTTTTCACTATCTGTTAGCGCCTTGATGGATTGATGATTATCTCCTCTCTCGAAAACTCTCTTTGTTGTGATTTCCCAAAGCCTTTGATCTTGCGAATCTTCCTTAATGAAATTCAGCGCTATAAATTGCAGATTTATCTTATGACTAAGGTAGTCATCTCTAAGAGATCCGAAGTCATCGAATATCTGCTTTCTCTCTCTATATTGATGATTGTTTCTATCTAAGAAAACAGCTCTTTTCTCCTGTAACTTTTCCAAACATTTTTTGATCAGCTCTTTCTTTCCGCTCTTAGACGATGGAATTTCATCATTGATAACAATATCACAGATGGATGGGAAAAGGTTTTTCAAAATCAAACCAGTGGTGGTTTTTCCACAACCAATAGTAGCTATTGGTACCAAAACAAATTTCGTTTCCCTGTCAATACTCAAATTTTCGACAGCTTTGACAGCATCTAACTCAGAAATCAACTCCTGATTCAATATTTCAGACCCTGTCTTGCCATAATAATCAAGAAACCGTTTACGAAGTTCAATTATCCCAAATCCTTGTAAGTATCTTTGAGCCAGTTCTCTGTCGTTGTCTAGTATCGGTATCACAAAATCCAGATAGTTGTTCGTGATGAACATGTGTCTTTTATGTTTTATGGTCCTTTTTCCATGCTCAATGTACTCCCGAGTAGCTTCCCTCCATTGCCGAAACATAAGATAAGGTTCTTCAAATTTGAACTTGAAGAAGTAGTCATTTTTACTAACATCACTTAGTTTACATCTGATAACAAAACCCTCCGCCTCTTTTCCATTATAAGAGCCACTATTGGAGCACTCCTCTAGAACAGTACGTAACTCTGTGATAGAATCTTTTTGAAAATAGTCAATTTTTTGAAATCCATAAGTTTCTGCAAACTCATGAACCTTCTCAAATGGATATGTTTTGAAAACTGGTTGATTTAAGTTCAAACCATGTAGATAAAGGCCAACATTGTCACCTTTGTATTCCACAATGTGCTCCTCAAAGCTGTCGTCACAGTATTCAGCAACAGCAGTCAAGTTCAGTTCATATAGCTTCAGGGCAAACTCATTAATGCTGATACCAACATTTGAAAGTTGTGCTTCTAGAAAACGTTGACCTGCAATGGCATGATTTTTTGTATCACCCTCCCTTATTCCAGTAGAATGTTTACTGCATACAACAATTGTTCCATCGCTCAAACCTGATATGAGGATGATACATCCATTTTCTTTGAGAGTGACTTGATATGGACCTTCTGTGTTATCCTCTAACCAACTCCATGTCGTTTCTCTCACCTCATCTATGTTGAAAAATTTGTCATATCCTCGGACAACCATAGTGTCTTCACCTTCAAGGAAGAAAAGACCTCTGGCATCACTAGGAAGCTTGACACTTGATTTCTGATAGTCCCATTCCTTGAATTTCCAGCTGACAATTTTTTTATCTGAATTCAAGATCTGATACACTTTTCGCTGTGCTTTTCCCTTACCAGTTCTTTGCGCTGCTAACTCCAACTGGGTAATTAGGTCAGAGTTTGTTGTAGGTTGGTGCTCCCTGTGCATTGCAAGGTTTGTACAGCAGTGTTAATCTAAACTAAACAAAATACCTTGAAGAATTTTCAGTTAAGCTATATAACAATTACTTTACTAAGGTTTGCAATTGAACACCAGGGCAACTAACCACAGTGACTTCTCACCTGCAGCAATCCACTCCAAACTGACAGAGAGTAAGAGAGATAAAGACAGGAAAACTGATAGGCCAAAGAGACTACTAAGCACCTCTCTTGAACGAACAGTGTAATATATATAAGCTTTCTGCCAAAAACTTCTCTAAACCAATCAAGATAAATTTCAGTCATTACAGAAAGAAACAGTTAACAGTTCATAGACCCTGACTGACTAAAAAAGATTTTACATACGAGAATTCTTTGAGCTCCTTTGGAATGTAGTAACCCACTGAAGCACAAATTTGAAGGACGACACATATTTATAGTCGATCCCATTGTAAAGAAATCTTGAAAAGTACAGGAAATAAAATGGTTTAATGAAAAAAAGAATCAACTAGGAAAAACTACCTTTAACCATAGTACTTTCGTAGAGCCCAGGAAATTAAAAAATCAAGAAACCTACATTAACCATATGTTCTCTTCAAAGAAACAGCACATTTCACACAAAATGCCATGAAATATATACAAGTAAACAACTCAAAACTTCAAACTCCAGAAAAAGCTTCGTAACGGGATAGGAAAGGGTGAGCAGGAGAACCCAAAGCTAAACCAAGAACAATAAAACGCCTACAAGAACAACAGGAAACATTAAACATTCAGTAAAAATGACACTACCTATGTTACAATTTAGAAGATATACCCATAACCAGTGTACACTTTCAACCTGATTTATATTTTGCAAAGAGATATAAAGTTTTCTTCGCTGACGCACCGATTAACCGTAAAGTGCTACTGTACCAATAAAGTGCACCAAGTCTTCAAAGGCCAAAAAATATGCCATATACATATACATATTCAGTAATACGGAAAAAAACGACCTTCCCGTAATCATTACTAACTAAAGAAACTCAGCAAATATCCAATGCTCCTGATAAATCAGCATACGCTAATCACACCAAAAGTTCATAGCAACACACAATAACAGTTTCCACTACAGAGGAGATCGTTCCTCCTCAGAAGCAACCTATCCCAAGATGCGACTTTAATTACACAGAATCAAAAATAAACTTACAAACGAAACTAAATTAAATCGCAGGAGCCCTCGATGGGATGAGAAATCCTACTTGCGACTCCCACACAGATTTATAAATCACTTGCTCTTATCTTGAAAACTAAACTTTGAAACCTTCGGATGTCCCAATATAATAGGAATGAAGTTAAATTACAGAACAGTCCAAAGAAACAAAACAAGTAGTGATAAACTATTGAAAACAATGACTGATGGTATTCGTCACATGGCTGGCCTACAAGGGAAATTAGAAACATAATAGTATATGAGGAGAGCTTGCAGAGGGACGTACAGACTTCATAGTTTCAAAAGAAGTAATTTGATATAAATGTTACCAATCAATTCGAAGAACTCATTGGCGGGTCATGCAGTACTTAAAGTTAGACTTCGATAATCCTTCCCATTCAATATCAGACGAACGAATGGTGCGGAAGTATTATAAAGTAGTATACCACGCATAATACTGTCGTTTAAGGATTTCAGAACAATTGCAATTGCCACTAAGTATGTTTACGGCTCTACAAGAAATTTAAGTTTTTTCTTAAAGATGACGATGTATAGTAAGAGATTACAACAAATGCTAAGTACAAATTTTGTACTCTCCGTTTCTTGAACGTACTTTGCTAAGTAGTATAGCTCATTAATCCTTCCTATCTCAATCACGAGTCTACATATCAATCTACAATCACACTTACTGGATCCCCGCATTTGAAAAGATAGATAACACATTAAATGGTTTTATTCGACAGAAGCAACATACGGATATTTTTGAAAACAATTTCTAAGAGTGGAACTGCATCGTCCTTTCAGAAGTAGGTAAACTATGATCAGTGTGAAAGTTGCGAAATATAAAAATTAATATATACATTTTTTATTTTTATATTTACAGCTAATTTAAGTTCCCACCATGACTGTAGAAATCTCGAATGCGTGTAGTCTACTTGTTTCAGAAACAGAATTTCTCTATGCACACATCTAACTTTTCTAGTCTTCTGACTATGTTTACGTTCCTCTCTGTGCGATGAATTTTTGTCGCATGAAATGTTTCATAGCGAAGTTCAACTCTTGTTAATATCTAATTGTGAAATGGAATTTTGTGGTATGAAGTGAGTATAAAACCAGGTTGGTAGTTTCACTCTTTTCTGCTCGGACATCTTGTGTGGGATGCCTTTTCCTCAGAGTTGTTGATATTATCCGGAGCTCTTCCTTATATGATATTTTTATTAATATCAACATTGAAATAGGTAACTTTTCTAATATATTGCCGAACCTGACGAGTAAAATGTAATATCAATGAATTAAGTATTGAACATGTCGAATTATATAATCATTTTTGAATTGTAGCAACTGCTAAGAGAGTTCGTTGTCGTTTATTTGTTGTTTTTTGAGCGCGCATATCTATCGACGTTGTGGAATGAAAGAATGTAATATCTAAGTTCATCTGCCCATGTTTTCGGCATTCGACTCTCTGTTAAGAACTTAACGTTTTCCTACATTGTTCTTTTCGTGTTCCATTACTTTTAGTCGCCACTACTGGTAGTCGTTTGCAGTTATGTTTGTAGTAATGTTGCCTTTGAGTCTTACATGGGGGTGAAGGATGTGAGGATTAGGTGAAATCTTTTGTTCTATTTGTGTGTTTCTTCTCTCTCAATCTCTCTTTTTCTATTTGATATTTATGCTTAAAATATAGTTTTTCGTTATATTTGGTGATCAACATACCAGCCTGTACTTCTGAATATCAAAGTGGTTGATTTGTTTCTTTCAAATATGAATTGTTTTTGTATTCCCATTTATATTATATATGTGTTTTTTGAGTATCACGTATACATTGTTCATGTATGTTTGATAGTAGGTGGCTTGAAGGTGGAGCGATCTCTATCTTTGGCCACACCTGATTACTTTTGTCCTCTTGTCACGATTGTTATCATGGTTGTGTTTTTGTGGACAGTTCAGGGTTACTTGAGAGATCTCAAGAGTTTTTGCCGGATATCTATGTGTCTATTTGAATATATCAATCACCGTGTTTGAGGGTTGTCAAATCTGGTAAGTCTGCTCTCCTTTTGATGAATATTGGAAAAAATCTTCTTTGATGTATTTGGTGTTTTCTTCTTTTTGTCTTGCTTTGCTTATACGTTTGACAAGGTGTGACTATAATCTAGGAGCTATAGATCATATCAATGATGAGTGGTTGTCATACTTGAATCTTAACTACCTAGCATCATTAGAAATCCTTTGTTTTTTATTTAACTTGCTGTAGTTCTGTATATACAAAGGTTGAATTTCGCACTAGTCTTCAAAATTTACCCAAATAGAATATTATTGTGAGAAGCTTTATCCTGGCATCTGAAGTTGGTTCATTATTTAGTAATATGGAGTCAAATTGTGAGCTATTATGCATATAATATTATTTGTGTATTTTTTTGATAGTCCTATAAATGACTTAGTGACAGTCAACGCTACTGTCCCATTCTTTAATCTAACTTGATAAGCAATATAGTTCCAGGAAGCGGATTTACTCTAGATATGTATGTTTCTGTCTGCGAAAGGGTTCAATATGTTGTTTTCAATATCTCCTTGACTTGTGTTATCTACTCATAGATTATACTCTAGATGGAAAATAGGCTCTCTCCGTAAGATGTTCAATTGTTGAATCGTTAATTTATATATCTAACTAAACTATTTTCTGCTTAACGAAAAATGATCTTAAATGTTTAACTTGCCAGTAACAGGTACCCAAGAGTGCCAAAAGCTGTACAACGGCCCATGTAACGACTTTAGAATTAGTTGCTTCTGATTCGTCTCTAAATTTGGCTTCTCTTTCTCTCATTAATCCTTGCTCTCTTCTTATATCCATGAACATACTATTTAAGTTGTTCACCTTTTTAGAAAGTTCAGACATAACACCTGTCTTTTTTGAGTCTAGTACTTCTTCACCACCTAGAGAAAAGTCAATGCTCAACCTGGTTTGACCTTTAGCTAACCATCCAGACGATTGAGGTTGAATACATATCCTGTGTTCACCAGTACCTAAAGCTGTAAAACTGAACTCATCCTTTGGTGAACTTTTTTGGTGAACAACTCTGTGATCATTATCAAAGGCTTCTTCAACATCTATGACAATGTTCAGTTCAGTAGGATTTGCCGCAGTATAATCACCAGTGTGTATATCACGAACTTCGAGATTATAAGTTCCAATAAGTAGTTCACCCGCGTTTAGTTCTTTGTAAAAGCATTTTCTCTCTCCTCCGCTGTTGTAGATTACAAATGCATTAACCACTAGAATGTAGTAGGCTAGTGAGTAGACACTAAAAGCTTTCATTCTGGCTAGTGATGATCAGTTTACAGGAGGTGTTGGTATGTTGTTCAAAGTTGATCTTAATTTTTCGTGTCAACTTCGAAACAAAAAAAAAACGCGAAAGTGTCACGTGATAACTTTCAATAACAAAAAAAAGTATTTAATACCCAAGTGAGGTTATTAACTAGGGAATTCAAGTGATGAATCTAGCTTTGTTGGACCCGTTCTCTGCTCTGAAAGAATATCCTGAATCATTAACAGATACTGTGACCTATGGTCACTCTGTACATGTCAAGTTCAATTACAATGGGAGCTACCTTGCCTCAGGGCTCTCTGATGGAAAGATCCTAATAATAGATAATGATACCAAAAATCTTATACGTCTTCTAAAAGGTCACACAAGACCTATACAGTCACTATGTTGGTCCAATTGTGGTAAATATCTTCTGAGCAGCTCACGGGACTGGCTGTGTTTGGTATGGAACGTAGAATCGGGTGAGGTAGTAAATAGATTCAACTTCGATTGCCCTGTATGGAACTCTGAATTCAATCCTGTCAATTCGAATGAGTTCATAGTCTCATTGTATGACGATACTCCAAAACTAGTCAACTTGAGAAGCAACCGAACTCAAGCGCTTCAGGATTCCAAGGTATTGGTTTCTACTTTCCATCCAGATGGTGAACTGATCTTCACAGGTGATAACAAAGGAACGTTGAATATAATATCAAAAGATGATTTCAAAGTGCTATTTTCTCAAAAATTTGGCAACTCAAGCATAAAGAATATTATCATATCACAAAATGGAAGAAAACTAGCTATCAACTCAGCAGATAGAATTATCAGACAGATTACATTACCTGATTTCAACAATCTCAAGGCAGAGCTTTGGGAATTGGAAGTTGAACACCGGTACCAAGATATGGTAAATAGGCTTCAGTGGAATTGCATTTTATTTAATTCCAATTCCGAGTATCTTATTGCTTCCGCGTTTGGATCAGCACATTGCATTTATGTTTGGGAAACATCAATGGGGTCTTTGATCAAAATTTTAGAAGGACCAAAAGAGGAATTAGTCGACCTGGAGTGGAACTACAAAAAATGTATTATATGTGCCACTGGCCTGGATAGTGGTGCTGTTTATCTTTGGACTATTGTTGTTCCCCAAAAATGGAGTGCACTAGCACCTGATTTTGTTGAAATTGAAGAGAATATAGACTATCAAGAAAAAGAGGATGAATTTGACATCGTTCCAGAGGACGAGCTGAATCAAATGCAACTGGATGAAGAAGATGAAACCATTGATATTTTAACCAAAGAAAAAAAAGATGCCAGAGGAAACGATATGAAAGAAGAAACTCTCATCGCTATAAATTTTGAAGAGTTTAGCACCAGTGATTTACTTACATGATTTGTCAAAATAGTAGATATACGATATTGGATATTCGTTCGAGTTATAATGAACTTATTGTACCTAAAAGTATCTTGGCACAAATTCTGATCCGTTACATTTGATTTCATCAAGATTACCGAGCTTCCTCAAGTATACTAATTCCTATATTTATAGCGATTGAGTCTTCGGAAGTGGGCGCTGTCTTGTGAAACTTACCTAATAGTTACTGGTATGTGCAGATAGAGTAGTCAATATGGTCATTTGGTTTGGTTCTTTCAACTTCATCTGACCCTATTACTATGAAACTCGGTAGGAAATACTAGAGTACTACATTCTAGTATCTACAACTGCGATGTAGTTTGAGGAATATCATATAGATAATCCATGTTTGCGGCGCAAAGACGACTTCTTTTTCGTTTTCTGTAGAATAAATAACCTCTATAAATTGTTAGGTACACATTCTTTTTTGTTGATGAATCTCATTTAGTACTAAAATTTCCCTGGTTACCAAAGGCGTAAGGGACAGATCGAAATTGTAGAACCGGTGAATCAACAAATATTTGTCTTTTATAAACTTGTAGTTTCCTCCTTTTTGGGATAAAGCTTGCTAGAACGCTTGTAACAGACACAAAATGGTAAGTAGTGGCTTTCTATGTTAAAAGAATAGTGTGAAATCTGACTGTACTCATTATTTCACTGCCTCATCGTCTTGTCACATATATGCTATGATTTAAGTGGTCCATCTAAAGTATCAAGAAGATTTCATACTTGTATTGGCTGAGCAAATACTATTTATAACCTGGAAACCTATGACAGTCTGTGAAATGCCAGTACTAACTTTCAATTACAGGGGAATGAGCGGTACAGTCACCAGCCAAATTTATCGATCAATTCGGTTGCTTCTATAGTTGAACCGCTTACACCTCCAGATTTGGGTGAGAGCAGTATCAACGCTATTGCTAAGTCACATTCCCAGCCAGTTGATGCATACCATCCAGCATTTGTACACCTATATAGTCCTAGTGGTAAAGGAAACTACAATAGTACTATAGGAGATGGTATCACACTGAATGGGGAAGTATCTGCGACAGCACTTCCTTCAACGCCTTCGTCTAACCTAAAATCTAACTTGGGCGGTAATACACTCAGGTCTAGATTCAAATCACTGCCCCTAGTATCAGAGTTGGATCAGAAGTTCAATCAGTTTAATATAACAAGTCTACAAAGTCTTTCCCAACAAGCTTCCGGTACCCAGAGGTTGTATTACTCACCAAGTCCATCGGTTGGCTATAACTCAAATAGTACATCATCAAACTCAATCCCCCAAATTCCATTGAATCAGTACCAATTATCTCAGGCACCTCAATCTTCGATCTTGGCCTCCAATAATCAAGATTCTATCCCCCAAAAGCAAACTCGAAATAGAACATATTCAAACTGTCAGCGTTTTGTACCTGGCCAAACTAAGACTTCAGGTAAACATATCCCAGCAGACTCATTGAGTCTCTTTTCTCAGTCTCACAATTCAAACAATGCACCAGCTTCTTCTTCATCAACTGTTGCAACCCCCCAGTCCAGCGTCCATAAGAATTATGACGAGTTAAATCTCATTCCGATTGAAAATTTGGATATTTTGAAATTATCGGTTGATCAATATGGATGCCGCTTTCTACAAAAGAAACTGGAAGTGGACAACAGTGTCAAAGATATCATTTTCAACAAGGTTTTTGATAACATTTTAGACCTAGTTGTTGATCCTTTTGGAAACTATTTAGTTCAAAAAATGGTTGATTATTTGACCCCCTACCAGAAAGATCTAATGATTGAAAAAATACATCCTTATTTGTTTCTGATCTCGATGAATCAATATGGAACAAGGTCTTTACAAAAGATAATTGATTGCATAGCAAATACGTATCAGATGGATTTAGTCGTCAAAGGTTTACAGAAAAGTGACACTCTGGATTCAGTTGAGGAAAATAACGTTGTCAGGTTGATCAAAGACTTGAATGGAAATCATGTTATTCAAAAATGTATCTTCAAATTTCCTCCCGAAAAGTTTCAGTTCATCATTGATTCTATTTGTGTGAACAATAATATTGTTAAGATATCAACTCACAAGCACGGGTGTTGCGTTTTACAAAAGTTGCTGAACAACGCCAATTTTGGTCAAATATTGATGATCTCTAGGGTTTTAATAGCTTATTTGAATGAGCTGATCAACGACCAGTTTGGTAACTACATTATTCAATTTCTTTTTGAGTTAGATTTTTTTAAAACTTCAGATGAGATCAACTATCTAATTGATCAGTTTTTTACTAAAATCTTTGGAAGTCTTGTGAAATTGTCATGCCTGAAGTTCTCATCTAACGTTATTGAAAAGTTTATCAAAATTTTGAAAGTAAAGCAGAATTATTACTATTTGAACGAGATTATCAAAGTGATAAATATGAATTTTGAAGTTTTGATCAAAGACAAATTTGGTAATTACGTTATACAGACTTTGGTTGATCAGTTTTATGATGTTAGTGAGTTGAGTTTGGAAATTTCTCTGTTGGTTAACACTGTTAAAAATTATCTGCCTGTAATAAAGGCAGCACCATATGCTAAAAAACTTCAGTTGAAAATTCAACAGTTAGAGTCAAATTACAGCTTAAAACCTTCAGGTTTCAAAGAACCTTTGAATGAAAACCACCAATATCATCCACAAGGATTCATTCAATCAAAAGGCACTTCTGGGATTCCTTTTAACTACGACTACAATCACCTACATGATAACTATTACAGTAAATTCAATCAACCTATATCGTCAAGTCATCATTATTCACGGACCCGGGATGTTTTGGGAAGTACTTCGTACAACAACAGTAGCTTGAATTCAGAATTTTCCAATAATCATGGAGGAAACTTTGCCAATTGACTGTTGTGTTTTGAAATCATGCTGCGAAGAAAAATTGTGATTTGGTTGACTATTTTACGATTTCAATGTTGTGGAAACACGGCTTACACACGTTGATTTTTTCATTGGTTTCAATATTTGTTATATTATTGTGAACTACTATAAATGCTGAGTTATGTTTCATGACCTTTCCCCGTAAGCTTATCTGTATTTTTTTTTTTCAGTTTTTGTGTCAACATTTTGACATATCTTTGATGACGTAATCGAAAACATTCATGAGTATATCATCAAATTATTACCATAGGTTAAATATAATTCAAATTCCTTAGTATCAAAAAACGAACCTTCGATTTTGTAATCGCCTTGATTGCCAGAAAAACTTGTATTTTGCTGCAAATCGAAACTGGAAATTGTTTTATGAGGTAAGGAATTATTTATGTTGAAAATTTCAATAAGATTTGAATTCTGCACCAAGAAATAACCACCATCCAAAAGTTGCAAATTTTCATCGAATATATTTGACAAGCTTTTACTTGATTGATATCTGATTTTTGGGAACTTGAATCCCATTCGGGTGTCATAAAGACACAAGGTATTGGAGTTCAGAGGACCTATTGAGGAACAAACCAGATCAAACTGATTTACTTTTGAAACATTTATTATTGAATTCAGATGTTTGAGCTTGCAAGCTGTTGAGAAACTTTTTGCTCGCAAATCCCAAAGTTTCAGGCAAGAATTTCTATAACCTAAATAACCTTCCCTAATCTGGCCATTAGATTTATCGAAATCCATGCTCAAACAGTCACCTTGTGACCTCACCTCATCGATAACATCATATCGATTCAAATCAATTACATTGATTCTTTTATCACCACAAGTGAAAATTTTGTTTTGGATGCACTTAGAATTATTGATAACCTCATTTGGGAAATCACTCGAATATTTGATATCATAATCTTGGATAATTTGAATCAAACTCGGCTCATTCATAAGCCCACACCATGTTCGTATGAGCATAGTATCTTTGTAAACTTCTACATTTCTCAAAATTGAATGGTTCAAATACTGTTCGTAATTATCCCAGTACGGGTTGACTATGTTATCAGAATGGTGTTTTTCAAGTTCATCTGATTTATAGATGTGAAGGTATGAATCTTTAGCTATTATTAAATCTCTCTTGTGTTTCAGTATTTTCCTAATTGGTATATGAGCCCCCCTTGGTTGATAAACATTGCTTCCCAGCTTCAAAATATCTTTTTTTAGGTTCAGCTCACTTAAGCGGTAATGGTAAATTTTTGAGACCTCTGAATCTTTGGAATCAAAGCCTAGTTTACTGTTTATGCCAAGTATCTTGTTCGATAGGATATACGGTAATGCAAAGCGAGACTGTTGCTGAATCTTGAGTCTTGATATTTTCTGTTTGATCTCAGTTTCATCTCTTTTATGTTTCAAAAAACTTTTGCTGTACTTTTTGCTTGACACACCATTGGAGCTGTTACTGGTTATCTTGAAATACCTTTTCTTTTCTGGATCATAGTGGAATCCAGGTATTTCGGGTTGCATTTGAGATTCAAAACAACATTGACTTTGTTCCTTGCTTGTTTCAAGTCCCGATGGTTTCTTTGTTGCATTTGGATTTTTAATTTATGAATTTCAATAAAATTCCATTGATTTTTGAAGTGCAGAGCGATGGGGACTTGCAAAACATCGCCTGAGAAATGGACAATGCCAGGTGAGTGCAGATCATACAAGGTTCTTTCATACTGAAACGAATAAGCTATGTCTTCCCTCCTAAAGGCTCAGTAAAATGGAATTTAGCATTGCCGACGGTAACCTTGGCATATATCAAGTCATTTGGGATGTATTTAACAAAATCAAAGATCAATCATATCGAAAAAAAAAAGTCCATAAATACTTGGGTTATAATTACCATAAAGATCAGTGTAAATATCTGACATGACCTAAGCTGATTGAAACCTTCTCCTCCTTGATCATCAATGTTATGTTTGTGTAAGGGAAGTCCTATGAAAGATGATTTAGTCTGGCCAGCATAAAGCATAGAGACGTCGCTTTTTCAAAAGCTACATGAATTTTTACTCGCGAAATAATAAAATAGGCAAGACATCAATCGAATGAATAGTTGATGTAAACAGTGCTCATCAACACATTGTCATGGATCCAAAGGAAATAAAGACACATGTAACCCAGCTTGAAAAAGCTACGGATGACAAGACTATTTTACAGATATTGACCATCCTCAAGAAGGATATAAAACCAACGGAAAAGCTACTGAGAGTATGTGAAAGAAAACTCTTTAGGTGGACATTTCGAAACTAACCAAGTTCAGGAAACAAAAGTTGGTATAATAGTCAACAAGTTCAAATCTTCTAAGAATTCTGAAATCTCCACACTTGTAAAGAAAATCATCAAATTTTGGAAGGACGAAGTCTCGAAGGAAAAGAGGGCCAAAACATCATCTACCTCTTCTACCGCTTCCCCTCCAACCTCGACCGAAGCACAGAAAGGCTCTGTAGCCACTACACTTGAGAAGAAGTTTGTATCGCAAGGACCTAGAAACTTTAAAAATGACGGTGTGAAAACAGAAATTTACGAGAACAAGACGAGAAACAATGTGGTAGGAGCTTTATATAATGGTCTATGTATTGACTCAGAACACCCACCTCACGTTCTTTTGAAGCTTGCAAAGGATATTGAAAGCGAGCTTTTCACACTTGAGAAACTGGACACTACTAAGTCCACCTACACTAATAAAGCTAGAAGTTTGGCTTCAAATTTGAGACAAAAAAATAATCCGGAATTGAGATCCAGAATCAACAATGGGGATATATTACCTAAGGATTTCGTTACCATGGATCCAAAGGATATGGCTCCTGAGCACTTGAAAAAACAGCTTGAAGATATAAAGAAGCAAAATCTCTTCAACGCACAAGGTGCTACACAAGAGAGAGCTGTCACAGACAGATTCACATGTGGTAAATGTAAGGAGAAGAAAGTTAGTTATTACCAGTTGCAGACTAGATCTGCTGATGAACCTTTGACAACCTTCTGTACCTGTGAGAACTGTGGTAACAGATGGAAGTTTTCGTAAGATTACAATGAAGGCAAGCTTAATCATGATGACCAAGATAGATTTACAACTTGTAAGTTAACTATTAGATGTAAATTATCACAGATTGCTGTATGATGTAGTCTTATTGTCCTTTCGTTTCATAGTTTCGTATCATCTCCAAAAAACCCCACATGAATTTCTCAAGATAGGGTAGTCGCTGCCACCAGTATAAGTCTGAAGTTTCGTTCAAAAATAGAGACAAGAATTTTTTCCTTATGAAGCTGTTAGTGATGAGCAGTAAAAGCGTCGTCAAAAAGGTCAGTACTAGTCCATTAAATATGAATATGGCAATTATCAGATAATTAGATGCTTGAGGTTTGTGAGGTGAAACTGTAACATCATTCTTGTTCGATTTTTTGGTTTCGATCTTAGAAGCTTTCTTCTTGAACGGGCTGAGATCTGCCAAAAGTTTTATTTTCTCGTCCAGTCTCTTTTGCAGCTGGTCAAAAGCGTTTTCATGAATTTTTGTGCGGTGTTCGTCATTGACCTCTGGTGAGGTCGCTCTCCTTTCGTTCTCGGTGAAAGCTTCTTTTTTTATGGGGCTACTTTCAAAAATGTCTCTTTCAGGAGAGTCCTGATCTTGCTTGATATCGAAGGACTTCTTCTGAAATATTTGCTTCCTGAGGATTCTCTCCTTAACCATATCCACAAACTCTAGCATATATAGATCGTTCAAGAAGGGTATTAACAAGCTTGTCTCTATCAGAAGATTGGGGTATTTCTCGATGAACACATTTGTGGTGTTCCATATCTTCTCATGATCGAAACTCATATCCAGCTGTATCTCCAAGATCTGCAAGAGTTCAGATATGTCTTTGGACTTAACGTAGGACACTCCATCATCTCTTACCACAGATAGTTGGTCGGTCACTTCCTTGATCAGCTCCTCGGGGCGTGTGTTTTCACCACTCATTACAAATTTTCCAGGCACTGTAGTAGAAAATGAACCTAGACAACAAGCTCTCTCAACACGCTGATTCCTCTCTGTTTTGTGTCCCGCTTTTTCTAATGTATGTTTTGTTTTTGTATGTTTTGTTTTTGTTTACATTTCAATTCATGTCACGTGACAAAACACAATCCATTTGGACTTGTGATAGTTCGCGAAAAGTTCCCAATTGAGAAATCTTTAGTGTCAAAAGGTACTTAGTTAAAACATTATGCGCCGTTTGTGGAAGTGGGTAAGTAAAATATGCAATTTCCTTGATATATTAGTTGATTAGAAGAGAAAAAAATTTGTAGTTCCTCTATCTCTTCGTTTGTTCATTAATCAGTCGTTGATAATATCGCAGAAGCCAACTCTGCAATATAGTGATTGAAGATGGCAGAAGTTCGTGAAATGAATAACTCCGTGTTGGAGTTGATAGGTAATACTCCCTTGATCAAGTTGAATAAAGTTCCTCAGTCGTTAGGTATCAAACCTCAGATCCTGGCCAAGGTAGAGCTTTTCAATGCAGGTGGATCAGTAAAGGATAGAATCGCTTTGAGAATGGTGGAAGAGGCTGAAAAGGAAGGTAAAATAAAGCCAGGGTACACTTTGATTGAGCCAACATCGGGTAACACTGGTATTGGTTTGGCATTGTTGGGTGCTGTCAAGGGTTACAGAACAATCATCACCTTGCCAGAGAAGATGTCGAATGAAAAGGTATCAGTTTTAAAGGCGTTAGGTGCTGAAATCATCAGAACCCCTACAGAAGCTGCGTTTGACTCACCTGAGTCTCACATTGGAGTCGCTAAGAAGTTGAACAAAGAAATCAAAAATTCTATAATCTTGGACCAATATGCTAACCCAAATAATCCAGATGCCCATTACTATACCACTGGTTACGAAATCTACAAGCAAACCAAGGGTGATATCCACGCCTTAGTTGCTGGTGCCGGTACTGGTGGTACCATCACTGGTATTGCCAAATACTTGAAAGAACAGGACTCCAATATCAAGATTATTGCTGCTGATCCAAAGGGTTCAATTTTGGCCGTCCCAGAGTCGTTGAACAATACAGATGTCGACCAATACAAAGTCGAGGGTATTGGTTATGATTTCGTTCCAGATGTCTTGAATAGGGACTTTATCGATAAATGGTATAAGACTGAAGATCAAGAATCTTTTACATTGGCTAGAAGAGTTATTTCTGAAGAAGGTATTCTTGTTGGTGGTTCTTCAGGTAGTGCCTTGAGTGCAGCTTTCAAATATGCTAAGGAGCACCCTGAGTTGACAGAAAATGATAAAATCGTTGTTGTCTTTCCTGACTCAATCAGATCTTACTTAACTAAATTTGCAGATGATGAGTGGATGAAATCTAATGGTTTCCTGATTGAAAAGGCTTCAAAGGCCCCATCCAGCTCGTTCGAAACAGAAAAGATAAAGTCGTTGAACTTGAGACCGATTGTCACTATTTATAATAACGCTAAGGTTCAAGATGTTATCAAAATTTTAAAAGATAACGGCTTTGATCAGTTACCTGTTTTGAATACCAAAAATGACAAACTAATTGGGTTGATCACATTGTCTAAATTGTTGAAATCTCTTTCTGAAGGACAAATTTCGATCAATGACGAAGTCTCCAACATTTTCATTGATTTCAGAAAGTTGAACAACTTTGACGATGTCAATATTTTCAATGAAAACAAGTCAGCAGTAAAGAAATTCCAGAAAATTACTCAGGAGACCACTCTAGGTGAACTCAAACAGTTTTTTGAAAAGAATGCCTGCGCCATTGTCACTGACGAAGATTTGAAGCCAATTCACGTTGTGACCAAAGTGGATCTTTTGGAGCATTTCATTGGTAACTGAATGTTTTCTTGCATACTACTTTCGTTGTATATTAGTTCATAAATCATAAAGAAGCATAACCCTCGTTAAATTTCGTACCATTACAAAATCGTCATTATCCCTACCTACTATATGATTATACATTTTTATTACTTTATTAAATTCAACTCCAGCTTTATCTGACATTTTTACAGTGGGTTCTATTTCCTTTCTAGATCGATCCGATTCAGTTCAAGACAGAGAGGCCTCGATTGACCTTTATCAAGCGTTATCTAACTACTAGAGATTTCGAGCGGTAGTATTTCTTCTGATGGCTGGCTCATGGACATGCCGGAAAAAAATTCAACAGTAGCTACTAATTGGGAAAATGAACAAAAGTAAATCAGAACTGATGATACTGAGATACATTAACTCCAAAAGTAACATACCACTGAACATTCACAACACGCCCTTATGAGTCGCTGTACTGATAGCCCAACCAGTATATCAACTCTTTTATGTCATTAGACAGGTCAGGGCTTCTTTACAAGATATTCGGAAAAACTACCTGCATCAATGTTTTCATTTTAGTAAATAGCCAGCACTAACATCGAGCAGTAATGAAGCTATTCGGGAAACATCCAGCACAAAAGTTATATACTGGATGGTATATGCAAATAATAAACTTCTTTGAGATGCATAGAGCTCAGGGTCATACCACATTTTAGTTGTTTCGTAGGTGGAAGGGGGTATGCATGTTCTCAACCAGCCAGCATTCTCTTACCATTTGATTACAACTTAAAGGGCTTAACAAAAGGCTGGAAAGCGAAAATATAAAACAAATCTACCTGCTGTTTCAATTGTTTCAGACCTTTACTTTTTTCACTAAGTCTAAACTAATCAGACTCGAAACAAACCCAACTTTTGTCACTCATTTTTGTTAATAAAGCACATTCGTCAAGTCCTGAACCAATATTCATCCTTCCTTTTCCATATTCAAAACCAGGCATATCGAGAACCATTTCAATTTTAAACTAACAGATACCTTCCCCATTATGACATACTATACACCTCCAAGATTATATCGTCATAATGCTGTCAAGAGAGTGATTTCTGACCCTGAGCTGTCGTACTCTTCCAAGACTACGCCAAAACATACCGAGAGCTGGCTGTACAACTATGAACTGAGCGAGAATGAAATATTGAATAAGACCATCAATAACAAGAAAATGAAGATTGCCTCAAATTATTGGAAAGTCCCAGATGATGAGTTGTATTTGACCT
The DNA here is from genome assembly GCA_003707885.2 of Komagataea salicaria. Classification (NCBI taxonomy): domain Eukaryota; kingdom Fungi; phylum Ascomycota; class Saccharomycetes; order Phaffomycetales; family Wickerhamomycetaceae; genus Komagataea; species Komagataea salicaria. Next base: position 393,986 of record PPMB02000009.1, read on the forward strand.
CCATTGCCGTGAACAAGGAAAATCAGGAACAGCTTGCTATCAGCTCTGGCATGAGTGAGGAGAATCTATTCATATATGATTTGAAATATGAAGATCAAGTTTTGACTCACCAACAAACCATCTCACTACCCTTCATTGAAAAATTAAAGTGGTGTTCATATGATGTTGAGGAAAGTTCGTTATTAACCGGTCATAAGAATGGCTCAGTTCATTTAATTTCCATACCAAATACCGAAGATTCTAATGCTAAGATTATCAAACGGTTTAACCATAAGAAGCACCTCAACAAAATAAGAAATCTTTCAATAAAGCAAATGACAAATTCACTTTGGGGATCACACAGTTCCAATTTATTGACATTGTGCAATGAGAGCGTGTTTTTGTGGGATTTACATCATAGATCAGACTTACCAATCTTAAAAAATCAGAATATAGGAATACATAATTTTGATGCTTCATACAAACATGGAATCATTGCATTAGCTGGGGAATTTGGTATTGCTTTGAACGATTTGAGAATATCCAACAACAACTCATCGATCTTCCAACCGGCTGATGGATTTGAAATGGGTGCTAATATCATTAAATGGGCTCCATATGACTCCAATGTTCTTGCTGCTTCCCATTTGGATGGAGCTATCAGATTATGGGATATTAGAGCTCAAGGCTACTTTGGTAAATTATCAGGCCATAATGACCTGATAACCTCGTTGGAATGGTCAGAAGAATCTTCATCGGACCTATACTCTGGTTCAAAAGACGGTAATATAATACACTGGGATTTGAACTTCAACGAAGATCTTACAGATTGTTGCTTGAATGGTGGATTAGACTCAGTTGCATACCACAGGCAGAGATTCCTTTACAATGACTCGGAGATCTATACCATGATCAACAAAAGACAGTGTGGTACTTTGATACCAGCTGCCAAAGATTCAATTATTGAGCTCACAAGCACCAATGATAAAATTCTGTCAATAGATGCGTCTTCATTTCTTGGAGTACATGGAAAGAGAGGAGTTGATTCTTTCAGGGTCGAGGAAGGTACCTCTTCTGGTATTATAGACGAGTTACTAGAGGAATTACCGGTGCCTGGGGTCGAGAGACAAGGGGTTTTCATTGAATCGGACAGTGAAGATGAGAATATATTTGACCATCCTTCATCATCTACTATATCACCTACATCGACATTTACTGCTTCTCCGAGGGTTTTCAATCACATGAAGCAAAAGTCAATAACTAATCTAAATATCGGAAGTGAGAACAGTCTTAACACGCTGATTGATGTACCATCTCCTACCTTCAACAACACCGAAAGAAGGGGCAGTGGTTCTACATTAAACGACGAGATAATCGACTTTACATACCAAAAAATCTTGCCCTTAAAGCAACGAAACTATGGGGACTTGATGACTGGTCATCAATTGCATCAACCATTATAGAGTTAAACAAAAATATAAACAGTTAGTTAACAAATTTTCTTGATTTGTGAGGACACTATGACGTTCTTCAATCTAGTGGTTTTCACCAATATGTATACCTTAAGTGACATCAAAACTCAAACAGATTTGGCCAATGCTTCATATGCAGGTGAGACGTTTTCGTAATTCTTCAAGAATAACTCTGATTTCTTTATATCCATGTATTTGAGAAACTGTTCAGCTTCTCTTTTGAGCTGTGCGACGTTTTGTTGGTCCATTGTCGTCTGAGCAATCAATGAGGGCAGAAGAACAAATAGTCTCAAAAGGTGTTCAGCGCCATATATGCGGGATGGATCTTTATCCTTCAATTGTGGATTTGTTTGATTTGAAAGATACTGTTGTCTCTCGAACCTATAGAGTAGCAGGTTTCCGAGACTTTTATCGAAATACATCTTGATTCCGGCAAGAAATTCATCAACACTTTCGTCTTCCGTAGTCGTGCTTCTTTTTCCTGTATATTTCCTGTAATTTCTCAAAATGTCCTCTACCGTATTCTCGACCGGTAGCTTTAACACAAGATGGTCTTTTGTAACCATTTCCCAATCATCGACTAGTAGCGATTTGAGAGTGTCTGATACTGAAATAACGACCTCTGGTCGTTTGATGTTTGGATCTGGTTCATTCTCCGGCGCACTCTCTATTCTTTGCTGTTTGCGTGCTGGCTTCGACCCACTGTCAGAAGCTGCCGCGCGCTTGGACGTAACTGATGTGTTGGACGTGGACTGCAGCGCTGCTTGCTTGAGCTGCTTCTGGAGCTTCAAGTTTTCCAATGTGAGTTCCTTGATACGTGACAGCGACACCCATTCGTCCCAAGTGGCCTTCCAGCCTTTGTAGTGGATGTAATACACACGCTCATTGTGCGCGTCTAATGGTAGCTCATCTTCCTCCACCTTCTCCTGCCCCAGCTTTGTCTCTGCGTAGGCACTTCCCGGATCACGTGTTTTCAGTACCTTGGCTTCGTACAGTAAAGGTCCGTGAAACGCCAGGCATTTGTCGTTCAGTTTTAGCGGCATATTTCAAGCTAGCCGCTGAATATAAATATCACCAAATTTCCTATTTTCTTTCTTCTTGTTAATGAAACAAAAACAATAAGACTAAAGCAGGAAATCTGGCATAAAACCGCGATTATTTCCCTTAAGGGAAGCACAAGAAAAAAAACAAAAAGTTTGGCTAGCTTTAATTCACCGCACAGAAATTTGTGTTTTGAAAATCGTCACACAAAAAAACAACAATCAAAACACACACTCACACATATACACATCTTATATCACAAAAGCCCAGAGGTTGACTTACAGCTACAACCGCAATCCAAATTCTGCACATCTAGAATATCCTGAATAGTGCTTCGTTGTTCTATAGCTTGTTCTTGAAGATAGTCCAAGTTGTTGATATCCCATCGTTTGTGGAGCAGATACATTTTCCCTTTACAAGCTGTTTTTTTCACTTGAAAAGAATTGAAACAATAGCTATTTAAGGTAACAGCAACTACAGATTCCACTCCCCTTCGTCTAAAACATGACGTCTTTATCACAATCACCAAATGTGATCGGAATCCACTATAAAGTGGGACAGAAGATCGGTGAGGGCTCCTTCGGTGTTATTTTTGAAGGTGTCAACTCATTGAACAATCAATTGGTGGCTATCAAGTTTGAACCAAGAAGATCAGAGGCACCTCAACTAAGAGATGAATACAGGGCTTACAGAATACTTTCAGGAACCTACGGTATACCTAGAGCGTACTATTTTGGCCAGGAGGGGCTACACAATATTTTGGTGATCGATCTTTTGGGTCCTTCCCTAGAAGATTTGTTCGATTGGTGTGGTCGCAAATTTACACCCAAAACAGTTGCCCAAGTTGCCAAACAAATGATCACCAGAGTCCAATCAATTCACGAGAAGGATTTAATTTTTAGAGATATCAAACCTGACAACTTTTTGATAGGAAGAGCCAATACATCAACAGCTAATACTGTTTTTATTGTTGATTTTGGTATGGCAAAGTATTATCGAGATCCAAAGACTAAACAACATATTCCATATAGAGAGAAAAAATCTTTGAGCGGAACCGCAAGATACATGTCAATCAATACACATCTGGGTAGAGAGCAATCTAGAAGGGACGACTTAGAAAGTTTGGGCCATGTTTTCTTATACTTCCTGAAGGGCTCCTTACCTTGGCAGGGATTGAAAGCTCCAAACAACAAGCAAAAATATGAAAAAATTGGGGAAAAGAAACAGTCCACTTCAATCAGTGAGTTAGTTGGAGATTTACCTAATCAATTTGGAGACTATCTATCCTACGTGCGCAATTTGAAATTCGAAGAAGATCCCGATTACGATTATTTGAGAGGCTTGATGGATTTGGTTCTTGAGTCGTTAAACGAGAAAAACGATGAGTATTATGATTGGATGGCGCTTAATGGAGGGAAAGGCTGGGATGCCCAAATCAACAAGAAGACAAATCTACATGGCTATGGTAATCCGACTCCAAGAAATCAAGCTCAACAGAACCTTACTACACAACAACAACTAAACCAGAAGGTACATTCGCTGAATTATTCAAGAACAAAAGCCCCCAAACCAAATCAAACGAACTATTTATTAAACTCCTCACAATATGCTATCAATTCTAATAAAGTGCATGACCCACAACATAACTTAATCAACGAGCAAAATGATCTAAGATCTGAAACATCAGAAAAAGGATATTGGAGCAGAATTTGTTGTTGTGGTTGAATCTCGATATCAATCTTGCCTGAAGATTCTTGAGAAGGCATTGTATTTTTTGTGTTTTCTGTGAGCTGTGTTGGGTAATATTGCCATTGCAGATTTCTTGTTCCCTTGATCTTTCAGTTCGTTACAGCTTTTGATCTTTGCTTTTGTGTTTCTTATAATCTTTGTACTTTTTCAGTTTGTCATATAGTTCTATCGAGTATATTTGTTGATTCGAAATGTGATAAAGCATGATTAAGGTCTCACAAATATTTACCTGTTACTAGTTCATATGCCTGTGTAATAATAGATATTGATGTTTAATTTGCTACAGTGATACAAAGTTTTAGCATGCATATGAATTTAGTACGTAGACTTCAGGATTTGTATGTCTAAACAAGTATATTCATGCGATATGAGATGATCTGATGTTGGAATCGACCATCGGTTTCATTCGTCATTCAATGGAATAGTTCATTAAGGTCATGAAATAGATTGAATAGCTTGATGTTGGAATCAAACTACTTTATGATACTTTTGGAAATAAAGGGCTGAAAATAAAAATAGTAGGCAAACAACGCCTTGTGTTATTCAATGTTGGAACTGAAAGTATAATATTGGAAAAGAAAGATTCTTGTTGGAAGAATGGAAGTAAAAGTTTGAGGTGAAACTTCTTCACTATAACAATTTGATTGGAGTAGATTTGGTTCCCCTGTAACATGGTATGCACATGTTTCCATTCAGTGTGTCCCTTGTTTCTATAATGTCTATCTTAGAGAAGCACTGAACAATAAACAATGATAAAATGGAAGTACTCAAATGTGATCTACAACTTGGCTTGCTCAACTTTGACCAATTTGTTATCAATTTCTTTGATCAAACCACTTAATATCAATGACTGTTTCAAGTCCTCAATCAGGTCATCAACGTTTTCAATACCGACGCATAGTCTGATCAAATCTTCTGACAAATTTCTTGCTCTTCTAGTCTCTTCATCAATTGAAGCATGTGACATTCTACAAGGCATAGATATCAAGGAGTTAACACAACCAAACGAAACAGTGACAGAGAAGAGCTTGGTGTTCTCAACCAGAATTTCTGATTTCTTAATGGAACCTGTTTCAAATGATAATACTGCGCCAAATCCTTTGTTGTAGGACTTATGGAGCTCATGCTGTGGGTGTGATTTCAAACCAGGATATCTAACCAGTAAACCGAGCGACTCCAACCAATGTGCAATCTTTACAGTGTTTTCTTGTTGTCTTTCAAATCTGATGGAAAGAGTTTTTAGACCTCTCAATAACAGCCAGCAGTCAAAAGGTGCGAGACCACAACCTGTAGCATTGATGACGTAGTAAATTTGTTCAGCTAGTTTTTTTGATCTAGTTGCAATAACACCAGCCATAATGTCATGGTGACCATTCAAATATTTAGTTGCAGACTCATATTGAATATCAACATAATCCAAAGGAGATAACAACAGGGGAGACATCATGGTGTTGTCGAAAACAGAAATCAAGTTAGGATAGTTTGCCTTAATATGTTTGGAGATTGTTGGTAAATCAACGACTTTGATCAATGGATTGGTAGGACTCTCTAAAAAGATCATTCTTGTCGTGGAGGTGATTGTATTTAAAACTAACTCAGTATCAGTCGTGTCAATGTGCTTTAACTTGATGAAATCATTCTCATGCAAGAAGGTCAGCAATCGATGTGTACCACCGTATAGGTCATCACCAGCTATCACCTCGTCGCCAGGCTTCAATAGTCTGGTTATGACGTCAAGACAGCCCATACCACTTGTAACTGCAAATGCCTTTTCGGCCTTCATAATTAACGCGAGTTGGGTCTCCAGCTGAGTTCGAGTAGGATTACCAGATCTCGTATAGTCATATTCACCAAGATCTGTCACTGATTTCTGTTTGAAGGTGGTTGTTTGATACAATGGGGCAACTGACGCATTAAAAGAATCCTTATTTGGTTGTGTGACAACCAAGGTTTCCAATGAAAAGTCCGACTTGGAAGACATTTCTATTATCACAACGGCTTACGGTTATTAGTCTTTATCAAACACTAAGAGTGATAGTACTGAAAGCTGAAATATTTCCAGTTTTGATTGATTAAATTGATTTACTTTTGTGACTTCTGTTGACTCATACAAATTGAATAGTTTATGCATAGAAACACAATCTCACGTGACTTGACACTCTTTGTGCCCCTAACCGATATATTTCCTAATTCAGATTGTTTTGGTAGTTATCTGCATATCTGTATATGTCAAAGATGAGTTGGTGGAGATGGTCGTGAAAGCAGGGTCGTTGCAGTGGTTTTGGAGAGTAGTATGGTTCCTTAGAGGAAAGGGTAGAGCAGTGAGGCATTACAGAGCGAAGACGGGGGAGCAAAGCTTCGGGGTTGTAAGGTGGATGGTACAACTACACATATGGTATTTGTGTTAATTCAACGAGCATTGCCTCTGATGAGAAGTACTCGTTTTGTGTGTTGATACTTCACTACAGTTATGGCCCAAAGAGAGCATGATTGTGGTTTTGTGATATATGTGCTCAATGTGAACCCACTTTTACTGGAAAGGATATAAAAACCCACAAAATTCAAGACGCTTCTTCCTTTATATTCTTTCATAGTGCTCTTCACCTCAAACCGATTCGTTGAAACATAGAACATAACTAGAAAAAAATGCAATTAACCGGTCCGCTATTCTTATTGAGCTTTTCCGCTTTGGTGTTAGCTCAAGCTAGTGCAGAAGATCAAACAACCGATGTTGCAAATGAAGCCACTACAGACATGGCCACTGACGAGGGAGGTGCCACCACTGAAACTCACACATCAGTATATTCTGAAGAAGAAGAGCCAACAACAACTTTAACTGAAACTGTTAGTACAACCAAAAAGTCGTCTGACGATTATGGTTCAATGACGACAACAGAAGGAGGAGCCAGTGACTACGACTCTGGTGCAGCAGCTCCAAAAGCTGGTAACACTACTCATCCAGGTGTTATGGACCAGACAGAAAATGGCGCTGACCGTAACGTGAACATTATTTCTGGTGCCTTTGGTGGTTTAGCCATGGTTGTTGGTGCTCTATTGATCTAAGATGATAAGATTCGTTTTCAATATGCTTGTTTTTAGAAGCAAAGCAATGACATTTTGACATTGTGCGATCAAGATCCTAAAAGTTTTGAAACAAAAACCTCACAATACTTACTTTTTTCATAATTGGATTGAGCCTATATACATTCACTCTTAAATTTCTCTCTTTCTGGATTTTTTTTTATGGGTTGTTTCTTGTTTGTGAATATGTTTTCTCTTTCCTAACATAATACTTACCCATTTTTTTTATATATAGATTGATGATTCCACTCTTATTGATTTCTCTCTCCTTTACTCCTTCTCTTTATTTATATTCCCTACTTGTCTCTTTTTAATGAATGTTTTTCTTTTTTGGGTTGGATTTATTGTAGTTTGCCACGAGTTGAAATGCATGTCTACGAGTAATATATATAAAATAGATTGTAAAGTCCCAGTTTCGTTACTAAATATGTACATAAGATAAAACAAACAAGTTTAGGGACGTTATTTCTTTCAAGAGTATAAAGTCACAACGATTAACTAACAATCAATTCATAAATCGCACAGTCTTTTTTACCTATTTCCTATTAATTCGTTCAAGCTAGACCTTGAGCACCATATTGAGCAATGAATTCCTCAATTTTTTTGCTCAATACTGGATCACTTCTAACCTTCAATTGGACTTTGGAGGCCTCAGCAAAGGAAGTGGCTTGTAATTTCTCATCCAAGCTTCTAGCTAAACGAGCAGCACCTTCGAATAATTTGACAGCTTCTTCAATTTTGTTTTCTTGCAATCTCAATTGGGCCAAAGTGATTTGTGCCAATTCAGATTTGTCATCGATTTTGATTGCAGTTTCTAAGGTTTCGGAAGCAATTTTCAAGTTTTCTGGTGATGGGTCTCTGACTAAAATAGTAGCTTTGTTGACCAATGGGACGACACCAATGGAAATTGTTGGCAATAAGGCTTCTTGCAACTTGAATGCAATATCAAATTGTTTCAAAGCACCAGCAATATCATTCTTGTCACCTAGAATTTCACCGTAGTAGTTAGGAATTTCTGGGGAAGTTGGGAATAGCCTCTTGACTTCTTGGAAAGTTTGTTCAGCCTTCGCGAAGTTTCCTTCTCTATAATCGATACATGCCAATTGGATATAGGAGTAGACATTATTTGGATTCAATTCCTTAGCTTTCAAGAAGTTTTCTTTGGCTTCTTTCAATTCACCTCTCAAGTAGTACAGTTGTGCCTTGTGGTAAAAAATTTCGGAGGAGTTTGGATTTAATTCAATCGCTTTGGCGAATAATTTTTGAGCTTCATCAAACTCTTGTTTATCTGCTAGAATTAAACCTTGAAATATGTAAGCTCTTGATCTTGGGAATATTTGGATAGATAATTCAATTGAGCTCAAGGCATTCAACGGATCAAGCTTCAAAAAGAGGTAAATACCTGCATATTCTAAAGCAACCGCCAGTTTCTCATTCAAAGCTTTGTCTTCACTGGTAGCTTCATTGACGTCTTTCTTGTACGCTTCAACGGCTTTGGTGAAGTAACGGTCAGATTTGATGTAGGATTCGGCATCCGATTTGACAAGTTCTTCTAAAGCAGATCTCAAGAAATAATCACCAGATTCAGGTTCAGGATTTTCAGGGATGTTGAAGCTTTCTGGAGTCTCTTTGTCAAAAGCACCAAAGAAAGAGGCAATGGAGGATGCGGATGGTAGGTTGTCGTTTTCGCCTTTTTCGTTCTTGGCTTGTTGTTCCTGTAACTGCTTCTCAACGATCTTATAAGAGTGTTTCTTCAAAACACGGTCTAAGACTTGTTCAATGGTTTGGTTGTTGAAACCACCATAGATGGTGATGGCAGTCAAATCGAACATGGAATCTTCGTATCTTTCCAAGTGCTCATAGGCATTGGATCTTCTCAACAAACATTTGACATAATCCTTTCTCAAGTTCAAGGCAGCTGTGGTGTCCTCAACAACTTTTTCAAAGTCTTCAAGGCCAACATAACAAGCAGATCTATTGGAGTAGTAAACTGGATCCTCCTTCAATTGCAAAGCAGCCGTGTAGAAGGCAATAGCTTTGTGAAAATCTTTCTTACCAAAGTGCTCGTTACCATCTACCTTCAAGTCGACCGAGATACTTTCCTTTTCCTCCTCAGATAACTTAGACACAAACTCTTCAGTTAGTTGTGGCAAGCCTTCGGAATCGACAGGGTATTTTCTTTCCTTTGCAGCGGCAGCAGCTTTCTCCCCGGTAGCAGCATCGGTGCTGGATCCATGCCCAGACTTACTCTTCTTCTTCTTCTTCTTGTTCTTCTTTCCTTCACTTGTGTGTTCTTTCTGATCTTTAGCTTCAGCGGCACCAGCCTGGGCGGTTTGCAAATAATAGTACGATGCCAGTAAACCGACTGTGGCAACACCGACGGTACCCACAATGGCAAGCTTGTGCTTCTGGACGAAGTTGGAGAACGACGAATCACTCATTCTGTTACTATCCACTTTCCTTCTCTCACTATGTTGTTAGTTTCTACATTGTTCACATTTGTTTTCTGAAAAAACGTCGACAAACAAAACAAAGAAAAGTCGGAATCAAAGAAGTCACGTGTATCACGTGACTGGAGAGTAGGGCAATTACGCTACAGTGTATCATAGAGTGTAAGACACCAGTGGGATTATTCATTAAGCCATTTGTTTTGAAGAGCCTGCTCAGCACTGACCCTCACGACAGGATTGAATAGCAAGAACTGCTGCAAGAAGTCTAGGATCTTCAAGCCCTCTTCATTGTTCAGTTTCACGAAAATCTTCACCAACGGGATCTTTTTGATAACAGGGAATTTGTGGTCAACATAGTTTGAGTTCATAGATAATATGTCCTCCGTTGTTGGTGTTCCGAGTATCTTGATAATTTCGACAAGCTGATCTATACCACTTTCACCTGGAAACAACGGTTGGCCAATTAACAATTCTGCAAACACACAACCCAAGGACCAGATATCGATCTTAGTAGTGTAGTTGGTTGCCCCGAAGATAAGTTCAGGAGCTCTATAATATCTCGAACATATATACGACACGTTCTGTTCTAGTGGCGAAAGTATTTTGGCAGAACCAAAATCACAGATCTTAGCAATTGAGTTGGCATGGTCCACCAAGATATTCTGAGGTTTTATATCACGATGGCAGATATCCTGTTTATGTAGATATTCCAACCCTTGGAGAATCTGTTTGATGTATGATTTAACTTCTGGATGAGGCATTTCCGTCATTCTCATTATGTAAAACTGGTTTCTTTTGTACAATGTTGTCGGTAAAAACTCCATAATTAAGTTGAGGTAGAGGTTGTTTGAGGAGTTGGAGCTCCCGGTCTCATAATAGTAGTAGAACAATTTGGTCGTAGACGGGTTATCTAAACTCTTCATGATTTGTAACTCTCTATTCTTGAATCTTTTATCTTGCAATACTCGCTTTATAGCAATTTGTTTAGACTCTGGTGATACAAGGCTTGATTTTGATACTGAACCGAACGACCCATGACCGACGTCCTCCAAACTTTCTATCTCGATCTCCACTTCTTCATCCTTCGTAGTGAGGACTTTCAACTTCGTTGTTCCCGTTGACATTGTGTCTCTTATACTGGAATGTCAGCAATTGCACAAAGGGATGGTAATTCTCCAACAGAATCTCCAGCTAAGGATCACGAACAGAAGGAATGTATGGTAAAGCTGGCAGTGTTGCGAACGTCAAGTTGAAGCAATGTTGTATTAAAGAAATGCTCAAGCAATTCCCAATAGTTTTGACGATATTTGCTATGTTTTTGATATTGCAGTGTGTAATAAAAGACCTTAGGTGATGGTGATTTTTTCTTTTTCCCGAGTGACCTGCGCAGAGTTCCAGTTTTTCTAACGCCGGCTAAAAGTACGGTTACTGGTCTGATACTGAAGAAGTGGGTAAGGTGAGACCTGTGCGACTACTACAAAATTGTAGGGGACTACGGTGATATCAAAATACCAATACAATCATGAGTCTGGAGATAAGTGGATTGAAGCCTAGTCTGACAGTAGACCCAACGCCTTCAGGGACTGAAAGTTCGAAAAATCGTGCGGGGATTCGGAGTAAGACCCGTCATAGTGCAACACATAAAATAATATTTACAAGTTGGACTAATTTGATAAACTTACTATTTATAATGAGACTAGAAATATGGCTAGTGGGACTAACACGATCACGAGTAATTACTTACTTACTGCTACTACATCAACTAATACGAGATAAGAAAAACTCCTTGAATATTAAAACAACGACATACCCAGTACGCTCTAGAGCAATTCAAAAGATCCTAAAGGAAAATCATAGTTTACTTTGGTTTTTGAATTGAACAAAGTTGACACCTTTAGTGATGTTCAATCTCAGTTGTTTCAGAGCAATTTTCAATAATTCCAATTCGTAGTCATTCAACTTATATAGAATTTGGTAATCAATAGAAACTTTGCCGTTAGCCAATTTGACTGGCAATGAGATAAAATCGACCAAGTATTCTTTACCGAATTTCTGCACAATGAAGTCTTTGACTTGTTTGGAACCTTGGATAGATTCATCCAAGTAAACAAATGAGTCCAAAGTTAGGCCTGATGGGTTTTTGTTGTTAAAAGAGTTGAGAACAAACTCAGCAAATTTGAAACCAGAGTATGCCATTGAAAGAGTAGCCGAGCCTGCACCGTTCTTGGCCTTAACAACCTCATCACCACCGAACTGAACCCTCTTGGTCAATTTACCCAATTCAGCTTTTGATAGTTTGGAGTATCCCGGGAGGTTAGAGTAGATTGGTACAATAGTTTCACCTGAGTGACCACCAATAACATGAATGTTGTCATTGTTGAAATCATTAGAGTGAGTCAATGTTGAGATGAAGGTTTTAGCACGAACAATGTCCAAGGTAGTGATACCAAACAACTTGTTTGGGTTGAAAATACCAAATTTGACAAAAACTTCCTTGATAATTGGAACGGTTGAGTTAACTGGATTGGAAATCACCAAAACAGTAGCATTTGGCGAGTAGTTAGCAATAGCAGTTGCTAATTCTTCAATGATAGATGCATTGATCTTGAACAAGTCATCTCTGGTCATACCTGGTTTTCTTGGTAAACCGGCAGGTATGATGACAATATCTGTTGTGGTCAAAGTTTGTTTCAAAGCTTTTTGCTTCTCCTCATTGGTGTTGGCAGCCGGTTCGTAGCCGTTAACCTGAACATCAGTGTTGATATGCGATAGATCTTGGGACACACCCTTGGATAGTCTCAAATCATATAAGTTAAGTTGCTTTATGTTCAAGTTTGGGGAAAGTTTGACTAACAGAGAAAGTGGTTGACCAATCCCACCAGAGGCACCTAATACTGCAACGTTAGACATGATTGGATTTATTTACTGATTGGCTGATTGAAGGATGAACTAAGTTCAGGGAGGGATGTCTTCATAAAGGTGTGAAAAGTTGGGGAATAGAAGCACTCTTTATACAACAATATTGAAATAAATCAGTTTCGTTGAATTTCGGAAACAATAGAAAAGACGAACTTGCATATCCTGTATTTCCCGACCCCGATTCTCCCTTGGTGAAACCTTGTTAGGCCCAGGTCTAGCGGGACTGAAGCGGCTTGATTGCTCTAGGATTGAGCCTAGAGTCCCTGGACTGTTCAGTCCACAACCAAAAATGGACTGCGCTCCTAAAGTCCGGAATAGTCCCAAAACAAGATTCCCTTCCTTTGGCTAGCTCCACGTCCTAACCTAGCGCCCATGTTGAAACATTTTGATTACGTTCCGCCCGGAAGAACAAGGACCACCAGCTTGTTCACCATGAAGTGCAGAGAGAGGCTCACATTGTAAGGTTTTACATATTGATTGATGCAACACACAAAGATGGCCAGATACCCTAACCTACTACATACATGGAGAATCCCCGAATTCGGTTTTCTAATGCATTAATACCATCGGATTCTCAACAAGAGATAGGTAGACAGATAGATGTACACTGCTGGAATTTTTAAGTCGATTACTTGTAAGGGATTATGTATCTAGCAGACAGTTCAAGAGGGCATCGCTCTCTTGGAAAATTGAGCTTGAAAGAATCTCTACTTTGATTCCAAGGGTTTTCAACGTCTCCAAGTCTAGATCAGTCTTGATTCTACTCATTATTTCTTCTATATCACCATCAAACAGATCCAGCTTGTTCAGTACCACCACAAGTTTCAGATTGACCAAGTACTTTCGGATTTTATTGAACTCCTGTAAGTTCTCTTCATATCTATTCGTCAAGTTACTCAGATCAACAACCCACAGCACTATGTTGAACTTATCGTTGAAGTAGTTGAACCAAAAATTCCGTATATTGATCTGTCCTCCAATATCCCAGAAGTTCAAATTTTTATTCTTTACCCTGTAGTTGATGATATTGAACCCAACGGTAGGTATCGTTTCCTTTTGATCTTTTCCTGTGATATGATGCAGTATCGAGGTTTTACCACTGTTATCAAGCCCTAAAACCAGTACTTTGATTTGGTTTTTCTTGAATTTGTCTTTCTTTATGATTGTTAGTAATGTCATCCCTCTAATCTTACAGCTGAGCCCGCACAAATCCCTTTGATAACTGGCTTTTCAGTTCTTTACCACTGATGCACCTATCATATTTCATTTCACATACATTATCCTATTCCGGAAAAAGTAGAGTTCCGACCTGATGGACTAACATCATTACAAATAGATAATCAAATCAGTAGTTAAAGAGACGAGTTTATAACATATTTGAATATAAGAGCTGGGTTGTGGTGCAAATGACCGAGGAAATCAAAGATCATAAGCCAATAGTTGGTGCATCTGGAAGAAAAATCATTTATGACGAAGATGGGAAGCCGTAAGTAAGCGTACATGAGCTATCTGAAATCAGAAAGACTAACAACGTTATCAGATGTCGTTCATGCAACACCTTAGAAGACTTCAAAATGGCGAACTTTTCGCAAAAGTTGGGAAGTGCCGGCATGAAAGTTGCCAGTGGTACAGTTTCTGCTGGTATTGCTGTAGCTTCAGCAGTGGAAAAGGTCGATAATCAGGCAAAGAAGTTAGAATCATCATATCCAAAAGATTGCCCTCCGGACGTCAATGAACTAGGTCGCTCAACCTGGACATTTCTGCATTCCATGGCAGCCACATATCCAACCAAGCCATCAGAACAGGAGCAAAAGGATATGTCAACTTTCATAAGCTTGTTTTCGAAACTCTATCCTTGTTGGTTCTGTGCCAAAGATTTCCAAAAGTATATCAGCAAGGAAGATACAAAACCTAAAGTCAAAACCCAAGAAGAGTTTGGAAGATGGTTATGCGATGCGCACAATGAGGTGAATGTAAAGTTGGGAAAGCCTAAGTTTGATTGCAACTTGTGGAAACAAAGATGGAAAGATGGATGGGAAGATGGAAATTGTGATTGAAGTTGTCTTTCAAATCTTACACGACTAATCCATTAAAATTCATGTATAAGATTCTACAAAATGACTTGCTTGTATATAAATGTTCATAAAAAGTCACAATAGACAAAATCTCATTGGAACAATGCAAAATTCAAAGGAACTGAACTTCCTCTACCACTTGGGTACAGCTTCTCATCCCCTTTGAAGGCTCTAGGTTTTGGTAGATTGGACTGATTAGAAAACTTGAATCTCTTATCATCAATAACTACTTTTTCTTCTGTTCTTTTCGCGCTGTTCAAGAAGGCGGAACTGTCAACATCTTCTTTTTGACCAATGTTAGATTGATGATTGTTCGACATAGGAACTTCACCACCGAATAGTCTCTGTTTGAAGCTGTGTCCGGCTGCATGTGCTGCAGAGCTTGTAGTGACACTTGGAGGAGGAGGTGGTGGAGCCTTGCCACTTCTTATCGATGATGATGATGGTGATGGTGGTTCCATCGATGGAGGTGGGGGAGGAGCAGATGTGTTTGGAAAGGAAGGTGGAGACGGTGCTGATAGCTGTGGTGGAGGAGGTGGAGCTGACACTTTAGGCAGTTGAGGTGGACCAGCTGAAGGGAGCGATGGTGGAGTTGGGGGTGGAGCTGGAGGTTTTGAAAATGCAGGAGGTGTCGGCACTGAAGACTGTGGCAATGGAGGTGGTGAGGCAGTAGATACTGATGGTAAAGGTGGAGGTGGAGGTGGTTGAGTAGAGGCTGGGGAGTTCTGTGATTGTGATGCTTTAGGCATTAGAGGTGTCGGTGGACTCGATATAGATGGAACGGGAGGTGCTATTGGTTGGCCTTGTGGTTTTTTGTTTCCGACACGGGCGGCAATTGCTTCAGCTAAGCTCATATTTGATATCGAGGAACTTGTTGTTTGATTCATCAGAGGTGGTACAGGGGCTTCTGGTGCAGAAGCTTTTGGTGCAGAAGCTTTTGGTGCAGAAATATCTTCAGCAACTTGATTCGAAGCGGAAAAGTTCTGTGGGACAGAGTCGACAACATAAGTATCGTTTCTCTTCTTCTGTATATCAGCAAGGAACGCCAAAGCACCAGATGGTACTTGTGCTGGAGGTACATTTTGAGATGAGGAATTTGGTAATGAAGGAGCTTGGGGCGCACTTGACGAAGGTAAAGGAGGAGGAGGAGGAGGGGGTACACTAGCACTTGGGAAAGATGGTGCATGTGAACTTGGAACTGGGGGAGGAGGTGGTGCATTCGAAGATGGTAGTGGAGGTGCAGGAGGAGCAACAGCAGCAGAGGGTGAAAATGTGGGAGGAGGAGGAGGAGCTGTCGAGGAAGGCAAGGGAGGCGGTGGAGGAGCACTTGATGTAGGTAGAGGGGGAGCAGGGGGAGCAGGGGGAGCACTCGATTTAGGCAGTGAGGGATGTGAAGGAGGAGCAGGTACTGATGAGCTATCAATAACATGTGTGTCGTCTCTTTTCTTTTGGATATCAGCTAAAAATGCTAAACCACCTGCAGGTAGAGATGGTGCAGGAGGAGGACCTCCTGATGGAGCATTCTTCGTCGGATGCGATGGTAGAGAAGGAGGCTGTGGTGGTTGGGGAGCCATTGAAGGCGGTGGAGGTGGAGGTGGAGGTACACCTGTTGAAGGTAATGGAGGAGGACCAGCTCCAGGAAGCGGTGGAGGCTGCGTCACTGAGGGAGGTCCTGACGACTGCGGTAATGGTGGAGCAGCAGGCGGAGAGGGAGAAGGAGCTGATGACCCGCTGTTAGATTTGATAGACGACGATGACTTGTTGCGAACATGCGCAGACTTGTGTGGAATTGATGGGGGAACTTTCAATGAGTTGTTAGCAGTAGGCAGTGGAGGGGCTCCCGAAGGAATTGGTGGTGCTGACATTGATGGTACTGGGGGAGCATTGGCTGCCGAAGGCTGCTTTCTTGTTGGTCTTGACGATGGCATTGATGGTATTGATGGTGGCGGACCAGGCATAGAAGGCGAAGGGCCTGCGCCAGTAGGTGTCCCGCCAGCTCGGTGTTTCAACTTAGGAATTCCACCAGCAAATATATCACCCAGTTGGGGACCTGAGGGTGCTGGAGGTGCTGGAGGTGCTGCTGCTGATGCTTGTGCCCTTGACTGTCCTGGTCTAGCAGTAGGGATAGCTGGAGGCATTCCCATTGTCATTGCCGCTGTTGTGCCTGTTGAGGATGTGACTTTCCCTTCAATCATCGGCGCACTTCTGTCATTAGTAACTGCTTTTTTCAACTTCTTCCCATTTCTAATCTCACCAAGCAGTGCGTCCATGGTGATCACTCAATTGTACTTCTAGAGCAGCTGTGTGGGTACTTCTTTGTGTTTGTTTAGAATATCCGCCGATATAAAGTGTGATAACAAATGGAAATCTATATTATACACCCATACATCATGTTTCGATTAACATAGTATACTATAAGATGAAACCATAAGATTATAAGATTAAAATAGGATTATACAACTCGATGTAGTCTTATAGGCGCTGAGTTCGCTGAGTTCGAGTATTGCACTGACATTCGAGCACCAGTCGCGAGATGACAACGATGATGCGTCTATAGTCACAGTAACTAAACAGTACGTTTACTCAAGATGTTGTTGATGGATCTGATCCGGTATGGATCGCTACAGCTCTGCAGCTGGCTCTGCAGATATCTGACGACCGAAGGATCGTCGTGTAACTCGTAGAACGCTATCTCAGCCAGAAAGTAATCGTCCACTACCTTTCGATATGACAGTCTGTCGTTGAACAGCCCATCATCAACCTTTATCAGGTTCTTGCTTGGGTCCAGACTTTCTAAACGAGCTTCCCAGTCGCCAGTGGTGTCACGTAGCTCGTTTCTCTGGGCAGAGTCCAACTGCGAGAACAAGATATTCTCTTCCCTCGGTGCTGTTATTATATTTTTGATGACTTCTTCATCGAAGTCCTTCTCTGGGAATGCAAAGATGGGTGACTTTTTCCCATGTAGAGATCTCAAAACCTCTAACTCGTATCCAGTTTCCCTCACCATTGTTGTTCACTTTCACTACAGATAAAAACTGAGAGTACACTGAAATGTTTACACAGAAAGTGATTTATTTATTACTCTTATAGTAAAAGTGCCTCACACACATAAGAGAAGAAACGGTTACCCGGAATCAAAACCATCCAATATAAAAAATTTTCATACAAAATTTATCTTCACCAGTTCCAGTTTATTTGTTGTTGGGTTTATATCTCGCAATGTCAGTTCCTTGTGTTTCTATAAGACATTGGGACTGGATAACTGGATGAACGAAAAGAACAGATGTGTTCCACACAGTCGTAGTTTCCCACAGCTGTTTACTCATGCTGAGAGGCCTTAGCTGGTAAAACAGTTGGAAAGAAAGACGTTCGGCATGGTAAGACTTCATCCGACTACTTACATCCATATGCCAAATATTTTGTGTGTATATAGTTTAGTTAAGTTTATATCTAAGTTGACCTCTTCGAAGATCCTTAAACCTATTGCTCGGTGGTTTAATGATTCAAAGCGAGGTCTAGAATAACATCCATGTCATTGTCATTTGTTTGGGAGCTTAAAGTGAGGAGTAGGATCCTTGCGCTAGGGGCTGTGAAACAGGGTTTGCCTTTGTCAAATCACTTTGAGAAATGAATGGTACATTATCTTGTCACTCCTTGTTCCCATGTGATGAATACTTTGCTAGCTGATTTGTAGTGTAAACACCGTTTTTTGTTCCTCCTAACAGTGCTGTCGTTACCTTCAATCTCGATTCAAATAGCAAGCAATTCGATGGATCACTACAGAAAGATCCCTTACTCGATAAGGAACGGGCATTATTGTCTCAGATAAACAATCTCGCTTACACTCTCTTTCTCACTCCGTTGAGTCAAGTAATGAGGAAAAATGGATAAAAGCTCTCAATCAAAAAAAGCCTGCAAAATTTCTTCAATCAGCCAGCACGTATCTTCTGATCGTGCCCATATGTGGACAGCAGCTTAGATATTTCTGGATTTGTTTTTAGGTTGCAAAATCAAGCACTCTTTAATTGAAATGCGCAATCATCTTTCTGTAGTATCAAACATTGCAGGATTTTTCTTTGAAGAAGTGACAGATTCTACCAAATCGTGCATAAATTTGCTTCTAGAAGGCTTTTTGCGGGTTCCCTATCACTGTGAATCTGTGAAACCTATTCCCATGTCCCACAAGGAATTTGAGGTATATACCACAACGAAAACTTGAAAACTTCTCACTCTATAACATATCTTGTAACATCTCAACCTGGTTATTAACCCTGTATTCTGCTCATTTGATCTCACAACGGAGCATCTCAATGCATACTAAAGTTCTTGCAAGTTAAGGAAAAAAAATATTGATTTCGCACATTACCTTGTACTCATACAGTGACTTTTGAACCACTGCCATTCAATTTTGATCACAAGGAGACTGCCGAACTTGTAAGAATGATGAGCTTTGATAGCAAGGGAACCTCCCATATAAAGTAAGTAAATCTCTGAGTCGAATATGCTCATCTTTAGACACTTTAAGGTCTTACTGGAAAGATCAACTCGATTACCTTTTTGGGTCGAACTACGATAATAACCACGGAAACAACAGACTTCCATCGTTCAATGAGTTGACCTCAAACTTTTCTAAAACGATGAACATCAGACAAGCTTCTGGATCAGGTAACCATGGAACCATTGACGATGACTCTGATGTGAAAGCTTTATCATCTGCAACAACTTTGGAGGCAAACTCACCTAGGCAAGTTGCTAGTAGTCTATATGACATACAGCCATCTTCTGGTATGCCACAAATCAAGACATCACATCACCAGCCAGTGCTACCTCCAGCAGTGTCATCAGACTTTGAAACTGGTCTCTCACACTCAGGTGCTGCGAATGTTCCCGGTTTACCAAACCAGGTTTCGTATCAAACACCAACAATAAGATTCACACAACAGCCTATGACACATCCAACCTATCAATCGACTGCTCACTCTGAGATGTCTAGCTTCCAGTTCCCTGCAAAGCAACAAGATAAGACGTCCGAATTCTCAGGGCCGTATGAAGCAAACTATATCACCAGTAATGCTCCCAACAGAAGACTATCTATGCAATATCCACCATATCCTTCAAACCATTCAAAAAATGATTCCTATGACTCTCAAACTTCCTTGAGCACACTAGCTGAGATTGCATCTTCAACAAGAGATGAAGAATATGGATCACTACTGGAAGGTCTTGAGTCAATGCTTGTGAATCTGAACAAACTCAATCAGATTGTGAATGAAGTTAATAATGACTTCAGAGCTAACTTGGAAAACTCGAAAAGATCCTATCAGCAAGGAACATTTCAAGACGAGGTAGAATTACCACTGAAGTATAATTACCAGAATCAAACAAGCCATATAAAGCTGAAATTCTTCAAACAATTTCTGGAGAACATACCATTATTTCAATTAAATGAAGCCGTAAGTGCCAGTAAACAGCTGAGTATATTCTTTCAGAACTGGTTAGTTGAGCGTGAAAGAAAACCAGTCGCCACCCGAAACTTGTTCAATCAAAAGTACAGTCAAGCAGAGACACAGAAACCAGGGAAGGTTCTGCATTCAACTGAACTTCCCGTTGTGGAATATCTGAAGAAGAAATCGGATGAGCATGGGGGAAAGCATAGGCTTTCTACCAACCTAGAAGCCCACAAAAAGAGCTATGGAAGCAATCACAAACTAGCCATAAAACACGATGAAGTCACCCACTCTGTATTGAAAAAAAGGAAACGATCAAAGATGGCTTCGAAATCTGAGAACATTGCCCTTGTTGTCAAGCCAATAAAGTCCGTTTCTGGGAATTCGCAGTCTGTTTCGAAGCTTTCGTCAAGCAAGGGAGCGCTTCAAGAGGACCTTTCTATTAGAAGTGAGCAGACCTGCAAGCAATGTAGCTCTGACGATACGCCTGAGTGGAGAAGAGGACCATATGGTACGAGATCTCTATGTAATGCATGTGGTTTGTTTTTTGGTAAACTAACAAAAAAGTTCGGAATTGAAGAAGCAACAAGGGTGATGATACAGAGACGAGAGGAGGGAAATGGTGCAGACCGTAGGATTCCAAATGACAGTTAGGTAATTGAGACGGCGAATGTGCGAGTGTATTATACAATTTTTTTTTCCACCTCTTTTCCTTTCTTTACTACTACATCTCCTAATTCATAGATTGGATGTCATCATATTGATATTCAGCTAGTTTTCTTTCTTGAATTGATTTTTCTATGTTTATTCATGTGAACTGTATGTCAGCAAATAGTGCCAGACGTGTAAAAGTTTGAGTTATGTCATATGGGTTCTTCTGAGTAGTAATCTTCGATATAACTCCAATCAATACTGAAATCTCTCCAGATTTTTATCCACTTTTGAAACTCGTCTTCCGGGCCATGTGTTGATGAACAACTGATATCCTTTTGATAGTGATTATTGACTGTTGGTATTATCTTATCCCAATTCAGGAAGCAGCAGAATAGCGAGAGCTCCTTGAAGTTGGAATGTTCAGAATATGGCAGAAAGATCTCATTTTTATATTTCAACATGTTTCCTAATATTTTATCAAAATCATCAAACGTATCGTTATGACTGAGTATTCGTTTGAGAAATTGAACCTTTGACTCATCATTATTGTATTCACTGGACTTTGGAAGATTTTGAGAAAACTGCCTGAAGCACCAACCGGTAGGTTTGATCTTGATAATCTTTTTATTATTGTAGTATTTGTTCAAGAACAATTTATCTGATAGTTTTCCTATGGGAAGGAGATGTATCAAGCAATTCAAATCCTTCGAATCGTTCACATAGGATAGCCTATAAATCTTATATTTGGAATCAATTTCATAGAAACTTGAGTCGCGTTCAAATTTCTTAGCGTTAACGTCAAAGACAATAAACTTCTGCCGGAGAACAGATTCTGGAATGAAGTTTTTCACGATGTTGAACTTCTCCAGTGGTATAAGAATGTGTGTATTCAGGTAATCCGACAATTGCAAGTAAAGGTTCTCTTTACCAATTGAATAAGTTCCTATTAGAAATACCCAGGAGTGTGTGTTATTCTCCTTTCCATTGTTAAAGTAATTTAATATTGAGTTCTTACCCTTTTGAGATTCTTCATCGCAGAATCGTTTCTTTAAGTAATTGCCTGTCTTTTTGACTAGCGAATTCTGTTCGATAAAAAGGTACATTGGACTCAGATAAGTCGTGTCCAGATAGATT
This sequence comes from Komagataea salicaria, assembly GCA_003707885.2. Taxonomy (NCBI): domain Eukaryota; kingdom Fungi; phylum Ascomycota; class Saccharomycetes; order Phaffomycetales; family Wickerhamomycetaceae; genus Komagataea; species Komagataea salicaria. The sequence continues at coordinate 415,987 of PPMB02000009.1, forward strand.
TCATTGATTTTGTTGAAGGCTTTCAAACTGCTGAGCATTTTCTTACTGACTCTGAAATCTCCCGTATGTAGTACTATTTTCCTTACTTTCTCTTGTTCGTCTTGAATGACATAATGTCTGAACAAAAAGACCAGTCCACCAGGACAGTGATTTGCATCGAGCCCTTTGACTTTGATGAATTCTTGTGTCTTGTTATCAGAATATATGGTCAGCCATTCATTGGCCAAGGGAACAATCATGTCTTGCTGTGATTGTTCTTTCAGGCGAAATTTCTCAATAGTCAAACGCTTAGATATTTCAGAGGTGAGGATTTTGCAGCCACAGTTGTCAGTGAACCATCGCTTTGTCATCCCAATATAATGATCTGAGTGAAAATGTGATAGAAAATGAGCATTTATATCGTATTTATAAGAATAGTTGAACCCGTCAACACTTACACGATAATAACTCCCCGTGGACAGATCAAAAGTTACAGTCTTAAAATAAGGAGCCAGCGGTTTAGATTTCAGCTGCAATCTGGTCTTCTTTGTTATGCTTGTTGCACTAGCTTTCCTCACTCTCTTCAGCGAAGATACACTCTTGAATGTGGAGGACGATACTAGCGGCAGTTGCGATGGCAAAGATGATGTGGCGGGGGTGATATCAGTCTCCTGTTCTTCATCTTCTATTACAATGATTTCCTGAGCCGTGCTTGTTCTCACTTCACCAGCAGCAATACCAGAGTCCAAGCAGCACTCCACTGGTGATATCTCATCTGCACATCGATCAACATGGTACTCTCTTTCGTACAGATCGAAGTTGGACAAATTCAGCGAACAGAACGGACATTTGATAACCTCGTGCTGTTCATTATGTGAAAATTTTAGTTTCCGTTTCTTGAAGAAGTCAAGCGTAGTTTGCATAGGCCTCTTATTCTCAAGTTTTCAGTATGAATGTTATTACATACTGATAGTAGTGTGAATAGTTGATGAAAAATGTAAGTATAAAAAAAATGCGATTTCTGTGGATCGAACACAGGACCTTCAGATCTTCAGTCTGACGCTCTCCCATCTGAGCTAAAACCGCTTACTATAGGTAGGCAAAGGTCAGGCTTGGCCATGACTACAAAACATTAAAACATGTACATGAATCATTAGCAGAAGGCTGTAGCGGAGCCCATCTTCTACTAGATCTTTCTGGAATGGACAGATAATAACAATAAGAGAACAGTACTGTTTGGGACAGAAATTTGGGAGTTACGTTCTGAGGCACTTCATTCAATTCATCCTTTGTTCATGAACCATCTCACACATACATATACAATTCTATAAAATCTGCAACTCAACACGGCTCATGATGCAAATTCAGACCTACTTATCACTATACACTTCTTTCGAATCATACTTGAGTCTGTAAATTCAACAACCCAGAGAAGAATCAGATTGGGTGAGAATCGCTAATTTCTGGTGACAATTATCATGAAATATGGATCAAAACAGATCTCGAGAGTGCTTACAGAGCGAACATTAAGCCCAAGAGAGTGAACATTGCACCAGCAACACCAGAAATCTTAGGTATCTCAACTATAGCACCAGAGTCAGCAGAGTCAGAAGTAGCTGCTGAGCTTGCAGTTGGCGTTGATCTGGAACTACCAGTGGAAGTCCGTCCTGAAGTTCTTGGAGAGCTTGACCCGATTGGACCCAAGAAAAAAGATGAAGCCCCTTCTGATACAGAGGCAGTAGACGAGTAGTCACTAACCTTTCTGGCGTTTGGAATTCTATCAGTAATTATTTCAATATCTTCTTCGTCAGTATATTGAGCTTGAGCCAATCCGATTTCATAATTTTGCAAGTCATAAACAACATAAGCTGATCTCAAGAACGAGTCTCCAAGAATTACCTCACTTGCCTCACTCAACGCCAGAATACAAATAGTATTGAAATTATTAACGGATAAAACTACCTCACTGAGGGGAACGTTGATTTCAATGCCTTGGAAAGAATACGTGATGTTTATGTTCGTATTGGAGGATGGACATTCCATCATATAGTAGCCGTAAGTAGACGAATATTGAGCACCGATACTTTGTGCAATTTGTGCAATGATTGATCTTGGTAAATATGTCAAGGTAGTACCTGAGTCCAATAAAGCTGTTGTTGCTGTGTTGGAAACGGTAGCAGAATTGGAATTGGAGTTCAAGGTAATTGAGTTCAGTGTGATTTCTAGCTTAATTGGTGTGTTATAACCACGTGATGCCAGTGTATTTACCACTGGAACAACCTGTAGCTCACCTTGATATTTAGCATGGTCAACACCTCCAAACAGGACGTTTCCTGTTTGCTTATCCCACTGATTCAGATACAACGAATATGCAGGAGTATTGATCAGCCCGTCTTGGACCAACTTCAAAGGCAGATTTGCATAGGTATAAGGGTTGTTGGCAGACAAGGCACCACTGTATGTGGTTTCAAGACCGGCCAAACCAATACCCAAGACACCCATTGAAGAGTTAGACTGGTTAGCGACAGCGAATGAAAGATCTGCAACTTCCAAACCACCAACGTTGACATTATCATAACCGTAATTGCCCAATGCGTAAGTTCTGTCCCCATATAGAATATAAAATTCAGTATTATTTTCTCTATATGATGTCGACTGAGTTTCGTCGAAGGTTCCGTACATGTCACAATCCATTGTCGGGCTTGGATTACCTCCCAAGCTGACAACAGCCTTGTTATTGATGTCCAAAGAAGCCGTTGCTGTGTTTTTATCATCACCATCTTTGTGGTTTATCATCTCATAAGCATCGGAATCATCGATAATTCTCCATGCGTCTCTTTTCTGTAATCGCTTCGTATTGCTGGTGATTTCCTTCAATGCATCTAAGTCATCAAGCAATCTGTACTTTGACCCAGAACCAGAACCAGCAGGGGCGCAGTAAGGATTAGAGGAACTTGACACCCATAAGTCAGAAGACCCTGTATCAATTAAAACGGTGACTTCCTCCTGCTGAGAACCAATTTTCAATGAGACCGAATAGAAAGTGTTTTGATTTTTGATCTCTGTGAGGACCGTTCCGTCAGGACCATTTCTTTTGACTAGTTCGGCAACTCTGTCAGGTGAAGAGTTCTCAAATGTGTCACCATAGCTGACTTGAAACTGAAGGTTATGATAGCCTGCTAATGAGGAATCAACATTCTTCGCAACACCATAGCCTGCCAGAGAGAGAATGGGTAATAGCTGTAACTTCATAGCTAAACGAAATTTAGACCACGAATTTATTATCTGAACTGATCAAAAGCCCTATAGCGCCTTGACTTTAGTTGCTGGAGGAAAAAAATGTTCGAATTATATATATAAAATTATACATCATTACTATATTCTTAGTAACTTATTATATCACCTCGATAAATAAAAATAGCCGTCGCCGTTATTGAAAAAAAAAAAGAGGCTTTGGCTCCCAATTAGGAAATTGAGAACAGTCTGCATGATTACGTAGTATTACATAATCGATAGTCCCCGCTGAAACCTGAAATTTGGTTGAGAAGAGACTGAGAAGAGAAGCGCGCAGTACTGAGATCAAAGCGATGCGGGACTGAAAGACTAGCTAGACCGATTGACGCGTGTGTTTGATATTCCACTACCGCAGGGAGTCCCAAGTGGTTATGGGATCGCCCGACACATACGCATGTAATATATATAATATGTAGGGGTACCATCTAATATCTATCAATAGCCGTGGTGGGCATCTGCCGGGTGGCAGATGCAGTTGGGTGATCGAGATAGTGTCAGTTCTGGTTGTCGGAAAAACTGAATGTTCTGGGTATTACTTGCCTTGACAGAGCCGGAAGAGCTGACAGAGCTACTGTGTCACTGTGTGTGAGTGGTCGTAGAACCCAAGACCCGTTTGAGTCAATGTCTGCTCGCCACTCAAGTACTGTTCGCGAGCTGTGCTTTCCGAGGACTGGGACGTATGTGTCGTTGTGTCGTTGTGACGTTGTGTGCTCTTTCGCTTTCGGACGAGTTCGAGAATACATGCTTATCAAGTAGGACCTGCTCCACTGGCGTGTCACCACACATGCGTACCTCTCTACAGTTATGTCTCACAACACTGTGTCGCAACTCTGTGCCACACCCTGTCCCTCACAGTTTCTTTGATATCGCTCGCTACCAAGGATACGACCAGGCCGTTCTCAGTAACTTGTTGTAGCGACACGTGTAGACCCTCGCAACCCATGCACAAAGAGCTCCAATATGCAGGGCTCTGCTAGTACTTTGATCAACCAGTCACACACGGAAGCATTTTAGAGTGCCAATCTTTCATGATCTACATTAATGTGGTGGACCTTACTTGGAGGGATAAACCAATCAATCCACTGGAACAATCCAACGCTATCTTCCCACGGTTTGTGTGACAGCTATGTTCTGCTCCCTGTACCTGATTCTTCTAATGGTTCACTTGAGTCAATATATGTGTTTTACAGCGTTGTCGCTACACCTCGTGGCCTATTATGACAATAAACACCAACCCCAATAATCGCCGACGGGCAATACAAGAGTTTCCTAAATCAAGAGCGAAGATCAGTCTTGTTGATCACTCGTCTGGACTACGCCTGCTTCAGAAGGGTTCCACCTTTTTTTTTTTTTCTTATATTTAACTACTGGCTATATAAAGAATAAGATCCCCTCTAAAAATTTTTGAAGCGCTAAATGACAACATCAACAACAAGCACAACAAAAACAAATCTCTAGCTAAAATGCTGATTTTACCATGGATAGTCGCTCTTGCCGCTGCTAAGAATATCGCGGGAGTCGTGAATCTTCAATTCACCGGGGAACCAGCTCACAGAAACGCCAAAGGTGGAAAAACCGATCGCAGTAACGCTGACTCGTACCTAAGATCCAAGGTAAGACCATTGAGATTGGGTAAAAGAGACGAGGGCGACGGAACTGTTCTGGCAGAGTTGAAAAACGAAGAGTACTTCTACTCTGTCCCAATGAAGTTTGGTTCCAACAAGGACGAGGTTACCGTTCTCGTTGACACTGGATCTTCAGACTTGTGGGTCCCAGATTCCGACAACATATACTGTAAGAAGGGCACTAATGTAACTAGAAGCTCATCAGCGAAGGCTGGGCGCTTCCGTCATCTTGGTAGACATGCCAATAAAGGGTCTGACATAAAGAAGATGAGAAATAAATATAGAATTATCGAAGGTCTAGATACGCATGGAAGCCGTTTGGGTGACCAATTGAAGACTAACAAGGCTCCAGTGATTCATAACAAAGCTGTCGACGATGACCATAGTGACTTTGACGACCACTCGGATGATCTTTTTGACGACCACTCGGATGATCTTTTTGACGACCACTCGGATGACATCTCTGACGACCACTCAGAGACAGATGACCTTTTCGACGACTACACTGAAACTGACGATTACACCGAAACTGACGACTATGATAGTTATGACAGTGTGTATGATGACTCTTATTACCAGACCCTTGATTGTTCACTATACGGTACCTTCGACTCTGATGAATCAACAACTTTTAAATCAAACAACACCGCATTTCATATCAGTTATGCTGATGACACTTCCGCATACGGTGTTTGGGGTGTGGATAATGCCTACCTTCACGATTTGGAGATCAAGGATCTAATCTTTGCTGTTTCGGACGAAACAACATCTGAAATGGGTGTTTTGGGTATTGGTCTTGAGGACTTGGAATCAACAAATGTTGGAGAGGTTACTCAGAACGCCGAACCGTACACTTATCCAAACTTTCCTTCCAAATTGGTCCAGGACGGCTTGATCCACAGAAGAGTGTACTCACTCTATTTGGATACAGCAAATGCTTCCACCGGTTCAATTTTATTTGGCGGTGTTGATTCTGCCAAGTACGAGGGCAACCTACAGGTTGTTCCTCTTGTCAATACCTATTATGGTTTTTATCCTACACCTTTGCGTTTCGAAGTGACATTGACTAATATCGAAGCTCGTAATGGTGACAAAACTGCAGACTTTTTGAAGAGTCCTTATTACGCTAATTTGGATTCCGGTACAACATATTCATACATGCCGATTGAATTATTGAGAGTTATTGCTAGATCTTTGAGTTTGACCTATTCTTATTACGATGGTGTCTTTTATACTTCTTGCAAATCCATCTCAGAATTTGATGACATGAGCATGATATTCAATTTTCAAGGTGCTAAAATTGAAGTTCCTTTGTCTCACCTTTTCCTTCAGGATAGCGAGTCAGGTTACTGTGTATTCACAATATTGGCCATGGATGATATGGATGGTATAATTTTGGGTGACAACTTTTTGAGATCAGCATACGTTGTGTATGATCTGGATGCTTTGCAGATCGGTCTGGCTCAAGCCAAGTATACAACTGAAGAAAACGTAGAAGTTGTTTCTGAAGGTATTCCAGGTGCTCAAAAGGCGCCTTTGTACGACGAAACAATGGACGTTGAGGGACTATTCACGTCTCTAGTCGATTTCTATACTTCTTACTACTCTGGGATTTCTATGAGCTCATTGAGTACCCTTGATGAATCACTTAGAACTGCTACAACTGTCCCAACTTCATGGGACTACGAAAGCGTTACTGGCTCAGATGATACTGGATCTAGAACCACCGGTACCATCAGAAATACTGAATCAGGCTCAAGTACAAGCACTAGCACGGCAGATGGACGCCAGTCTAATGACTCTGAGTCTTTGAATTTTCCTTTTGGATATTTGATTACTATGATTTTTGTCACTACTGGTTTCTTTCTGGCATAGTACCGCACTGAGCGTATGTTTATAATTTTGAAAACCAAACAGCTTCAATTTTACTGCTTTTCTTGTCAGCTTTTTGATGGTATGTTTGCTACAACTGACACAAACAACCAAGCTCAACTTGTTTAGGATTAAGTTTGGATGATTTCTGTTCTTTATCTGAACTCTGTATTTTTGCTCATTTTGGTTAAAATATCATATAATATGGATAACTAACTTCTCTATAACTTTGGTTTTTCTTCGATTTTACCATTTCTTGTAGCTTTCAAATTGACTTCTAGTCCACCATTGTTTTCATCAACTTTGCCACTTTTATCATTACTATCTTTACCTTCACCGAAAAAAACCACTGTTACTGTTAAATCATCTCTAAATTTCCGAGACTTTGGAGAAGGGATAGAGACCAATGTTGAGACATACTCTTTTGAGCCACCCAAACTCAAGGCATTTCTTATTAAGTGAGTAGAAACATTGTCATCCTCCAATAGGAATTCATGCTGGCTATCATTTTGATGATTGCGGAAAGGAGGACGTTGTGAATCTCTGTACTTTGGATCAGATACATCTATAATTTTGGGTAACTTCTTCTGATCACTTGAGTTGAATAAACTATCTTTCCAATTTGATGATGAGGCTTTTATTGATGCAGTCGTGTTGTTTTTCTCCAACCATTTAACAACCAGACCAACAATCTCCTCGTTTGAGAGCAACTCATATAGACCATCACTTGCGATAACAACAAAATCATTTTTTGATGGATTTATTTTCGTCGTCGTAATAACTGGTTCAGCAGTAACATAAGGTGGAGTCTTAGAGTTTTTAGGCGGTGCTCTGAAATAAACCTTCAAATGTTCAGGTAGTGAATCAAATGATTTGCCATTGATATCTTTGATCTTATATCTTGAGTCACCAAATGCACGAGAAGGTTGTAAGGAACCTAACACTCTTCCATTTCTGACGGCACCCGGTTCGTTAGGATGCTCAGCTTGAATTCTTGATACTTCTTCAGGGTTATCACCTGTTTGATCAACAGAGAGAGATTTGACAGTCCATTGATTATCTTCATTTAAAGAACCTAACAAAGCCCTTGAGTCACCAGTCACAGCCACTTTGAAGTTTTGATTGGTTGAGTCGTAGAAGGTCAAGAGACCGCATGAACCTGAAGAAGCTGCCAATGAGTTGATTACATTGGTTTTGTTTGTAGGATCCTCAAACAATTTTTTCAACGAGTTTTCAACAATTTCTTGATCTAGTTTCAAGAATCCCTGTTTGATAGCGTCATCAACCAACTGTTGTGATGGGACGGTTCTGAACCCCGGATTCTCTGAGCTTGGTTTGTAAATTGAGCCTAATTCCGCAACAACATAATTGATCAGTTCCTCTCTGAGTTTCAAGCTGGTATAGTAACCAGAATGACCATCATATATACCCCAAAAATAAAAGTCTGCCACCTCAGTAGATGGAGTAGCAGTTTCCGTATTTTCGGTACTCTCCAATGTTCCTGATTCACTAACTATAGGGACAGTAATGACGGCTTCAGATCTGTCATCCTCAATCGGGTCGTTACTGGGCAACTGAGACACATCATATCTGATAACACCGTGGCCTCTGTTAACAAAATATGATTCCTCCAAATTTCTTAATCTTCTGGTGATCTCCTCGTCATTTAATAAAAAGATGCTTTGCTGCTTGGAGCTATCACTACTTAGACCGTCTCCATTGTTTTTTTGAACTGATTTTGCACTGCTGAAATTTCTGAAAGAATTGGAGTCTCCTGAATCACTAAGATAGTAGCTTGAAAGACTCAAATACGACGACACCAAAATTATTCCTGAAGAGACTGCAATTTTAAGCTCTTTTGAATGACTTTTCTGTTGCTTCACCTTTCTATTGAAACTGGATGTGGAGAGTACTCTCTTAGATTTCGCCAACTCAGCAAGCTGGCTAACCGAAAGTGGGAATCTCCTCTTCGACGCTCTTAACGCGTGTGAGGATACAAAAATGAATGTCATTTATAAGCCTGAAACGGTCCTCTGTAAGCTGGTTCTGTCACACTGATGTGCTGCGTTGTTATCTCAATACAAATTCTATTTGTGTTGAAGTCCACAATATGACCTCGGAATATTATATAATACTATATCAATGAAACCTCGGAAATATAGACTATACATTATATATAGCTTTATGTAGTATAATGTAAGTCAATGAGAGGGTTTATGATGACAAATCCAATACTGGCAGTCGTATAGCCAACGCCCCGTCGCCTTCGGATCAGACGCATATTTTACGTCTTTGATTGATTCATGGTGGTCGAGAATAAAGTATGCCTTGACAAGGTCGATTAGGTCAGACTTTGTTAGTTCGAGTCCACTGAATGGCACTTCCTGCATCGAGCCATCTTCCAACTGCACAAGTTGGGAGCTTTGTAACTCATCTTCGAAGTGCCAAAGTAGAGGCCCGAAGTTTATCCATTCACCGTCTTTTTTTAGACAGTGTCTGATAGTCTTCAAATACTCCACAACATTTGATGCCGTGTCGAGGAAGAACATTGTGATTACAATGTCAATGGTCTTCTTATTGGTGAGCCGGAACTGTTCCGCATTTGGATCGTTGGAGTAGCTGGACGAAATTTGTAAATCACTAGGGCCATAGAGATCTATAAAGGAACCAGAAGTGATCGACATGAGGTCAGGCACTGGGATATCTGGATTTTCGCTCTGAAATATCTGTAGCACTTCTGTTGGCTGTAAATCCGGTATATGTACTGGCCTAGTTTGATATGCTCTCGATACTTGGTTGGACGTCGAGTGAATAAATGGGAAAATTTGATAGTTGTTGGCAATGAATGTGTGATTCAAAACAAAGTTAGATAAGAATAGCATGAAGTAGGAGAAATCATTACCTTGAACACGAAATCCCCTTTTGACAAGCTCAACATTCAACCTACCCAAACCGACACCTGGAATCAAAATCTGAACTTTTGATCTTGAATTTAGATCTGGGTATTTCTTTTCTAGTCCTTGTATCACCTTTCCAAACGATTGCTCTCGCTCTTCAAATCCTTCATCACTCCATTCCCTGAATAGTTGTTTCAAAGTGGATTTCACTTTGATGTAATCTGAGATGTTGCATGGTTCCCAAGACTCTGGCGAAACATCGTCTGAACCAGTCCATTCTTGAGCAACTGTCATGGCAACTTTCTGGAAAAATAGCGAGTTCTGCTGAATACAAAGTTCCAAAGTAGCAATGTGCTGTGGAAACCAATGCAGGAGTTGTTTCTCATCTCGTGAGAGTGACTCGTACTTAAGTCTCTTGGGATTTATAAGCTCTTCAGTTGCATATGTCTTGTAGTTGTAGAACGCATTTCTAGAAAATGAGGAGTGTTAGCCACATTTTCAAACAGTGTGAAAAGAGAACATCATGTGTACTTACAGCACCCGAGTAATTGCGCTTCTCTCATCGTCGTTAGGCATTACTCTCCTGAAGAAACATAGTTTAATCCACTTGTTGAATATTATGGGTACAATAAATCAGTATATGCCAATGTAATGTCACGTGACAATACGATTGATATTGCCTCCATCATCTGTGTCCTTGTGAGGAAGTTCGACATAAAGAGAAGACGTACCGGCGAGAGGGCAATTGTATCATTGTGAATCTACATTGTGTTTCAAAAAGCTACGCCGTAAAGTGGTGCATTTCCAAATTGCTCTTTGTGCTAGGGTTATTGAATTGAGCATAAAGACAAAGTGAACCTGATGCAAGCAAAATTGGTTCTGTTGCTGTCAAAGCACCTAGTGACTTCCCTGGAACCAGCCTCTACTGCGATGGACCGATAGCACTATAACTCATAATCTTAACATCAAAACTATACAAATCAACAACTGCAGTTACTAGTTTCTGGAGAATCACTATGAATATTCAGGTCAACTCTGTTCTGATGTGGACCCATACCCTGCTGTTGTTCAGTGCCTTCTCCTGCGATTGGGATTTTGCTACCAACATTCAAAAAAACTTCTTTAACACCATCACCGGTCTTTGCCGATGTCTCCATGAACAAGAGACCTTCTTCCTCGCTCAACTTTTGTCCTTCTTCATATGCCACTTTTCGTCCCTCTCCAGTGGCCAAATCTGCCTTGTTACCGACTAGAGCGATAATAATTCCCTGAGATGCTTGCTCATGTAACTCCTTCACCCAATGACGCGCTTTGATGAAGGAAGCTGGTTTGGTAATATCATATACCACAAGTGCCGCTTGGGCATTGCGGTAGTACATTGGTGCAAGTGATGCAAAACGCTCTTGACCAGCGGTATCCCTGTTGAAACAGTCTGTTAGTCTCTTCCACAACCTCAAACTATATATATACCACAATTTAACTTACCATATCTCGAACTTTATTGTGCGATCTCCAATTGAGCATCTCTGCGTAAGAAAAGCAGCCCCAATAGTAGGTTCTGTGCAGAAGGTTAGAATTCTAGTTAACTATAATAGCCACAATCCTCAGGGCTCTCTTTTGATAACATTGATAACATATAACATACCTTTATTCTCCTGAAACTCATCACTAACAAAACGTAGAACCAAAGACGACTTTCCAACTGCTGCTTCTCCAAGAAGCACAAGTTTAACAGGAGTGGCAGGTTTGCTCATTATGACAATAAGATGATATCTATAGCGTTTAACCCCTCAATCAATATTAGATATGAAGGCGATGCGCCTTTGACAACAGTTATCAGTTTACAAACTAGCCTTCAATGTCTGGGTGTTGATTACTCAGCAACAAAAAATGGAAATTTTAAAAATGATTTCGCCCAGGATCGAACTGGGGACGTTCTGCGTGTTAAGCAGATGCCATGACCAACTAGACCACGAAACCATTTGTTGAAACATTTGATTCATTGAAGATTGAGGCTAAGGTAACATATCAGATGTTTTAGTAGTCCGTACTACCAACTCTTTTGCCTAGGAACAGATCCAGTGTGGGCTGGGATCTGTTTCCCTGGTAAGATACTACATGTCTCTGTAGCTGGTGGATCAGGCTCTCAAAGTATAAAATCTGGGATGCGGTTGAGGGGCACTTGTACACAGAAAATTAAAGAGCGATCCTAGTACACTTTGGGCATCGAGAGCTTAGGTCTCATAGGTTAATTAATTAGATTTGTGACTTTCAGCCCCTACACACACTCATAGTTTCATGAATACATTACAGACTTATATAAACCTAAGGCTTCAAGGTATCTAGATCAACTTCGTTTCCTAGAGTGACGATTTCATCATACAACAATGTGGTTAAGAAATCACTGTATCTCTCACCTCTGATCTCAGGTTTTAGATATTTTGAAGCCAGTTCAAATTTGTTTCCTTCACCTGATGATGCAATAAGTTTTTTGGTCTCTTCATCTAACAATCTCTCAGCATAGTCCGCAGTCAATTTCTCACCGTTGTCCGATAGGACAACCTCATGCTTGACCCATTGGTACAATTGGGATCTTGAGACTTCCGCTGTGGCCGCATCCTCCATTAGATTGTTGATTGGCACACAACCAAGACCACGGATCCATGATTCCATATAGTTCAAACCAATGTATAAGTTAACTCTGATACCAGCTTCAGTGATTCTGTGGTTCTCAATGTTGGTATCCAACAAGTCTTCTGGTGTTTTGGCTGCCGTGTCTGGGATATAGTTTATTTGATTTGGAAATCCTAACTCATTGAAAATCTCATTACAGATAGGAGCCAAAGCTGGATGGGCAACCCATGAACCATCGTGACCTTTGGTGAATTCTCTTAATTTGTCTGCGTGAACTTTTCCCAAAGCCAAGGAGTTAGCTGCCTCATCGTTCTTGATTGGAATTTGAGCAGCCATACCTCCCATGGCGTGGACATGGCGTGTATGGCAGATTTTGATCAACTGTTCAACGTATGCATTCATGAATGGGGAGGTCATTGTGACCAAGTCCCTATCTGGTAAAAGCTTGTCAGCTCTGGATCTCAACTTTTTGATAGTTGAAAAGATGTAATCCCAACGACCACAGTTTAAACCAGATGAATGTTGGCGAAGTTCCCAAATGATTTCTTCCATTTGAAAAGCTGCAGGTAATGTCTCAATTAAAACTGTTGCTCTAATAGTTCCTCTTGGGATAGCTAAGAAGTCTTGGGAAACATTGAACACATCATTCCATAGTCTAGCCTCAAGATGATGTTCCATCTTTGGTAGGTAAAAGTAAGGACCAACACCGATTTCAATCAATCTCTTTGCATTGTGGAAGAAATACAAACCAAAATCAAACAAAGAAGCACTGATTGGCTCATCATCAACCAAAACATGCTTTTCAACCATATGCCATCCTCTTGGTCTCAGAATTAATGTTGGTGTTTGGCCAAACGGTTTCTGAACCTTGTACTCCTTACCTTTAGTAGCATCAATGAAGCTTACTTGGTCGCGGAACACATCGTATAAGTTGACTTGGCCTTGAATGATGTTATCCCAAGTTGGAGCAAGTGAATCCTCCAAGTCAGACATGTATGTTTTGACATCTGAGTTTAAAGCATTGATCAACATTGAACGACTTGGTGGACCAGTAATTTCAGTACGTCTGTCAATCAAACCTGGAGCTAATGGTGGACCAGTCCATGATGGATCTTCTCTGATTTTTCTTGTTTCTTCCAAGAAGCCAAATTGCGCAGTACCATTATCAAGTTTGGCTTGGAATTCTTCTCTGTTCTTCAACAACTCAACTCTTTTCTTGTTGAAAGTACGATGTAATAGCACAACAAATTCAAGTGCTGATTTAGTCAAGATATCAGCAGCTGAGGTCTTTGATGGATATGGAGACTGGTTGGAGACTTCTCCAAGAACTTTAACGTTGTTCAATGAAATAGCAGGCATTGTTGATCACTGATTCTGATTGTATTCAATAATCTTCTGTATCATCTGAAACTTTGTATCCTTTTTATACGCATCGTCTGGATGACTCGGTTGATCACCTGTGGTACCAATTTGTCACTGTTCTACCTTCGATATATGTCAGAAGTTCGGACGAAAGCAAATTTCGACCGTTACCGTTTTTTTCAATCTTAACTGGAGGGGCATTTGGTGGTGGGGGGGAGTTACGGTGGGATATCACTAAAATAGGCACAGAGAGAAATTGTACGGAACGGGCAGCTCTAACCAATTCGAGCTTCAAGCTTGTCCCGCATATACAGATAAAATGCCTTGAGGATATCAATTAATAGAGGGAAGGATGTTTTAACCGTTTGAGGTTCTGAGTCTCCATGGCGACTGATCAGGATAACGTTTCCTTCACGCCTTGAAAAGTGAAAAAAAATAGGAGACCGAGTCAGCTAGATGGTGACTCCTTTTTCTAAACTTGTTTTCTCACCTTAGTTGCCATTGTGTCACTTTTTCCTCTATATATCGCTTCAATGGAAATACATCTTATGTAAACTGGCAACCAGACAAAGTGGTATAAGAAAAGATAATGTGTTATTGGGTGCTACACGAGGAAATCGTCAGTCCATCTTATACGATGTTTCGATAATGTATTATAAAGACTTTACACCTTGCGACAAACGGCTAATGATTGTGTCCTCATCATCAGTCAAGACACCAGCTTCAATGAGAACTTTGTAAGTTTTCTCAACCACTTTGGAATCAACATTTCCCAACGGACCCTTTGTGAACTGTACTGTTTTCAACCATTCTCTTGCGTCCTCTTCCGAGTAGTCCAATTGAGTGTAAATGTACTTGACTGACTCCTCCTCGTTCTTTTCGAAATACTCTATACCTTCCTCAAGGGCTTCCAGGAACTCTTTCAATTTATCCGATTTGCTCTCAAATAAGTCGCTGCGAGCATTGACTACCCAAGAGGGCCATGGAGTATATATCTCTCCAATCTGTTTGACCTCCTTAGAGTCGTAATATTTTTTTGTGGTGAAATACTCCCACATGAACGCATCTGATGGCTCTATGGATTCGCCCGCATCATTTAGGCCTTTGAGATTGACAGAATCTCTCAGATTCTTGAATGTCGAAAGGATTGGGAAGCTCTCGTAATATGGTTTTTCAAAATGTTGCTGCAGTGCCAGGACAAATGCCATAACATAGGATCCTGATCCAATACGACTAACACTGATCCTTTTCCCTTTCAACTCCTCCTTACTCTGGAATTCCCTATCAATACCCGTGCTGATCGCCCAGCGTAATGGTGACTGGACATATGTGCCGATGATCTTGTAGCTATCATTTCCTTGGGCAACACCACGGACGAATGCCTCGGTCAATCCAATTGCTATATCTAGCGACTTGTCGGTCAAAGACTGAATCAAATGCCCTGAGCCTGATGGATATGGAATAAGTTCAATTTCCAATCCACGCTTTTCAAACATCTTTTTAGCCGCTGCGAAAGCTATTGGCGTACTGAAATGCTCTGGCACATATCCTACTTTGAGGAGCATCTCGACCACAGTATTTGTAATGCTTCAGCTAAGCTTCAACTGTGAACATATCTCTAGTTATGTATCGAGAACAAATTACCAGAGACTAGATTACTCCATGGGGACTACATCACGTGATATACAATTGCCATTTACAGAAATCCTCAGTTACCCTGTACTATTAACCATTGAAACCAGCATTTTTGGTGAAAGAAAGCCAAACAGAAACAACAAAAGTGATATAAAAACAAGCAAAACACATAGTGTACTAGACATACAGTGTTGCCAGTGTGATTATAATCCCTAGATGTCTATCCAACTACTTCCCGGACTGGCCAATGAGCCACTGGACCGGGTGCTTGAGGACTTATTGGTTCGATTTGTTGTGAATGCGCCAGCAGAAGATCTTTCCACGAATGCTAGAGTGTTCTTTCTTTTTGAGGAGGCACATTGGTTCTATTTAGATTACGTTCGGCTAGTGAACCCACAGCTTCCCATGCTCAAGATGAAGCAATTCTGTAAGAAATTGATTGAAGTTTGCCCTATTATCTGGCCTGGTGGAGACCCTGATGAGGGATTGAAAGAGTTCATTAGTTATAAACAGTTGATCCCAGTTCGTGGTGCAGCTCTGTTCAACTCGTCAATGACTAAATTGCTACTCGTTCAAGGTACAGAATCCTCGAGCTGGAGTTTCCCAAGGGGAAAGATCTCGAAAGACGAGGAAGACAGTGATTGTGCAATCAGAGAGGTCAGAGAGGAGACAGGGTTGGATATAACACCTTATTTGAATAAAGATGACTACATCGAGAGAACATTGCGTGGAAAAAATTACAGGATCTACCTGTGCCGCAATATACCAGAAGATTTCAACTTTCAACCCATTGTCAAAAATGAGATCAAATGCATTTCATGGATGGACTTTCAGAAAATTGGTAAGAAGTTGAAACAGTCTCAAAAGTTTTTCTTGGTTGGTGGAATGTATCCCGCAATGAAGCAATGGGTGAAGAAGAACAAAGGTGAATACAATGAGACTCAGCTGAAACTTGAAGTTGAAGCAAAATTGATATCAATGTTAGGTATAAAACAAGAACCAAAATCGGAGAAAGTAGCACCTAAAGTTGATCCAGGAAGGGACTTGCTAGACTTCATCAGAAAATCTTCAGCAAACAAACACTTGAAAGATGTACAGCAACAGATCCATGAATCTAAACAAAATCCTCAATTACAGCATATTGCACCATTACCATTCCCTCCACCACCACAGGGACAGATGTTACCATTTTCGCAAATGCCTATGTTCATCCCACATATCCCTGTCATTCCAAACCAGCATGGTGGCCCAATTCCATTGTTTGCAAACTATTCTATTCCTCCACCAATGATGGTCCCTCAACCACAGCACCAACATCGCTTACCTCCAGAAGAGCATGAACTGGACGCTCCAAGTGCTAACGAATTATCACGCCCATCATTGAGCATTACTGTTTCCAAAAATGAGGAACAGTCCCGAGAACTTCTCTCTATTTTGAACAGCAAAAATAATAAAAGCAATGCTAAAGAGTTGTTATCCCTCTTTAACAATAAGAAACAAGGTAACACACAAGAAAAGTCTAAAAATTTCTTAGAGGTTAAAACTACTTCAAGACCCACTGGTGGCTCAGATTATTCCAGACATTTACTTGGTTTGCTAAACAAGAATCCTAAGTCTGAGCAAGACAAGAAAGAAGATCCTGTACCTGTCGTAGAACAGCAGGAACAATCTTCCAGAGACTCGCCCGGATTCAGTGCTTCTGCAGATCTATTGAGTTTGATCCAGGGAAAGAAGCAATCAAGTACCTCTTCCTCTCAATCGACAGCACCAGTGTCAAGATCAGGCACACCTACAAATGCAGTTAGTGGCAAATCATCATCAACTGTGAAACCAAAGATGAAGCTTTTGAAGCGCAATGAGGAAATTCCATCACCAGCATCATCAACAAGCATCAAGACTTCTATAAATCAACCACCAGTAAACCAAGCTATGAATAGTAGCAGAAGCAACTCTAGACTTGACGAAGGTTTCAAGAAAGAAGTTAAACCAGAAACTATAAGCAAAAAAGCTGCACAGAAGGATAAGGAGCTAATCAATTCACCAAAGCCATCTAAAGAGTTACTAGAATTGATTAAAAAGACACAAGAGCGCTCTTCTGACGACGAATATGAAGTTTTCGAGGAGTTAACAGATGAGGATGAGAAATACGATTTTTATGGTGAAGATGAAGATCACAATAATTATGGTGGCGGATACGAAAACTTTGAACGTGAAATACAGTCTAATGAGCCATTCGAGTTTGAGCCGGAAACTCACATGAATAACCCACTCACTTTGAGTACAGGTGAATTAAGCGTCCATTCACCTCCGATTACAAAACATCCTGATAGCACTGGGAATTTCCACAAGTATTCTTCAAGTGGTG
Source organism: Komagataea salicaria (assembly GCA_003707885.2). Taxonomy (NCBI): domain Eukaryota; kingdom Fungi; phylum Ascomycota; class Saccharomycetes; order Phaffomycetales; family Wickerhamomycetaceae; genus Komagataea; species Komagataea salicaria. Next base: position 433,650 of record PPMB02000009.1, read on the forward strand.
AGAAAGTTGACACAAAGCCAAAGAAGAAGACCATGTTGAAGAGAGGACAGTCTCCTCCACAACCACAGCAACTTACAGGTGACTCAATTGGTAAGCAGTCTACTAATGATGAAAGAGTCAGAGCATTCGAAGAACCCACATCACATAAAAAGGTACCTCTAAGCGAGTTGATGGATCTCTTTGGAAGCAGGGAGGAAACAGCACAAATCAAACAGACAGGTCAACCGTCAAAAAATGTTGACATGAACAATGGTAAATCTGATGTAAAGGATCTGGAAGCAAGTCTGGATAGCACTTCTCCAATGAGAGCTGTGAAGAGCTCAAGTAATGCCTCTCAAGATTTGCTGAATCTTCTTCGTCAACCTAAGTCCACGACAGAAGTTTCCGACCAAAAATCCCAGCCAGACCAGGCAGACAACAAAACCAATCCGTTATTGGATCTTTTACACGGAAAACCACAGAATCAACAGTCAGAACCATCCATTTCAATACCACAGTCAAACCAGCCTCAATCAGCTCAGTCCACTACATCCTCATCTAGTGTGTTATTGAATTTACTGAAAAAGCCACCAACTTCCAGAACCCCCAACAACGGAAATGAAATACTTGAAATCAACCAGAGCTCTTCCACCGTATCACCTCAGCCTTCTCAGGCTACGACGACTACTTCATCGTTCGACATAACTAATGAACTTTCGAGAATGTTATTAAAGAGCCCTAATACTGATGAATCTTCACATAACACCCCTAACAGCCACAACTCTGGCAACAGAGCTACAGATCTCTTGAATCTATTACATGGTAACAAAGCATGATCAAGAATATTAGTTTAATGGCATATCTTTTGTACAACAATTAACCTCTTATCTGTAGTAACAATCTTAAGATCTGGCAAACTGAATCCAAAAATACGAAAAACAAAAACAAAAAAAGAATAACATAAACATATGAAACATCAAAAAACGTTGCATTGGATTGTAAAATGGAACAGGATATTCTCGAACAGTATCAGTTGCGTACGGCAAATCCAAAGACATGGGATCATGATTCAACGGTAGCACCGGATGATGTCAATGGTAATGGTAGGAAAAAGGGGCTGATGCATTTTCTCAAAGATGCGAATAAAGATGATCTAGAAAATACACCTGGGCTAACCGACCCAATTGATCCTTTGAACCCGGGACGCAAGGTAAAAGATGTTTTGAGCGAACGGGGAATTGTGATGAAAGATACATCGGAGCTGCTGAAGCTCAGTATAGCTAGTAAGTCGTTTAACTCCAAAGTCTTTTTGAAATTGATACATAAAGATGATTCGTTCAGGGAGTTGTCAGACAGCCTCAAGTTACTGGAAAATTCAATTGCTGAACAGAACCAGGAACTAAAAACATTAATTGAATCGGAGTTTTTGAGGTTTGTAAGATCCAAATCATCTTTGGATGACGTACTCATTCAGTTCCAAAAGAGCGGTTTTAATAAGACAGATGATAACGAAACTGTTGGACTAAATGGACTGAAAATGTCCATGAACAAGGCGAGCAAAGAATCCATAAAGCTGATCAAGCCTATAGTTTCCAGTAGGATCACTGAGACAAAGTTAAAAAAATCAATCGAGTTCGTTGAAAAGAAGAAATTCTTTTTTGATCTTCCCAAGAAGCTGAAATCATATTTACAAGAAAATGACTATGATAACTTCATCCGTGATTTCAAAATGGCCAAAAAAATGAGAGAGGAGGACGCAGATACAGGTGATGGAAATAACAGGATCATTGATAGAATTTGGGAGAGTGTTGAACTGATAATTGATTCCTACAAGAAGCAGTTATGGGTTCACTTGAATAATGAGAGACCTAACGACGACTTCCTCAAAATCATCAAGAAGCTGTTGGAACTGGATGAAATTGATAATCCAATACTTGACTGGATCGAGTTTAAGTCAAAAAAACTGTCTTTGAAGTTTGATGAGACTTTCAATCGTTTTCATGATAAGATACTAAATGTTCAATTGAACATTTTGTCAACTGTTGAACAACAAGACTACTCTAATTTCAAGGGTGCATTGAGTAAAAACGTGCAGTTGATAGATTACACCATTGTCCTTGAAATGTGGTTAACAATCCTCAAATTATTTGACCATCTCGATCGTCTAATTCAAGATTTCATCAAATTTTGGGAAAACGTCAAATGTTTCATTAGTGGTTCGTTCAAGGAGAAATTAGTTTCAGACTATGTCGACCCGAACTCCCCGTTCTTGAATCTTCAAAGTTACGAAATTGAAGATATTAAGATGAAGGGAGAAAAGTTCATTGATCAGATTATTCATAAGATCATTAGGTTTTTTACCTCAACCGAAGAATCATTGAAGCAAATAGGTCACTCCAAACATGGTGCTTCAAATTTTGACAATAAGTCAAAAAGTGGACTTGCTGGTCAAATCCAAGATTTTGGATTCTTACCTCCCTTTACTAATAGCTTGAGTACCTTGAGATATTTACCAATGATCTGTAATCAAACATTCAAAATTTTGAATGATCTAGGACAGTTGACTATAACAGATAGAATAACTAGCGATTTGAGAGATACATCGGATCTTGTGACAGAAAGAGTGATTGGTGCTGTATGTGCCAGCTGGCTAACTGATTGTCAGAATTTCTATAAATTGGAAGACTGGACAAGATTAGCTACTGGTGAAACAACAATTCCCAATCTCATATACGATTTTGAAGCTTTCATAATTGATAAGATCGGTGATTTGTTACTTAAGAGTATTCCTTCTACCAACAATACTGTTACAATAGTTAGATACCCTAAGAAGAGATACACGAATGGTATTCAGATACAATTTTTGAGAAGTTTTGATGTGTTACTGGAGAGTATAATTAAGAAAATAATAGAAGAAGGCCAAAACCCAGAAATACCAAAGAGTACAAAAAACAGTCACAAGTTGATGACTTTCTTCAATTTACGAAATTTAACAGACTCAATTGTACCTAAGATACTGGTCAAATTTGATTCTGTTTTCGACACACACTTGCAGAATGAAGACCTAGAAATATTCGCCATTTTAGACAAGCTCGAAAAAACCATATTTGATTCGTATATGAACGAACAAAAAAAGATAATAACGAATATATTATCAAAAGCAATAATGTTAATAGACTGGTCTGATTCTAGTGTTGAGGTTACTAAAGTATCACCATATATATATGAGGCTGTCAATGTTCTAATTAGTGTTTATATCGGAGTTCTGAGTGTTTCTTCGCAATTGATAGAGCGAGTGTTCCAGCATTTATTGACTCACGCCAGTGCGGTTCTTCTGAAAAGCTTTAGAGAGGTTACTGGATTCAATGAACTTGGATTCAAACAAGCCGTTCTAGATATTGAGTTTTTCAAAAGCTTAATCGGTAAATCTGCGAATGAAGCTATCTCAGAAAACTTCAAACTGATTTACAAAACGTTCAATGCTGCTGGATTAGATATCAGCGGAGCGTATAATGCAATTGGTGATGTTTTAGATAGATCATTGAAAGCATCAAGCATACAATATGAAATATTCAACAGTTGATATCTTCTATTAATACATGAATTGATTCTTTTCTAATATACAATAAAACAGCCCCGGAATTAACACTTTCACAGTCTCATCTTCTTCTAGGTCCACGAATAGGAGGTGGAGGTTTAACATGGTTTGGATCAAACATTGGGGCATTTCTCAATATCTCAGGCACAACAAAGAATTTGATATTTGACCCTCTCACAAAAACGTGGTCTAGATGAGTGACTTTACCTTCTCTAGAAGTGACAGTGATATCACTAAGCCTGACGTTCATATTGTCTTCCGCTGTAGGTTAAAGCTGTTAGTAAATGTCATTAACCAACTCTCAACTATAAAATACATACACTCCACTAATTTACCACGATACGTCTCCCCTGAATTCAGCTCAAGAGAGACGATATGGCCTTGTGCTTCACTCAGAAGCTTTACAGGTATCCCAGAAGACATATGATGACAACTCTTTACGGTAATAGCCCTTGGAAACACGCAAATTAAGCTAATAATGATCAAACTCTATGCCATTTTTCTTTTACGTTATACATATATTGAGCTTGACTTCCTAAATAGGAAATCAAAACTTTACGTTTCTGGGCTATCCTTTCATGTGTCCCTTAACGATGATATATCCACTTTTCAGATTTCGGTGATTAAAATTGAGGTCAGTCTTGTGTTTTGCGTAGTAAAGACAGGTCTATCTAACGCTGTTGCTGTGTTTTGATGGCTATGGGAATTGAGGTAGTACCAGAGATAGAGACTTCGTCTATTTTCAATGTGGCACCAGTTCAATTTCAGTCAGAATTAAACAATATAAGTGCACTCATTGTTTCCAATGATATATTGGTAATTGGGTTCAAAACTTGCAAGTTGTTTAGAATTGATTTGAATAACCCTAGTGTCATCGAAGAGTTGGCACTTCCATTCAAGCGGACAGCTCAAGAATTGGGAAAAATTGACAAACTGTTCCTGGATCCACTGGGAAATCATCTGATTGTCACGACTAATAGAAACGAGAACTTCTACATCCACAAGAGATCAAACGTGTTCAAGAACCTTGCTGAGCTTAGAGGGTTGAATGTGAGTAGTGTTGCGTGGAATAAACATGCTGTCACGGAGTTCAACACTGGTGCTTTTCTGATTGGCGATAAAACAGGTGGTATTCATGAAGCATTTCTTGAGTACAACGAATCTAGCTTGAAATATAGTAAAAAGTTTCAGAAGGTGAATTATCAGACAAACAGCCCCATTGATGGTATTTCCATTGATTTCAATGAGGTGAGTAATGACGTAACCATTTTGATTGTGTCGGGGGACGATATTGCATACTGGAACGGAGAAATAAGGAGAAAGAATGCCAAAGTTAGTGATTTAATCCTAAATGATATATTCAAGAGTTCCAGACCAGTGGAGTTTGAAAAGTATCAAGATTTGGGGAATATAAATGGACAGAAGTTTTCGAGTTTTGACCTGAATTTAGGTTGGATAACATCTGTGGGCATTGTTTACGGGAAGATTTTCAAAGACAAGATGGCCACCAAGACGAATATATCAGAGTTGAAATTTCTTGTGAATAGCGAGTTACCGGAGTCAACCCACAAGTTCAAGTCCATTGGATTGACCCAGTATCATATTTTATTGCTCAGGGGTTGCGAATTACTTTGTATCAACAAATTGAATGATGAGCTTGCCTACCATCAAACATTACCCCTCTCTGAGAACGAACGGTTTATTGGAATATCTACAGACTACACACAAAGGACATATTGGATCTACTCAAATTTCAACATTTACGAAATAACAGTTGAAGATGAAGAGAAGGATATTTGGAAAGCACTGGTTGAAAACAACGAATATAAACAAGCTCTTTCTGTAACAAAAGATCCCACTATCAAGGATGTCATATATAGCAAGCAAGGTGACTATTTCTTCAACAATAAGGAGTATATTTTAGCTGCAAGAAGCTATGCACGTTCATCTAGATCGTTTGAGACAGTTTCTCTGAAATTTCTGGACCTTGCAGAAAACGATGGACTACTAGAGTACTTCATTACTAAGTTTGACATCCTGAGAAATGACACTAACTTTGATTTCAAAATGCAGCTTATTATGTTATCCTCGTGGGTTGTGGAACTGTTTATTGGAAAGCTCAATGACATCGACGACTTGTTATTGACTGAACAAGGATCTCATCTGGAAGAGACATCTTTACTGAAGACTTCCACAGAAAAAAGATTTCAAGAGTTCATTATCAACAACAAAGAGACTTTAGATAAGGATACAATATATGAGATCATTACCTCACACAATCGGCATTCCGAGTTGCTATACTATGCAAATCTTATTGGCGACTTCGATTTTGTCCTAGTTTACTGGATAAAGCTAGAGAACTGGACTGAGGCACTCAAAATACTCGAGAGAAACAATGACCCTGAGATAGTTTACAAATACTCTACTGTCCTGCTGGTTAATGCTCCTAAAATGACTGTGGATTCATGGCTGAGGATGTCGAATATAGACCCATCCAAGTTATTACCAGCCATATTATCGTATAACAAGGGTTGCAAAAAAGTTGCACAGCAACACCATCAAGGTATCAGGTATCTCAGTACTTTCATACAGAACAATGGCTCTAAAGATTCAATCGTTCATGATACACTCCTGTATCTACTGATCTCTAATGAGTCGAACAACGATGAGGACACTCTTCTTACCTACTTGGAGGAGCAAACAACAGGAATTTTTTACAACTCAGACTTTATTTTGAGACTTTGTCTAAGATATAGCAAGATAAAAGCTGCAATTTCAATCTATTCCAATCTTTCTTTTTATGAAGATGCTGTAAATTTGGCCTTAGAGAACAATCTAATCGATTTGGCAATGATTACAGCTGATAAACCAGATGATGACAAGATAAGAAAGTATCTGTGGTTGAAAATTGCGAAGAAACGTACTGCACTTTTGAGACCAAGCGAGAATGATAAAATGGCGGAGGAGGTCAATGTACTGCTGGAGAAATGTGAGCTATTGTCCATAAAGGATCTTCTACCATTACTTCCAGATTTCACCACTATTGATTGCCTCAAGGATAAAATATGCGAAGATTTAGAAAACTTTGGTACCCTTATCAACAGGCTGACCCTGGAGATGGATCAGTCTATCCAGATCAACAACAATATCACCAATGATTTGAGTAGATACAAAGAGAAATCATTGATCATTAAAAATGGTGAAGCATGTGCTCATTGTGAATTTCTCCTGACGACTAGAAAGTTTTTCGTATTTCCTTGCAACCATGCATTTCACTCTGATTGTCTGGTGAAGGAAATCCTTGACTCGAATGATTATGGAACCAAGAAGAGGCTGGAGTTTCTACAAAAGCAATATGTATCCAATAAAAACAAAAAACATGAGAAATTCATCAACGACTCCGAAGTGGATCAGCTACTGTGTAAGAGATGCCCTCTATGCTCAGATCTGAAGATAGACACTGTTGATGTTCCAATCAAACAAACTAAATCACGTAAAGATGACTGGGATATATAATTGAATCTCCATGCTTATCTAGATGTATAGTAATTCGCGAAATAATAGTACATTGATATTTATATTTACATAATGAATGTTCACAAATATCGGTGTTCTTGAGACAAAGATTAGTAGAAAACAGCGAGGGAAACTAGCAATCATGACAGAGGAGGATAAAAACACGGCAACAGAAAACATCATGGATGTTGATGTCGAGGATGAGGACATTTTCAACGATGATGTTGATGGAGGTGATGAGTTAAACCAAACTACTACAACAAATGGAGGTGAGAATCAAGCTGAAGAAGAGAGCAAAAAGACTTCTCTTCCAAAAGTAGTGGTCCCTGAACTGCCGGAGTTCACAAGAAAGGATAAGACCATGCAGGATATCCTTGAAATGATGGAAGATTTTGCACCAATAGTGAGTATAAATTTTGATAATAATATCAGCATGCTCCATCCATGCTCATGATAATATGGGCTTCAATTAACCGAGAGTACCAGATTCCTGATGCAGTAACAGACTACTATTTGGCAAAAAATGGCCTTGATTGTGATGACCTCAGAATGTACGTATGTTTCAGTCAACTAGATGTTGAATGTTCAGTCACATAACGACTCGTATACTAACATGGTGAATCTAGAAAAAGAATACTAGCCTTGGCTACCCAAAAATTCATCTCAGATATAGCTACAGATTCGTACGAATACTCAAGAATCAGGTCATCTTCCACAGTTTACAATTCAGCAAATCCTCAAGCAAGAGCTAAGGCACTTGTTGCTGGCGCTGCTGGTCAACAAACTACCTCATCAAACTCAGGTAATAGCTCCAAAAAAGTGGTTTTAACAATGGATGATTTGAGCAGTGCTCTAGCAGAGTACGGGTTGAACGTGAGTAGGCCAGAGTTCTATCGCTGAGCTTACTATGTTCTGTGTTTTAATGTATAATTAATGAGATTACTTCAAGAAAGACTCAAATGTAGTAAAACAAATAAAATGTTACAAATGATACATGGATAAGGTTATGATTGGTGTACTTTATTATGAATGGCATTAAAAAATAAACAGAATCCGAATGGTGATTCAGCTCAACAGAAACACAGTCTCATGAAGGAAAAAAATGAGTGTTTTCTTTGCTGGAAGCATGAACAACCATAGAGCTCTTGAACTCGTTCAGCTCGTGTCTGATTTGGTGGATACTTTGAGAATTAGAATTCAGCATCAGTGGTTGAGAGTGACGATCGTAGATTGTAGGAGAGTACGTTTGGTTGACAAAGATCTTGTTTGTGAATTCGACCTTCTTCTTCTGTGACATTTCAGAGTTGATTTTCTTCAGGATGGAAGAACAACGTTTATCCGAACGACTTGGTTCCTTCACTTGGGAGCTCAGTACTTCCATGTATTGATAGTACTTCTTTTCACTGATATCATCGTCATTATCTTTGATATTATTTGTTGAAGATCTCGACTTGATTGACCTGTTTGAGCGTATTGATTTCTTTCTTTCGATTGATTTGGATCTCATTCTCTTCCTTTCAGCTTCACCAAGATCTGGAGAGGCTAAGTCAGGAAATGCAGTTTCACCGAAATTGATTATTTTTTCAATCATCTCAAGATCATCAAAGGATATCACTTGATCTTCGTCTGATTCATAGTCAACAACTTTTATTTCAGGTAAATCCTTTGGGGAATTGTTAGCTTCTGTATCTAGATCATCAACTTTGGGTTTATCTTTTTTCACTGAGAGACCAGCAAAAATCGATGATAAGACTTCCTCTGTTGTGAAGTCATTTTTCTCTACATTTATCTTCTCGTCGTCTTCCAAAAAGGAAAACTCGTCCGATCTTTGATCACTGAGTTTTTTGGTATGAGTTTGAAAATCAATGTAATTATCTGTAATCGTTGATTTGTCTTTAACATCTATCTCAGATTCTATTTTCTGGTTGAATTTATGTGATTCTCTATGACTGAGGTGCTTTTGTTTAACTTCGATTTTATTTACACTTTTGGACTTCTTGAACAAACCAGAAAAAAATCGTTTCAAGACTGAATTCTTTCTTTGAGGTTCTAACACTTGGGACGGTTGGTTTGGTCGAAGGGCCTTTGTGGGCTGTGTGACTGATGTTGCTGTATTGAGAAAAGATTTGGATGCAGTAGTGATTGGATTAGTCGTTGGCTGAGAGGAATTATTCTTTGAATTATTCACTGGCTGTTGTGAGTTTTGAATAGCCACAATACCATGGGCACTATGTGGTCTTTTGGGACTTCGTGGGGGTATCTGAGGATCTGAACTCAACGTTGGAACGAGGGGTTTTGTGATGGGCAAGTTTTCCCTAAGAGTGACAGCATCATCATTGGAAAAGTTCTCATCAATCTTGGACAAAATTGGAGATGGGTCTGCCGAAGTGTTGGCATTTGTGGTATTGAGTTTACTCTCAAGCTGAACGGCATTTTGCGTCATTCCTGAGCTAGATTTGGTGTGATGGGATTGCAAACTCAGGTCATCGATGGATGATGGGGGAGTACTCTCATTCATACTTTCCGATCTTGAGTTTCGTGATGGGCTAGGGGAGGTAGAAGAGGACGTTGCAGATCTTGTGTGTTGATGGAAGCTGTCTTCTTGTCTTGTGAATATTGGTACGGCTAATACATTCGAAGTTGGTTGGTGTTGATGCGTTGAAGTGCTCGGGAACCCAGTAGGCACAGGAGATCTTATATCAACACTCGAGCTGCGTTGTTTGCTTCTTGGTATATACACTTCACCATTTGGAAATGTGAATGGCTGCGATGGTCTCGGATGCGGACGGTACCTTTGTTGGTACTCATTGCGGGTGGTGTTATGTATCAGTGTAGGGCCTGGTTGTATCTTGACGGACGTCAATGAGTGTTTTCTTGAAGAAGGGGCAAAGCCGAGATCGTGGGTATCAAAGGAGGTAAGATCGCTGGTGCTTGAAGACTGCATACTGTGGTATCTCGGGATTGAATTCATGCTGGCCGAGTGGGTCATTTTACTTGTTTTTGTCTGTGAGCTGGTAAAAGTCATTGGCATGCCTGCCTTTGGTGATCTGTATGACTTTTTCAACCGTCCTTCCAGAGAGAAGAGATCGCTAGTAGATGATCCCCTTGGTATAACCACATTCTTATTAGGGAAGTCTATCTGCGACGCGGATGAGAAGGACGAAAAGCTGGTCATTGAATTAGTTCTGCTCCCATTGGTGTTGGTTCGGTGCATGCCGTTGCTGGCCCCAGGCCTCAACGAGTGGTTATCTGACTGCTCGTTCATCCTGGACAGCGACAGGTACAATGCTTGCGATGTAGATTTTATTGGTCCTTATGAAACTCTGCCCGATTAACAAAACAATCTAATACTAACAGCTGAAGACTGAGTAGAAGCAGATACAATACTAACAGCAGCAATAATGGCGGTGACAATTGTCAACAACAGAGGCAGCAACAACCTATTTTTAAACAAAAAAAGTAACCGCTTACCAAATAACGATTATATCTGAAGAAAAAACAAAACTAGCTGAAAAGAGAATGTGTTGATGAAGTGAGTTCAAAATGCAACGAGTGTGTCTATTGCTTAGCCATGGAATCAGCTGCCGCTCTCAATCTTGTGCTTGTTGCACTTCATTTTCTGCACCAATGAAAAGGAAAGTTTTTGCACAAAGATGTATAGATGTGTGGCCTAACCGAACATGTCTAGTAAATTGCCTGCATTGTATATGGTACGAGACACACAAATGTACAGACCAGAAAGACAGATGACAGATGACAGATGATTGGTGAACAGCTGTACTGAGTGGTTCCAGTGGAAGCAGGGTCTAGTGTTGGACGGAAGAACTGTGGCGTGAATAGCGTTCCGGCGCAGATGTTTATTGTGTGTATATAGCCGGTATTTTCAGGTGGTTTGCTAAGTTACAGTTGTACGTATTTACGATCCGGACCAAGATCTGAGATCTGGTTGAAGTATTTGCTTACATTTTGAGCAGAAGGGTCTACAGAGAGCCGTGGTAACAAAAGGGATAACACTAACATGCTGTTCTATTACTGTTGCTGTTGCCCATCTCTAGATAATCTCTAGATTTCACGTCTATTTACAGGTTATGTATTAGTTTATATGCTTATGCTTTCTTTTTAATGCAAAGTGCTGTTTCTGGACAGCAGAGCCATATTACAGATATCACTTATTTCTTTGGCAGCCGCTTCATCACCAAGCTCAATAAGCTTCTGGTACAGTGGCTTCAGCACATAGAAAAGCCACTTGAACTGCTTCTGAGAAGTTTTGACAACGTGCACAGCATCGTACACAAGATCTAACTCCAACAGAGCTAGAACCATCTCATATGCAAATTTGTAGTCAAGCTCAGTTTTCACTTTTTGGGGAAGACTCTCATAAACAATCGTCTTTCTGTACTCTCCTCTTTCGGACCATGCCTTTTGACATAGTTCCAGGTCTTTGAATCTCTTACCAGCTGACAGCACAGTGAGGTAAATTTCTGAATTTCGCTCCATGCCAACATTCTTCTCCTTGATGAATCTCAACGCAGGCGTGTCCTTTATTTCCCCCTTCGTTTCCTCTTCTCCCTCTACGCCATCGATTATCACCCTCTTGTTCTCGATCTCCTTGTTTGGATACGTGAATGTTTCATAACGTTTGAGAAATTCGGCCTTGTCGTTATGTTCGACTGCAATACGTAGGAATGTCACCATGTTGGATGTGCATATACTTCGAGGGTTATGGAGTAGACAGTGTACCCAAACGGCATGAGATTCAGCTAGTATCTGTTCTTTTGTCAGAAGTCTTCTCATCGGAAGTAATGGCGGATATTGTTCTCTTTGTTTCATTAGCAGTGGGTCCTCAACGATGTTTTGATGCAGTCCGAGGAAGTCAACCAATGCAATTGTATTTCTTCTGATAAGGGCCATTTCTTTAAAGTGTAATATTTCCGGTGTTCTGTCAAATCTGAAATCCCTGTATGCCATAAACAGGTATACAGATGCTCTTGCCATCCCATAGCCTTCTTTCTTTGTCTGCAGCTCGTAGATCTTGAGGTATAGCGCTCTTGCGAGTTCCAAATCACCGTCTTTAGCAGCCAGTCGCAGCATTATTTCAAATGTGTCAATTGTAGGTTCCATCCTTAACTCGTTGATGGTAATAATGTATTGCCATCCCTTTAATATAGAGTGCTTACTCTTTGAGCAAATTTTAGCCAGTTTGTTAAGTGTGAAGACAGTAGGCTTCAACCCCTGATCTAGGAGTTCTTGATAAAGATCATTGGCTTTGTACAGGTCATTCTTTTTGTCTGCCAGCTCAATCATCGTGTTATATGTCTCAATATCCGGTTTCGTTTTGATAGAGCGGAACTTCATCATTTGAAAAACCTCTTCTCCCTGTGGATAGTCACCTAGAGTAACACACAACTTCAAGACATTCGTGTAGATAACCACACTAGGTTCAAGACCTTGGTCATACATCTTTTGTAGTGTTTTATTGATGCTTTTTATATCATTTGATTTGGAGTAGGCCTTGATCAGATGTCCAAACATGTATTTGTTGACCCCATCACCATTTGCAACAACTTTGTCAAAGATCGCTTGAACTTCAGCAGGCTTGTTGTTCTCTGCTAGATGTTTCATCAAAAAATCTGTAATCGCTCCATTATGAGGTATAGATGCACTCTCCAGCATTTCTTTGACTTGATCAACACTGTTCAAATCCAACTTTCCCACTGGTATCTGCTGAAGAAACATACCCACTGTTTCAGCTGATAATTCCACAAATCCTCCCTTCTCATCATGCAGTTCTTGTACAATTCTTTTCCAGTTCTGATTTTCTTTAGAGACGATATGTTTGACCGAGTCGCCTATTCTGTCCAGAAGCTCAGGTGGCAATGATATACCTCTTGCTGGCGTATCAAACAGCACAACATGTGTGTCTCCACTAGGGAGTAACCTATCTCGGTTGATCAAATCCTCACCCAAAAGCTCGGTATACAGTTCATCCACAGTCTCATCATCTGCTGGTTTTTCGGCATCCTTCACCTCTGACTTCACCTTTTCTTCTTCGTCTTTCTGCAGCTTCAACTTTAAGCTTCTTGTCAGATTTTGTAGCTCATTAATTTTCCTTGTGATCTCTCTTTCTTTAGCTTGTAACTGGATATCTTCGTATGGCGTTCTCTTTGGTTTGGTTCTTTGTCTAGAAGATGTTCTTTTCGAGCTTTTGGAAGGCAATATCACCACTGTCCGCACTTGCTGTTTAGCACGGGAGTATGCACTCCACAACCGTACTCTTCGAACAAGTCCTGCACTTGATATGTTCATTAAACGTGCAACTGACTTGTACAAATCACTTCTAAGTACTCTTCTGTTATGTATGGAAAGTGAAAAATATTAAAAAAAAAAATCAAGCTCATCGTACTCGAAAATTACTGAATGCGGATAACACTCAACCATCCAATAGTTTGAGCTGGAACAAGGAGATTGCTGGCAACACACGACTACAAGTGACAGATAACGGAAAGAGAATAGACTGAAATACATCCTTAGCTTGCAAGGGATTCTATGGTCTACAACTGCATTTGGTTGTTTGATTTCATCAAGTAGTGGGAGGCTAAGGCTCTTGCTGCTTTTTTTGTGTCAAATCAAAAGAAATGATCGTCTAATAACGGACGATGTGAAGGGAATGAATCGCAACTGCTCTGTTTCATTTAAGGTATATTGAAGTACGATGCGCCTTCCCACTGTGCAACTTAAGGCTGTGACAGCCTATCAATCATCCATATAGGGAAACTCATACTATGATGCCGTTAACCCAAAACCTACGGGAAGCGGACACAAGTTCACGACCAACTCACTTAGACACCATCCGAAGGGAAATTCTGCCACTTATATTCTCTCAGTTGCCCGTTCAGACTCGCTATACTAGATAATCTAATCTCTTCTTGGAGAGGTGAAACTGGTGATGTGTCCCGTAACGTTACAGATTTACTAGCTGCAGCTCTGATTTGAGGCATTAGTTCGAATTGAATGGAAATTTTAGCTTGATGTGTCGACTGTTTCAGATGTGAAGATATGATATGTCAAGATTCACATATTTAAGCTAGTGAAGATTTCTTTCTTTAAAGGAATTTGAAGTGCTCATAGACTACAAACAATTATGGGCCAAAAGAAAATCACATTCAACATATCAACATCTTTTGAAGTACAACAATTGCTTGGGGAGGGTGCATATGGTGTTGTATGTCTTGCAGCACATAAGCCAACAGGAACCAAAGTTGCAATAAAGAAGATTCAACCTTTCGAAAGATCGTTGTTCTGCGTTAGGACTCTGAGGGAGATCAAGCTGTTAAAACACTTTAAGCATGAAAATATCATCTCTATCTTTGACATTCAAAAGCCGAAAAGTTTCGACGAATTCAACGAGGTTTACATCATTCAGGAGCTCATGCAGACGGATCTGCACAGAGCCATCTCTACTCAAAATCTGACGGATGATCATGCGCAATATTTCATATATCAAATCCTTCGTGGACTGAAAGCGCTGCACAGTGCGAATGTCATCCACAGAGACTTGAAGCCTTCAAATCTACTATTGAATTCTAACTGTGACCTGAAAATATGCGATTTTGGTCTTGCTAGAATCGATGATAAGAAAAACGGACAAAGCACGTCGTCACCCGAAACGAAGGTTAGCATGATGACGGAATATGTTGCTACCAGATGGTACAGAGCACCAGAAATCATGCTCACTGCATCAAAGTACACCACTGCCATTGACGTGTGGTCTGTTGGGTGCATACTGGCTGAAATACTTCTAGGACAGCCACTGTTTCCGGGGAAGGACTACAGACATCAACTAATTTTAATTTTCCAGGTTCTGGGATCGCCAATTGGCGATGATTACCAAACAATCAAGTCCAGAAGGGCAAGAGAGTACATCAGATCACTGCCCTTCTACAGGCAGGTTCCCTTCCAGAAGGTTTTTCCCTACGCAAACCCACTTGCACTGGATCTGCTGACAAGGATGCTAGCGTTCGATCCTAGAAAAAGAATAACGGTCCAAGAGGCATTGGAACACCCGTATCTGACAAGCTACCATGATCCAAACGATGAGCCTGATGCGCCACCTATTCCAGATGACTTTTTTGAGTTTGACCAGGTAAAGGATCAACTAAGCATTCCTGAGCTAAAGTACATGTTGTACGACGAGATTGTTCATAAGGGAAGACAACCTAACTAGCTAGGATTCCTGCACTGCGAGCATTGTATATACTGAAATGACATGACTTATGCTTCTCAGTGACTGTAGCAAGCAGGTGCTGATAACACCGCATACTTGATCCTTAGTTGGCGAGTTGACACAAAAACCAAATTATAAAAGTTCCAGGTTAACGTTTGGTATGTATGGCCCGCTAGACTAGTTCTATAGAAACATTATTGACGTCACACTTATACCCACCATCATTTACAGTCAGCCAAACATTAATATACCTGCAATTCCGTTGAATGTCAGTTTCACGGGCGGCTTTCAATTGTTCCCACATCTAGGCCAATATCGATATCACTCCATCCAAAAATAGTGATCTCTAAAAATAAGAGAGAAATGGTCCCTAGCAGGATCGAACTGCTGATCTTGGCGTTATTAGCACCACGCCTTAACCAACTGGGCCAAGGGACCGTTTTCTGTTGTTCAAGACCAGTTATTCATTGACAGTATAAAATCATATGCCAGCACCTTGATTCGCTAATAAAACCTTGCTGGTAGACTCTTTCCTTACCAATACCGTAAAAATATACTTCTTCATACTGCTGCTAGACAATCCCACGCTATTACTGCCATGGATTACCTCCCCTATGTGTCTGGGTGTACGAAAAGAAATCCATCAGCTATTACATCATCTGCCATTTTCCCTGGTTGTTTGTTTTGTGACACTTTAGTTTCTTTTTTTCCACATAATATATAACGAGACAGTATTTAGCAATCATTTGCTTCCCCAGATTATTTGTTTAGGAAGATAACACAAGACAAAAATGACTATTGACAACTTGAATAGATCACAGTAAGTAAACGTTATTCATTATTGGCGCGAGTCAACGGGATATAGGATGGGGATGGCATTGTTTTGGGTTAAAGATAAGGAATTCAAATGCGTTTTCACCCTTGTTCTATATTTACATTGCATGCCAATACAAAGATTCCAAGGATTTTTTGTACTGACAAGTCTTGTGCTAGCTCGATTAGTAGGCAGAAGTCACTTCGGAGAGACCAGCCCAATCTCCTTTCCAGATACCAGTTTTTACCAGCAAAGATCACAGTGAAGTGAGTATTTTATATTAATCCCTACAGAACTCCTCCCCAGTTTCTTTCTCTCCTCTTTACAGAGGAAGATTCCTGGAGGATTTCAATGAAACTGATTTATCATGTGTACTAACAGATATCAACTCAAGTCACTGGCAGCTACGCGATTTGATTCACCCATCTTCAAAAGATAGAGGAGAGATTTTGTACACATATGATGACACAATAAAGGCTATAGACAGAAGAACAGAAAAGATCACAACAGTGTCAAAGCTCGATTTTCATCCCCGTTGCTTCAGCGAAAAAGACGGAAATATTGTCAGCGGTGGTGTTGTTGGCTCGATGAACTCGAACAATCCGGGTATGAATATAGCAAATACTATTGGCGGAACAGGCTTGAATTGGAGGGGTTTGTTCTCCTTCATCAATCGAGACACACAAGTCTCCTCTACAATAAGATTGGGCTCATATATCAATAATTGTGTGACCATCAATAAAATTTCAGACAACCAGTACGGGTCATATGTTTGCAACAACGATATGTCCTTATATCGCACTGGAATTAACAACTCAACAATCTCTGTATTAGACTCCATCAGCTTGGATTTCCCCTTGAATCACTCGGCTTTGTCAGATGACCAAAAGACTTTAGTTGCCACAGGTGATTGCTCCTGTATCTACTTACTTCATCCTGACCAGGACGGTTCCCACAGACTCAAGAGTGATAACACCATAGAAACTGACTGTGACTCGGGTTTCTCGACATCTTTCGATAGTTCTGGGCTTCATTTCGCAACTTGTTTCCAGGATGGAACTTGCTTGATATATGATACCAGATATCACTCAAAAGGGCCATTACACAAGATATATTCAACTAGAAGAAACACAGCCAACGGTGCGTTTAGATGCGTCAAATATTCTAGAGGGACTGACGACTTGCTAATAATAAGTGAACATGTTGGAAGAGTACATGTAATTGACACGAGAGATTTTAAAAATCATCAAATCCTAATGTTACCTATGAATTCACTGACTCCAAGATCAACAGAATCCAGCTCTGCTTCGTTGAGCAACCTAGCTAGTTACTCATCAACAATGGATTCTTCCGTCTTCTCACCGAGAATCGTCAACAACAATGATGTCCTGGACTACGAAGGTAGTTTCAATCCTAGTATTGAAAGCAATGGCTTTGCAAACAGGAATCACAATTCCAGAAGCCTCACAAACTTCAATATCTTGTACGCTCTGAGTCAAGATTCGCCAAATACAAGATCCTTGCTCTCGTCGTCAGACTCTTTAATAAATGATATCCCACTTTCGATTTCCAACTCTCAACAGCCACGAAACAGTGAATCAAGCTTACCAGGCACTGAGTATGACTACTGTGATAAGGAAATCAGTGGAATCGATTGGTACGAAGATGATTATGGTTCACATATTGTCATTGGTTGTGATCGAGGATTGATTAATTGGGATATCAACTCCTGGAGTAGAAGGTCCTTTCCATCTTTTAGTTTGGCTTGACAGCTGTGGAATACTGTCTAGCTTTATGTTTATGCTGCACATGTTTTATTGACTAATGACATTATTATATATCGATATACAATAACCAATCGTAGTAATGTTTAATAGATCACAGGGTATAGCTATATGAAATTCAATTAACAGTAGGATGATTCACAAATTGGATCATAAGATGAAAGTTTAATCAACAAGATCGGCAGTCTCTGGTTGAGAAATGCTCAATTCTTGAATTTTTGGCTGTTGGACTTCATTTGAGTGTTGATTCTCTCCATTTTCTTCATTCATTTGGGTCTCATACTGCTTTCTTAGTTCTTTCCAATCATCTTCATTTTCAAGGACAGCTTGAACACCAATCACTTGACATTTTTCGAATACTTCCAAGATTTCCTCGGCTTCTTTTATTGGAATATCGTTGAAAACCTTATTTACTTCATCTAGGCTTCCTGTCTTCAGAGCTTCTTGCATTGCTGATGGTAGGGTTTTGAATATTTTACATCTTTCAACCTCTTCTGGATCAGTTGAGTTTTCATCCGGCAGATTGACCACCAGTTCAGAATCATCATCAAGACTTTTCAACTGAATGGCCTCAACACCATCTTCTGTCGCTCCCTGTTCTTGAGAGATCACTTCACAACGTTGCTTGATGTGTTCGAAAGTTCTGTTCACTTCCGATTGAAATGCTTCTAAAGCAGGGTTACTGCTACCTGTGAACATCTTCCCTAATAACTGATCAACAATGATTCCAATTTCGTTTGGGTGATGTGTACGTTTGAATTCAATTATATCGTAAATGTATTGTAGCAACGTTGAAAGGTAAATGATCTGTTTTGTTCGATTCGAATTGAGCTCGAGTTGGGAATCAAACGCTTTCATCAATAATGAGTCCTTCTGCTGAGGATTAATTATGTGTGTGTGACTTTTCAAGAATGTTTTAATCTTATTAATATCATTTGTTGGAAGATGAGAATATGTTATTGTATCTGGATGAAGCTCCTCCAATTCATTGTCTTGTGGTGATTTTTTTTGTTGCACCAAGTTACTTGAGCTTGAAGCAACTGTAGTTCCTGAATCAGGTGTAGGTTTTGTTACAGATTGATGAGACTTGCTTTCGGTAAATTTAGTATCAGCAGGGGAAGCCAATGTAGTTGCTCTAGAAGTTGATTTATCACTTGAAGCTGTGACTGTATTGGATGGTGAAGCTGCTGCAGGGACTGACTCACTAGACTTTGAGCTGCTCTTATTCAAAAAAGAACGGTCCCATCCAGTATGTATGTCTTCTGAAGAGATTTGCAACTCACGTTCTTTCAACAACGTTCTCAACTTTTCTTTGTGATTGAATAACACTTCATCAATTTTCTTTCTGTGAGCGAGCATTTCCTTTCTCAAGTTTTCACCGTTGTTTGGGTCCTGCTTAGCCTTCTCTAAGTTTTCCTTTAACTGGATGAAAAGATCTTCAATCATCTCGTTATGTGTTGGAGAGTCTGGTTCAACGCCATCGGGTTTTGACTCTGCGTCAAAATGAACTCTCAAATACTCTTTAACACCTTCGAAGTCCCCAAGTTTGTCATCATCGAGGTCTTGCAGCAACTGATCTACTCTGCGATTCAGTTCCTCGTACATTGGAATCTGTGTCTCTAAATTTTGAATATCCTGATTTCTTTGCATTCTTTTTTGGTGTATATCCTGTTGTTTCCAACGAATAAAAGAACGCTTATCAACATTTGGGTGAACCTCAATATCAGAGTCATCCGATAACTCAAGTCTATCCCACTTAGAATAATCAATTGCCATGTTCCACAATAATTACACTAAAATATAACTATCAACTACGATTATAGTAATATTGAAAGGATATTAATCAGTTAAGAATAGAAAAAATAAATGTTCCATAGAATGACCATCGGTCTCGTAACCATCCGATGCTAAAGCGAACCCGAGTCTGATGGTATGCTAGAGGTCGTTATATAGAGCTTCAGACCAGTCAAGAACCCTTTCTTCCAAAGTGAGATACTTTTCTCTATGGATTTCTGACAGTCTGTTTTTCCCTGATGGCTGAGCAGTGCTGCTGCTAGTGGACAAAAACAAACTTGTACCCTGCCATGGACCAAGTGAGACAATAGATTCCACTGACAAGGAATGCTTGTCAGCAAGTTGCTTGAGGATAGAAGATTTGACTCCTGGAAGGTGTGATACACCTCCTGTGAATATGATTCTCTTAGAAAGAGGTCGACGAAGGTCAATCGGCAGCTCTTTCTTGACGAGCTTTGAAATGATACAATCAACCATTCTAGTGTCTTCATCTGAGTCCAGTATGTCACCAAATAGAACACGTTCTATCGCCATGTATCTGAACTTTTTGGGTATTGCTATACCATTGAAGGAGAACGTCTCATCGTTACCGGTACTGTCATTGTTTCTGTTCATGTTGTCGTTCTCATCGTTTGCATCACTATCGTTTCTTCCTAGTCGACAGTACCCGGTCTCTATGATAAATCGTTCTATGAACTCAAAGTCTAAGGGAATATTGCCTGATTCTTCAAATATTCTGCGAACTTCTTGGTGAATTAGACTTCCTGACCTCACCGTACTTCTCGAGTGTTTGTACATCGTTCTAAGGTCAAATACAGGTGTCACGACCGTCGAATTCCATCCTAGATCAACCACAAGCGCGCATTTCGAACCGGAGCCAACACAAGACATAACACACTCTGGCACAAATGACAGAGATAAGCAGTGGAGGTTATAGAGACACACCTTCGTTAGGATTTCCTTGTACTGTATGGGCAGATATAAGGGTTCTGTTAGCGTGATTTTGCACCTTTTTGGATCAACAAGCAATTGCTGAGTCAGAAGATCGTACAAGATCTTTTCCATGGTGAATTCGAGCTCCACGAGATCGCAATCGGTTGTTGAGTAGTTCCACAGAATCTCATCATCAACGTTATCGTTACTTGTGGTTATCTTTTTGAGGTTAAACTTGTTTGTTCTCTTCATTAAGACCGGTGCTGGATCTCCTGCATATCCAGCAACTATGAACCTTGACCCAATACCTAGCACAATATGTCGACTTGCCATCCTTTTTGTCCCTCCATTCTCTGTTTATCTATGTATATGTGTGTTTCCCGTATTAAAATATATATGTTATATAATATAAAAAACCGGAATGTTGTTAAATGTAAGTTAATGTGAATCCTTATATTAATCAGTAGTTAGAGTCAAAGCTTGTCCTCAAAAATGGGTGCTATTGTATCTCTCCCAGTGCAGATGGCGGGAACATGGGCTGCCAGCTGTTGTGGCTCCATGTGTTTCTCATTGTGTTCCAAGTCATGCAAATCAATTGGATCCAGTTTCTCTACTAGGTTGACATATGCCTTTCTGTTTCTGGTAAATGCCATAATATCATGGATGATGATGTCTCACTTCGTGTACAGTAAGATTGAGAAGTTGCTCAACGGTCAATGTGCTGGAGTGGAGTGCGGGTTTTTCGCAATCCATAAGCTGAACTTCGCCTTGGGGCTGTTACATATTCTATTGGCATTTATGTTGATAGGAGTTCATTCAACAACCAATCCAAGGTCTAAGATTCAAAACAGCTTTTGGGTACCAAAGATACTATTGTGGGCTTTGTTAGTTGTTGTTGCGTTCTTGATTCCTGATAAATTCTATCTTTTTTGGTCCACCTACATATCTGTCTTTTGTGGAACGGTATTCCTGTTCATTGGCTTGATACTCTTGGTGGACTTTGCTCATGAATGGGCAGAAACTTGCATAGAGCATGTTGAGGAGGAGGATGAGTATTCCTCATTGTGGAAAAACTTCTTGATTGGGGGTACCTCTATCATGTACCTTGGCTCCATAGCAATGAGCGTCTTGACTTTTGTGTTCTTTTGCAATAAGGGTTGCTCAATGAATCAAGCAGCTGGTATAGTCAATGTGATACTCTCTTTCATTGTATCAATTGCCTCTGTTAACCCGACCATTCAAGAATATAACCCTAATTGCGGGTTGGCTCAATCAGCAGTTGTTTCAGTATACTGTACTTATTTGACCTTGTCGGCTGTGGCCTCAGAGCCAGATGACAAACAATGCAACCCATTGATCAGATCACGAGGAACAAGAACTGCAAGTATTGTTCTTGGTGCAATCTTTACGCTTATTTCAATTGCTTACACAACAACCAGAGCTGCTGCAAACTCCGCATTCAATAAAAGTGGCAATAGTGGATCTATTGCTATCAACTATGAGGAACCGATATCCAACAACGAGGAAAACATCATCACCAACCAGCCATCAGCAAGAAATGAAATGAGACTTCAAGCAATTAGAGAAGCAGTCGCTGTTGGTACATTACCAGAAAGTGCCTTGACCGATCAAAGCTGGCTCTACGATGATGATGAGGAAGATGAAGAGCGTGTCACTACGAAATATAACTATGTCTTGTTTCATGTTATATTCTTTCTAGCGACTCAATGGATTGCAATTTTGTTGACTATGAATGTTGATCAAAATGATTTTGGTGATTTTGTTCCTGTTGGAAGAACTTACTTTTACTCATGGGTCAAGATTGTTAGTGCCTGGATCTGTTACCTAATTTATGGTTGGTCTCTTGTTGCGCCTGTTCTCATGCCTGAAAGATTCGGATATTGAAATAAGGACTGTCATCTAATCATATGAAGCTTTCATTCAACTGTTGGAATCAGTTATTCCTCCTTCACCGATGGTGTAAACACTTTCAGATTCTGGCATATCTGGCGAATCCATTAATTTTGCAACTCTTTCATCGCCTCTACCTTTTCTTTACGTGAAATGTCAGTACTTTGGTTCAATCTGTAAATTGAGTGCACACATACCTCAACAAAATTCTTGTGGCACTTGCATGGGCAAGAACATGTCCACCAACTCTGATCGCTGTTAGTATCTAGATATACTGTGTTTTGGATATTGTGGATGTTTGAAGCTTACGGTTTTCTACCATCAGCAGCAGCAAATAGTGCAGAGGCTCCTGGGTCTGATTGCACTTGATTTGTCATGAATACTGCTACATTGAAGTCTTCTGCAATTCTGTTCAACTTTGCCAAATGTTGATTCAATTTCTGCTGGCGCTCATTCAATTCTCCTCTTCCTGAGTACTGTATTAAAGGTTCAAGTGTTAGTTTGATTGCTTATCCTAGGTGAAATAATCCTGGGTATGTCAGTGGTTTTCCTTACATCTACTCTGAAATTGGCCATGATTGAATCAATGATGAGTAATCTATATTGACCGGTTGCCAACTCCTCGCCTAAGTTTTCAAGTAGTTCACATTGATGTTCACTATTCAACGCTCTAGCATAAGTTATATTTTCAAGACATGTATCAGGATCAACACCGTGCTTTTCTGCAATTGACCTTATTCTATATACACAATTTGTTAGTTTGATGTAGGTAGAGAAAGTATATGATGTTCACTTACCTGTCTGGACGGAATGTCCCTTCTGTATCGATATAGGCAGCTTTTCCTTCTGCTCCTCCGAGTGACTTTATCGCAGGTCAGTAATTCAGTGCCATCAGAGATAGCGAAACACAATACTCACTTTTGGAAGCTGAACTGTGACACACAAGGTATGTGCCATTTGAGTTTTTCCACATCTAAATTCACCAAACACCTCGCTTATACTCATGGTCATGATACCTCCACCTAACGCGCTGTCAAGACTCTTTGACCCTGTTGAGATTGCCATAACACGACTTCTTAGATCTGCTTGAACTGTGCCAGATACGAATCCCACGCTCTGTAGAGAATATGTCAGTATAATAGTAACATTTTTGCTTTCTTTTTGTCTAAGGAACTCAAACTCACTATCAATTTACCTGCCGCCTCTTTGATCTTTTCCACTTTGACCTCGCTGAGACCACGAATCTTGCAAAGATTCCTTCTCGTAGTAGAAATCACCGTCTATTTCATAGCCGCCGTTAGTACGTTTCTCTCTACCGCACTATTTCTTTCTTCGAGCTGAACTACTTACAGACACAGTACAGATCCCAGCTGCTCTTAACTTCTGGATATCACTTGCGTTAACGCCTTGACTCTGCAACTCGTCGACTGAGACTATGGTACTTTCTTCTACTGTCATTTTAACGTCTTACCGCTGAATATAACAAATGTAAACTCGTTATAAACAGATGGTGATTTCTCATTCTTTATATACCCAACCACTAAAAATTAGCCGCTGAACAAAATCTATATATTTACAAGCACAGATCCACTTTTCTTCACTTCACAATGAGAAGACCCTTTTGTTGATCACGTTCCAGTTCAGGTTGTCCCAGCACTTTTCTATGAACTGCTGTCTTCCATTGATGCCAAAATCCTGAAGATAGGCAAAATCCCACAAGTTGAATGCGATTAAAGGGAGGTGGGCATCATCAGCAGCGGCATGTTCTTCTCTCTTCACAAGGTCCTTGTAGTTCTCAAGAGAAATAGGGCCATTGAGATCCATGTCCAGTTTGGCTTTGGTGAAAGGTGAACCTGCGTTGTTCAAACTGACGACTTTGAGAGCCTTATTACCGTCTTCGACCACAAATACCCAACCTTGGCCTACAATATTGTCGGCCTGTTCAAGAATTTTCTCTTTTAGTCCTTCTAGAGAGCCAAAGTGCTGATTGATACGGCTTTCTAATGTTCTAGATGGTTGAGTTTTAGTTGTGGTATCTTCTGAGAACTGTTGAAAAAAAAAGTGGTTGTTGAAGGCCTGACTAGCAGTGTTGAACACTCTCTGTCTAGTGTGGTCGGCTTGACTCATTAGTGTGATCGCCAAAGGGTGTCTTGTTTCATCTGGAGTTCCTACTGTTAAAATGTTCAACTCATTGGTGAGATGTTGTTGGTGTTGGGTCCAGGCAATAGAAAACCCTGCCGGACTGTAAGGTCCAATCACGGCATCAGCTGTTTGTGTGAGCTTAGGCACAGTGTGAAGTGCACGTCTGAAAGAAAGTCTGAGCATTATGCTATGATACAGATTTCAATGTTATTCAAAATGTTGGTTCTATTTCTGAAAATTTTTGTTTTGTTCACGAAACTTCTTTTTCCTCCACCATTTATTTTAGTATATCATTTGAGCTACTTTGTGCCACTTTCAGTATAAACTCAGTGTCAATGTCCTTCTCAAGACCATTGATTAGAACTCACTTTTCAAATAATGCACTACGTCACTACTCACCACTACCCAGAAACTTGCCTCCTAGGGCAAACTCAAGAGCACAAAGACTTCAACAATTGAAGCAAACGCTTTTCGAGAACCAGAAAGTTAATCAGCAACCAACCATTGATACCTATGATGCTTCCAACATCCCATACATATTAACACAACCGACCATTGTTCTTGAACGGCAGATTGAAATAATGAATGTTGCATTTGGATTCGAGCAAAGAAATAACTATGCTATTTTATCCCCTGAAGGTAATCCCTTAGGCTCCATGTTGGAAAGAGACACCGGCTTTCTTGCAGTAATGCTACGGCAAATTTACAGACTGCACCGTCCATTTCATGTTGATGTTTTTGATCATACAGGGGAGCTAGTGTTGACAATCAAGAGAAGTTTCAGCATCATCAATTCGCATATACAGGTGATATGTAATCACGAAGTAATTGGTGAGTCTGTGCAAAGATGGCATTTATGGAGAAGAAGATATGATTTATTCGTGAAAAGCGATAATTTAACTTCCCGTAAGATGGGAGATGACAGTGTGTTTGTTCAATTTGGTGAAATTGACTCACCATTCTTAGCTTTCGATTTCCCTGTGCGTGATGAAGAGGGAAACGTTCTTGCTGCAATCGACAGAAACTGGGTAGGTCTAGCTAGAGAAATGTTCACAGATTCAGGTGTCTACGTAATTAGAATGGACCCCGATGCTGAAGATCGCTCAAGACAGGGAATTCGTGATCTTTTTGATAATGTTAAGGGCAAACATTTGGGCTGGAAAGAAAGAGCTGTTCTTCTGGCTAATGCTGTAAGTATCGATTTTGATTACTTCTCGAGACATAGTGGAAGAACACCAGTCGCTTACTACGAATGATCCCAATCCCTATGCTGTTATAATGAACTGAACGTATTTGAATACTCCTGTATATGATAATCCTGTTATATTATCTGTCTCAGGCATGTTCTGTGTAAATGTTTTATTCATTTGATTTTTTTTTCAGTATATTGTAAGAAATGACATGTTTCTAACCAAGAATAATGCATGTTGCAAGTTCCCGATACAACAATGCAAACACTCGAGCTGAAAGCCCATAGAAGGTATCTGTCATACTTCTTGAGCGTACTTCCGACACGATTACAGCATCAAGACTCAAACAAACTAATGTTGCTGTACTTTACAGTTTGTGGGCTCACTTTAATGGGACATCAATTCACTAAAATGGAGAAGAAGGAGTTAATAGAGTTTGTTTATATGCATAAAGTTGACGACAGAGGGTTTAGGGGGAGCCTGTCACACACTATATCTGATGGTAGCCATAATCCTTACGATCCACCGACATTGCCTTCCCTTTATTCTGCCCTTTGTATACTCCACACATTAGGAGATGATTTTGGCCAGCTGAACAAAAATACGATCATGATGTATGTTGGCTCATGTCAACAAGAAGACGGATCGTTTTCATCTTTTGTCAATGCTGATGGTAAGCCACTTGGGGATGGTGACCTAAGACAGTGCTATCTGGCAAGCTCTGTGAGACGGTATCTTGAGTATGATAATGAGCAAAAAGACAAAGAAGTAGGTTTTGATGTTGGGAAAATGGAGAGATATATTCTTGATCAAATCCAATACGATGGAGGGTTAGGAAATTATGAATCACATGCTGGGCTGACATTCTGTGGACTTGCTGCGTTGAAACTAATAGACAACAAGTCGTTGAATAAAGAGCATTGGCAAAAGACTATAGAGTGGCTAGTGCACAGACAAATATCATATGGACCTTATAATTCAGAATTGCTTAAATATGAGTTTTGTGATGAATCTGACGAAGGTTCTTTCAACGGTAGGGAGAATAAATTTGGTGACACATGTTATGCTTTCTGGGTTGTTGGTTCGCTGACAATACTTGGAGCTGAATCATTAATTAACAAACAAAAGCTGAAAAGTAGTCTACTAGAAACAGCCCAACACGCCAGGGGTGGTTTTGGAAAGACAGAAATTGATGATCCAGACCCATTCCACACTTACCTTGGTATATGTGCTCTGTCTCTTCTGGAGGATGATGAGCTACAACTTAGACAACTTGATTCCTTACTAGTTGTCCCCAAATAGAGTTACAGCCAGACTCTGATGATTCAGATATAGACATAATATATACAAGAGGGTAGTTGTTTCTTCATATGCTGCTATTGAACAGCTCCGTACTTTTTATACTTGATCATAACATCATGAGAAAGAATTCATACAACAAGACAAAACGGCATCATCAACTTAACTTGCTCGTAGCCTCACTCCCCAGATCACTAACAGCTGGTTTTCTAACAACTGATTTTACTATTTCTTCATATATTCCCCAAGCAATACCAGCACTCATGCCTTTTCTAGCAAGTCTCAAACCAAGCCCATCGAAAAGACTTCTCCATCCCTCCTCAGTGACTAACTTGACTAGACTTGTTCTAAAGTTGTGAAATTGGGTTGGCTGAAGTTGCATACGAGTTTTGATGGTATCAAACGGAGCTGTTAACGTTGTTGCCAACGATGCGGACATGAGGGCCGCACTTGAGTTGATTAAAGCTGAGGTGGATATGTTCAGTTGGGCCTTTTTTTTGGTAGACCCTGCCCCAATGACAGTAACTGGCACCAATGCAGCCAAGGTCACCTTCCACCATTCGTATAGACCGACATAGAGCCCAGCGTATGGCGCATCCCTCGCAATAGTTGCACCAGCACCTCTAACAAATCCAGACAATCCCTCTTTGAGGTATATATCCCGAATAGCCTGAGACAGGGAAGTGTAATGATACAGTGTGGATTCAAACCTAACCTTTATGATAGTTATTGGCATTGTGATGTACCCTACCAATCCTCTGGTGAGAAATCCAGTCAAAAGGTTCAGTTCTGTGGAGAGCTTTGGTAATGCGGATGAAGTGACTGCTGCGTTTGTGGAAACTCCAGCCTGTCTTTTTGCCAACGTGCTTCTAAAAAGATTCAAAGTGGAGAGGTACAACGCACTTCCCACACTTGTTCTTATGGCAGAGGGCAAAGTACCTCTCCATAGAGACTTCAGGGAATCTAATTGCTTTATGGTTGATGTCAGTGTCATTTGATGATGTTGCTGAAGCCTTGTTTTCAGCAGGTCAAACGGCTGGAGTATTACGCTCGAGGTAAGGCCTCCAAAGAAGCCCCCGATCAAGTGTGAGGTCTGTTTAGACTCCATACCCGTATGTGGCTAATGGTTGTGACTAATGTAATGAGTCTCGTGTATTTAATGTGTTTTAAGTAAGGACAAATTTGGATTAAAAACCTCGGTGAATGATACGATGAGATGAGATGAGCAAGCTATGAGAAACAAAGAAAAGCCGCATAATTCACGTCAACAGCTCATCCAGACTGATACGACTAATTGAGGGAACTATTTCAGATTCAGACACCACGCAGATTGCAACGTCGTTGAGCTCTGTCAAATAGACATGGAGGCTCTCTTGTAAAACATCATCTACATATATGTCCGTGGTATACCACTTGAGGTCGAGCAGTTGCTCACCATTTAACATCCACTGGCTACGGTTCCAGTGGCTCGCACCTGTTAGCTTTACCCTCCTCAGTGGGAGCCTGAACCTCACAGCCTTCATGTCATAGTTAATTCCTCGGCCGGTGTATTTCCCATAAGCCTCTTTCATGGCCCACACCCACTGGAATGGTTCTTTTACAGACCACTCTCCTTTTCCTGTGCACATGTTTACACCGACACTCATGTAGTCAAATTCTTCAGCATGCAGAATATCTTTATAATCTTCTATGCTCTCGCCCCTACTTCTCGACAAATCCAATCCAATATCTGTGGTATCATCACTAAGCACCATCCCACAAACTTCTTTCTCGTTGCTCATGCTGAAGGCCACTCTGGTTGACGAACTGCCACCATCTGCTTTCAATCGAGGCTTGCCAAACTTTCCAGTCTCTATCACTGGGTGCAACACCCCAGTGACCTTTTTCAACGTATATTCTTGAAGCAAAGCACTACAAAGAGCCAGCTTCGCATCAGTATGAAATTTTTTCCTTATAATTCGGGCCTGCTGCTCAAACGAAAGAAGTCGCAGTACTGTTTCAAATCTAAACACATCGTCCAACACATTCTCATCATCATAAAAGAGCAAGAGCTGTGATGAACGCATTTACTGCTTTGACCGAGGCCCAATAGATTTATAGCATACAAGTATTTTTCAGTGTGGAGAGAAATGAAAAAAAGTGAAAAGAATGGAGATAAGACAGTTGATGCTCTCATAGTCAAGAATAGAAAGACAGATTTTGCTCAGAGAAATGTCTCGCGAGGAGCTCATTAACAACGCAATCGCATTCTTAAAGGACCCACAAGTGGCAGGGGCTGCTTTGGAGAAGAAGATCGAATTCTTGGAGAGCAAGGGGTTGACTAAGGCAGAGATTGATGAAGCTTTGAGAAAGGGAGAAGAGTCAGCACCAGCACAAGGCGAGGCTCAAAGCAGCGCCCCTAGCTCTCCAGGATCATCAGTAGGACCTCACGTTGCCCATGTCCCGCAGTACCATGCGGTTCCAGTTGCTCCACCGTTGCCAGAACGCGACTGGAAAGATTACTTCATTATGGCTACAACAACAGTCGGTGTCGGCTACGCTTTGTATGAAATCACCAAACGGTACCTGATTCCAAATATTCTTCCTGAGTCAAAATCGAAGCTAGAAAAGGACAAGGAGGCTATTGAAGAAGAGTTTCTACGTATTGAAGCTACACTGAAGGAGATCTCAGAGACTAATAACGAGTTGAAAGAGAACGAATTACAGAAGAGAAAGGAAATAGCAGATGTCATCGAATCAGTGGAAGAAGTCATTACCACAACAAAGAACAAAAACGGCAAGATCCAAGATGATGTCAAATTCTTGAAGGCAGAGGTTGAAAACTTGAAAAATTCCTTCGATAAAGCTATCGAAAAACAACAAAATGCAATCTCTTTGGAAGTCTCTACTATCCAGGCAGAACTCAAATCATTGCAACAGTTGATAAAAAGCAAAAACTCTTTAACAAGCGAAGTCACTGGTGCTGCTAAATCACCAGCAACAACTTCCCCTATTCCTACTGTTTCCTCCATCCCATCAGCCTCAGAAATCTTGAAGAAAGCTAACATTAAGACAAACCCTGGTTCCACTACTAGTCACACTCATAACTCTAGCACCATATCAACGTCACCGCCAATGTCGGAGAGAACCACTTCGATTCCTGCATGGCAACAAGCTGCATCCTCGTCCTCTAACGCTTCCTCCCCAGGAATTAAGAGTACCACAATCCCTGCCTGGCAGCAGTTGAGCAGCAACTCCACTTCTGCCTCCATCAACAACTCTTCTAGCGATCAATTATATGCTAGTAACCAGTCTGTGGAGTTTCCCCAGGTTAGTAACGTTGCTCCTACTAATGCAGGCAATAATGGATACGTTGAGCGTTCCACAGTCGAGATTCCTGCTGATCAAAAACTCATAATCTAGTAACAATAATCTACATAAATTGATGAAATGTATATTGTTTTGTATTCTGCCTCTTCTAACTGTAGTAAGGACTAAGGACTCAACAGGTGCCTCTGAACCTTGTAGAAGTTGGGCAGAGTGATTCTCTCGAATATTTAATTTTGACACCAACCAATGTTGAAAAAAAAAAGTTATTATGGCATGATTCTCATGAAGTAACATATTGTCAAATTAAACAACTACAGGTCTCACAATAGCAACTAAGATGAAGCAATTCTCAACACTATCAAATCTCAAACAGCTTGCACCAAAAAGACCACTGACTAAGCCACAAAAGGCGTTCTTGGACCGTTTAATTAGGGTTGATCAGGCAGGTGAACTAGGTGCCAACTACATATATGCTGGTCAACATTTTGTTTTATCGAGAACCAGACCAGAACTGAAGTCCCTCATTCAGCATATGTGGGACCAGGAGATCCACCACCACAATACATTCAATGAGCTACAGACAAAACACAGGGTTCGTCCAAGTTTGCTAACCCCATTGTGGAAATTGGGTGCTATAGGAATGGGTGTTGCTACAGCGTTGGTAAGTAAAGAAGCTGCTATGGCTTGTACGGTTGCTGTTGAGACAGTGATTGGTGGTCACTATAACGACCAGCTGAGAGTGTTGTCAACCAAGTTTCCTGCGGAAGGTGAGGAAGGAGGTGAATTGGAAAATTTGAAGAAAACCATTAAGCAGTTCAGAGATGAGGAATTGGAACATTTGGATACGGCAATTGAAAACGATGCTGAAAGTGCAGTGCCTTACTGGCTCTTGACAGAAGCTATCAAAGGTACATGTAGAGTAGCAATCTGGACCGCTGAAAGGATATAAAAAACGACGACACTTTCTACGAGTTAAATGATATAATAGACATGATATAATAATGAGAACAGCTCACATTGTAAATTTGCCAAAATTTCTAGAAACAATCACACTAGTCCGTCGTACAGATTAAGAGCACTAACAATACTTGGGTCAATCTTTGAGCCTTCCCTGAATTCATCTAGACTAATCTCCCCATTCTTATCTTTGTCCATCAATTCAAAAATCCTTTCAACCCTGAGTTCGGGTGTGGCCTCTGACTCATCCAGTTCCACCATACTTCCTATCATCTTATAGATAGCACTCACTATAGACAGCATCTCGTCATAAGAGATCTTACCGTCCCCGTTGAGATCATACAATTGGAAAGCCCACACAAGCTTCTCCTCTAAAGTGCCTCGGCTTGTGATACTCAGAGCACAAATGAACTCCTTGAAGTCGATGGTTCCTGACTTATCTGCGTCAAACACATCAAAAACATACGTGCTGAAGTCAGTTGGGTCTCCAAACGGGAAGAATTGTTTATATATCTTGATAAATTCAGGTTTCGTTAGTTGGCCTGATGGGCAGTCACGTAGGAATCCCTTGTACCACTGCTGCAGCTCTCTGCGATCAAAGTATGTGGACTTCTTCAGAGACGTGAGCTCATCCTTACTCAATTTTGACGCTGCTTTTCCCATATTCAACTTTCAAAGCCACACTCACGTATCTCTATTGACGTGTTAGATTTGAGCAGAAAGCAACAGTATCTTGTATCAATCGGTGGAAGTCAACTGGATATCTAGAGAGATAGAAATTTAAAGATTCTTTCTATGATACTCTGTCTGAAACTGAAAACGAGGCTTGGGAGGCTTGGACAATGATATTTATACGATAACTCTATCTACAGATACCTCGATAATCTAAAGATGCTAAACGTTATTAATGTCTTGGTGTATTGTTTAGTCCACTCCGCCACGATTTTTCTTTGCTAGTGCTGACTCAGCAGCACTAGCAAAATTCAAGAATATTATGTAATCTGGTTTGGGACACGTTGAGATGGTATTGTAAGTTCCCGATTTGGTATTACTAAAGTGAATCAAACAGATTTTGAAACAGTTGGGCAGCATGGACTCTTTGGCAGTTTGGCAGTTTGTTCATCCAGTGTGTAGAGTTTCACTCAATTAACGGCTTCTTGAGAATACTTTAAGGGATTGGGAGAGTCCTCAGTTTGCAAAACGCCGTTATTGTGTCTGTTTTCCAGTGAACCAGTTGTTTCATATAGTGTTTTGTCTGCTTTAAATGGTAGCTACCAGAAGTTCATCCGTCAGTCAGCACACGTATAGCAATGCTGATATTTCCACGTCGCAATCAGAATCGTCATCTGATAGTGAGAACAGCAGGGATGAGGGTGCGACTCAAGTTTCTAGACAAATCGACCCAGAGTTGCTCCCCAATATCGCTAATAACCCACTGCATGAGATTGCAACTACAGCAGCTATCCTTGGAGTGCTGTTCGGTACTTCACTGACTGCTCTTTTCTTTACCACGTTTAGGACGCCATCGATTTATCTCATGGCGTTATCGCTGTTCCATTTTCTAGAGTTCTATGTTACTGCTAAGTACAATTCCAAAAAGGTACAGAAGGAGTCGTTCATCATAAATAATGGGCCTGCCTATGCGATAGCTCACTCTGCAGCTCTGTTAGAAGTTGTTGTAGAGCTCTTTTTCTTTCCCAGCTTCAAGAGATCACTTTTTCCAGTGAAAACTCTCGGTTTCGTTATGATTATCATAGGGCAATACATCAGATTTCTTGCCATGAAAACGGCTGGTCAATCATTCAGCCATTTAGTGAAATCCCATAAGGAAGACGACCACGAATTGGTGACTACGGGGATCTACGGGTACTTCAGACATCCTTCGTATTTTGGCTTTTATTGGTGGGCAATTGGAACTCAACTGATTCTGGTAAATCCAGTGGGTCTTGTTGGGTTCGCCATTGTGCTGTATAAGTTCTTTTCTGAGAGAATAGAGTACGAAGAGAAGCATTT
Organism: Komagataea salicaria; assembly: GCA_003707885.2. NCBI lineage: Eukaryota > Fungi > Ascomycota > Saccharomycetes > Phaffomycetales > Wickerhamomycetaceae > Komagataea > Komagataea salicaria. Next base: position 467,113 of record PPMB02000009.1, read on the forward strand.
GGTGAAGTTTTTTGGCAATAGATATGTTGAATACAGAAAGTCCACTCCTGTATATCTACCTTTTATCAGCTGAGGAACCACTCCATTGCTCTGCAAGTGTCCCTGTATTCTTCCATACGCCTAGATTTTTCTGTTTCATCCGTGCGCACCCACCAATAACTACTAAATATTGAATTTGCAGTGCCATGGATCAAGCTGCCAAAAGCTTGTTTGTCTGCTATTTCTTCTAACGCACCCTGCGCCGTGGCAATTGAAAACATTTCCGTGAAGCCGGCCATCTCTGCACTCGGCACATCTCTGGACCATGCAGCTTCCTAAGCTGAGATCTACCTGGTGTCTTCTACACCTAAAATACTTCAAATGAATTAAACAAGCACTTGAAAGCATTTCATATTAGCTCCAACATACATACAGATCCTAGCATATCCGAAACACTAGACTTTACATCGAGTTAGCTAAGCTACTGTAGTTTTGTGACCTCTTTTTCTCCACATCCGCCTTTTTCGTGCCTTTTATCTCCTCCTGATCTTCGGACCTGATCGAATCGATTATTCTGATACTGTATTATGTTAGTTTTAATCACCTGATTGGCTATATCGTAAGGACAAAATAACGGTTTTCGGCCGAGACGTTTCATAATCATCAGAAAAAGAAACGTTTTGTATAGCGTTGGGTACAAATTATGACGTTGAGCTAAGAAAGATGTCAACAGATGGAACTTAATTCTATCGTTTTCTGCCGCCGTTTGTACTTTTGGAACGGTTGATTTAAGCTTATTTGCAGTACGCTTTTTATGGTGCTCTGTGTTGTATAAGAAGGCATCAATTCCCATGTCCTTCGAGTGGAAGAGTAGTCTATAATCACTTAAAAGATGACTGCAACACACAGAGTAGGTAGCCATGTTGTTGAAAACATCACAGAACCGGTGATACAGGCATATCAAAGTAAAGATGCTGAAAAGGAAGTGGGATCCGCACACAACGAGGAGACAGGTTCTTACTCACAAGATTCAGAAAAAGATGATGGTTATACACCTCGCTCAAAACTCACTAGGAAGTTAGTGGTCATTTCGTATATCGTGATTTTATTCACCTCATTGGTAGAAAGATTCTCAGCAGACTCTACCTCTGAATTGGGCTCATATGCTACTTCGTCGTTCGACAAACATTCAATGATCTCAACAGCGCAAACTGCTTATAAGATAACAGCAGTCTGTGCATATCCTGTTCTAGGTAAACTAGCTGACCTTCTAGGTCGTGGTGAAGGTTTTGCTTTGTCCATTGCATTCTATACACTGTGTTACGTTTTGTTCGCTGCAGCACGCAATATTGAAACATATATCTTTGGTCAAGTGTTCTTCGCCATTGGTAGAATAGGGTTCAAAGTGTACATGCTGATTTTCATTGCTGATACAACAAGTTTGTTAAATAGAGGTCTCTGGTCGCAAATTCCCGGTGCCATTACAGGTATTCCCTCCCTTTACGCAGGTTCCTACATACAGGATGCCTTCTTGAATGGGCCAGGTTGGAGATGGGCATATGGCGCATATGCAATCATTTTGGGTGTCACAGGGATTCCCTTAATCATTACTATGTTTTATGTCGATAGGATCGCAAAAAGAAGCATTATCAGAATGAATGCTAGTATTTTCAATGGCGTGCCTCAAGATTGGCCTATCTGGAAAAGACTGAGCTACGTTGTCTGGTACAAAATTGATATCACTGGTTTCTTGTTACTTGTTAGTGGTTTGATCTTGTTCTTCATTCCATTCTCCATCACGGGTAAGTCGAATATTCAAAAATGGAATGATGCTTCCACCATCAGCATGATTGTTATCGGATTTGTGTTCATAGCCTTCTTTATTATTTGGTGTGAATTACTTGTTATTAAAATCCCTAGACTTTCAGGAATCAACCCCTTTATTCCATTGCGTTACTTTAACAATAAAACTATCATGGTTGCTTTCATTCTGGTATTCTTAGACTACACAGAGAATTCAGTATTCAACGTCTATTTTTCAACTGTTCTGCAAGTAGGAGGTTACTACTCAGCAGGTGAAGCTGCTAGAATCAACAATTCAAAGAAGGTTACAATCGACATTGCTTCAGTTATTTGTGGTGTCTTCATGAGATTCACTAAACGTTCGAAAATTTTCGTTTTAACTGGTATTCCCCTTCTTATCTTGGGTCATGGTTTACTTGCTTGGTTCATGAACCGTGACGGGGTTATGGAGAAAACTATTCTTCTTTACGTCATGGAAATATTCACCGGTATTGGTAGAGCATTCTATATGGTTTCACTACAAGTGATGGTTCAGGCCTTTGCAGGTGTAGAGGGTATCGCCATCTCAACGTCCTTCTTCCTTGTGTTCAACTCAATCGGTTCTTTAGTCGGAACTGCTATTGCTGGTGGTGTCTGGAATGAAATTGCCTTAAAAAAACTGGAAGACCATTTACCAGCTAGTGAAAAGGCAAATGCTGTAAAGATATTTAAGAATATCAAGGTCGCCTTGAGTTATCCTAAAGGCTCTGAAGCAAGAAATGCCATTTCTCTCGCTTATAGGGAAACGGGTCAGTTGTTAGGTTGGATAGGTCTTGGTTTAATAGCCCCAATGTTGATTTTGATGTGGTTCATCAAGGAAGTCAAACTTAGCGAGAAGCATGATGTGTATGGAAGTGACGAGAGTATAATTGTCTCTTCTGAAGACACATTAGAGGACGAAAAAACTGCTTCAAAACAAAAAAAATGAAACTTTCAATGGTGATAAATGCGGTAATTGATGCGGTGTGTATATTTTTGGTTCTAGATACAGGTATATAAATGGTTTCATGTCTACTTTTCTTTTCGATGTAGTAATCTAACTCAGATATTAAATGGTGGTGCTGTGGCTTTACCATATTATAATATTGTGTCATTTATATTTTTCCATGTTTAACGATGACAAGCTAAACTATATGTTAAAGCTTTTGTTTTGATATAGGGTTGAAACCGTATAAGATGGCATTCAAAGTTGGCATAGTCATAGTTTCAGATTCAGGGTCTAAGGATAGCAGTCTTGATAAGACAACTGCAGCTGTTACCAAAGTGTTCGAAAGGTTTGGAGACAAATATGAAGTTACAAAGACAGAGATCGTCCCCGATAACGAATCACAGATTCAATTGAAAGTGCTGGAATGGAGTGAGAATTCAAGTGGTGTTGATCTGATATTGACGTCGGGTGGAACGGGCTTTTCCAAAAGAGATATCACGCCGGAAGCCATCAAGCCATTGCTACATAAGGAAGCCCCTGGAATCGTGCATACCATGATCGCGTACTCGCTGAAAATTACACCATTTGCGATGATGTCAAGACCAATTGCTGGTGTCAGAAACGAAACAGTTATAATAACTTTACCAGGGTCTCCAAAAGGTGCTGTTGAGAATCTCGAAAGTGTCATAGGAGTTTTAGATCATGCACTTAAACAAACATGCACAGCTGATTCCAGAGCACTGCATAGTCAAACGTCGCACTTACATGGTCCGAGTCATAAACGCTCAAATCATTCACATTCGTGTCACCACCATCATGGTGTAAAACGTCATGTCCTTTCTAATGACCTGTCCAAACCTCTAACTAGTAGAGCTAGGTCGTCGCCGTATCCCATGATTCCCGTATCAGATGCTTTGGAATTGATCAACCAAAACACACCAAAGCCTGAAAGCATCAAAATAAAGATAAACCACCCTGCGATAACAGGTCATATAATTTCGGAGGACATATATGCACCCACCAACGTGCCAAATTTCAGGGCCAGTATCGTTGATGGCTACAGTATGGTGCATACAGATGGTCCTGGCATCTATAAAGTTACAGACGTCTCCCATGCATCTGCAAATGACCTGAAAATTTTGAGATCGGGATCAATCGCCAGAATCACCACTGGCGCAGTGGTTCCTGAAGGCGCTTCAGCAGTAGTACCTGTTGAAGAGACTGAACTGGTATCAACTAAAAACTCGGGAGAGGAAGAAGACGAAGTCCGGATTCTGGCCATGAACATTGCCGAGAATGACAATATAAGGGAGATCGGTTCTGACTTGAAAAAGGGTACCCTGGCTTTGAAAGCTCGAACTGAGATTACCCAAGTAGGTGGTGAAATTGGACTTCTGGCAAGCATCGGTGTTACAGAAATAAACGTCTACAGAAAGCCTAGTGTTGGAGTTCTTTCTACAGGAGATGAGCTGGTGGACTTGAACGATAACGTGCCTCCGGAATCACTGAAGCTTGGTCAAATCTATGACTCCAATAGGCCATTACTGTTGAACTTTTTCAAATGCTGGGGGGTTAACGCTGTCGATCTAGGAATTGCCAAAGATTCCTCAAACACACTGGAGCAGAAACTCCAAAATGCACTACAAGACCCAAACATCGACTATATCATCACTACTGGAGGTGTATCGATGGGGGAACTGGATCTTTTGAAACCTATCATTGAACAGAAGCTGCATGGAACAATTCATTTTGGAAGAGTTGCGATGAAACCAGGCAAACCAGCTACATTTGCCACTGTCAAGGTCTCCTCCAAGACGAAAGTTATATTTGCACTACCAGGGAACCCAGCCTCCGCTAGTGTCACTTCCCTGTTATTCGTGTTACCATCAATAAGAAAATTTTGTGGCTTCACCAATGCGGCCAAACCTGGCTCTCTTCCTACATTGTCAGAGGTCCTGGTGAAGCTACAAGGCGACATCAGGCTAGATCCTCGTCCTGAATACCAACGGGCACATATCAATCAACAGGGAGACTCGTTTGTAGCGGAATCGACTGGTTTCCAAAGGAGTAGCAGAGTGGGCAGTATGAGTGGGTGTAATGCACTTCTTGTTCTTCCTTCTAGCAATGATGTTCCGGGTGGTATACTCAAAGCTGGTGAGAAAGTCAAGGCAATTGTCGTTGACGTGCTGTAAGGAACGAAAGGCTATTGATCACTTTCATATTCAATGTACCTCTTTTATGCAGTCAAAAACGTATGTCGTCATCGGGCCGTTTAAGGCCAAAACTAAATTTTCTTTTCTCTTCCCTTCCCTTCCGAGGCATGTTCTCCTGGGTTACCGTAGGGGGGGCCTTCCCATTGTGCTCCTCCGCCGCTTTTCGTTAATACTAATTTACCTGTTCACTTCTAGTACATGTTGGCTGAATCTGCACATTAACTGTTGAGGATCGGACTGGGTTTGGGACTTGAAATCGCACTGTAAAACCAACAGTCTATAGTTTCTCCTTTCGTCTAAATATAGAAAAGAAGCAAAGATGTCTTGATTTTTTGACACCATTCCTAGTTTCTCTTTAGATTGTTACTCCATTACATTGTTGAAACTAGCACCGAAACCCAGTTAAAGTTATACAGCCTAGCACGAAGGCTTCAGAGGAGAAGCTACAGTTGAGCAGACATTCCTTGACAGTGTTACCCCAGGCTGCATCCTTCCTTTCACTCACACTAGTCCACTTTTTTTTCATTTCCCTTACCACATCACATCCATATATACAGCGACACAGAACTTCTCCTGTTTCTAAAACTTCTTTGCATTGCGTCTACTAAGAACACCATCTCATGAGACTTTTGAATAAATTCTCTCGGCTGTTCAAGAGAGTCATTTTGCCAGTAATTTTTTTGGGCTGTATATGCTTAATGTTCTTTGATCTACATACAAGAAACATTGTACGAAATGCAGTTGGATTAGTACAACCATATAGAGGGGGTGCATTCGATGATATCAAGATAATCAGATGCTATGCCTGGCAGGGATCTTGTAATCAGATCATTGAGCGAGATACGGTAAATTCTGGGGACGGCTCTCGCCCTCAAGAAAAGATATGGTACAGAGTTGAGAAAAACGTCGATCTACACGGTGAAGCCCCAAATAACTGGGCGTTGTATCATGAGTACATTTATGTTCATAAAACCAGTGAAGAAGAGCAATCAAGAGCTATTGTTGATATTGCATTTGGTGAGCCTGGATCTACCAAAACTCCGTCATATGTCAGTAAAGATCTAGAGTCTTCTGTGGGGAAACCAAAATCTAGACTTGATGTTACCAAAAACAACAACAAATGGAAGTTGAAACATGGCGTCATTTGGGTAAAATATGATCAGATCTCTTCAGACCATGTAATCACTGACGTGATGATTCTTTTTGGTGAACATACCATTGAACCTAGACCAGGTTGGACTGAGTGTTTCGGAGCTTTGAAGACAAACTTGAAGCATTCCATAAAGTTTTCAATATATCGTAAATTCTACGATAACTACGTCAAAGATTCATTGACAAGGGCTGTGCCAAAGCTTCGTGAAACAGAAGATGGCGAGTTCAAAGTGCTACAATTGTCAGATTTTCATTTCACTGAAAATCTCGGTACATGTCGAGATCAAGTGACAATGGAAGAGTCATGTGAAGCTTCTATGAAGACTTTGACCTTCATTCACCAGCTTCTTGACGAGGAATCACCTAACATGGTTGTTATAACAGGTGATATTCTTGATGGTTTCAACGCTTTTGACTATCAATCTACTTTACTTAAGGCATTATCTCCATTCATTTCTAGGGCTATCCCATTTGCGATAGCACTTGGTAGCTATGATAAGAATCAATTTGCTACCAAATCTGACATTATCGATTTTATCTCATCCCTGCCTTACTCCCTTCTTACTAAAGCTGACAAAATGAACTATGAGGACACCACCAATTATGTCATTCCGATCTATAACGCTTACGATGAAATAACTGATGCCATATATATTCTGGACATGTATTCAGAATCGATTCCTAATCAAGCAACAAAATATTTGAAGGGTTCTTACGAAAGCTTTGTGCAGAAACCGAAACTAGGAATAGCCTTTCAACACGCTCCAATAGCTGAATATAGACCAAAAAGTGCATTTGCTATTGTTGGTTCTTACAATGAGAAGGGAAGACTGAAGATAAAAACTGATCCCCAAACTAGAACGATTCTGAGTGAAATAAACGTACAGGCAATATCTGTTGGGTCTGAGCACACGAATGAGTGTTGTATCCTCAGCGACGGTGAAGTTGAAAACTTGAACCCATTATGGATGTGCTATGGTGGATCGGTAGGTGAAGGCGCATATAATGATGGAAAACAGTATAGAAAAGCCAGGATCTTCAAGCTGAGCTCCAAAAAGAGCCAAATTACTTCTTGGAAAAGACGGCAGAACGAGCCTCATGCCGTTTTTGACTATCAGTACATTTTGAACAACTAAACTAGATATACAAGCACTACAATATCAGAAGACTGTCAAATAAGTATCCACTTGAGTCTTAGACAAGCAATCATTCATGAAAAAAGCCAAACATACAAGACGTAACGCATTTCAGTCATTAGCATTCATTCAACTAATCATTAGGTCAATTCGTAGGACATGAACATAACAAGCTTGGAGCATTCCAATATCATCCTAATTTTAATTCATTTAGCATTCACTCTTTTCCTGCCATACAAAGAAACAATTTGATCATAATTCCATACTATAGAGCTCCTCGAAATCATTGTATATACTTCCTATTCTCTACATCTCAACAGTCAACATCAGGTTTATCTATAATACATCTATCTTTTTACTATACGTAGCTGAGTTGTTGGTTAGGACCGCATTCTAGTATTTTTTTGTTATTGGAATTATCTCAATTTCCGATGATGAAAGAAGTATCATCAGCATCTGGTATAATATCACTAGTTGAGCTTGTATTATAGAGTGGCTCGAAAGAAACAACTATTCTGAGAGAAATATCAAGTTACTATGGAGCGACAGACCAGGATAGTGACGCAAGATGAATATACAGTAAGTGATTGCACAAATAGTGTTAAAAGGTAATGAAAAGAAAGAGTACTAACCAAACATGTGTTTTCTAGGGTATACTCTCTAGGATGGTATCGCTCAAGCTTCCCAGTCTGAAGCGCCTTGCAAAAAGTTTGTCTATCGCACAAAGCGGAAGAAAAGCAGATATTCAAGATCGTGTAAGAACATATATGCAGATAGGCAGGCAAGCAGGTGACAATGCTAGAATATTAGCACTTTCTGAATTGATTGATGAGGCAGCAGAGGGTGGTATTGTTTCCACGTATCAGGAGGTCTATCAAAAGATATCTGGAAATTCTGCAGTGTCTAGAAACAATTCTTCTCTGGGATCATCACAGACTAAACCTACAAGTTCACAGGTGAGACAACCTTGGTTATTCTTCCAATCAAATCCCTTCTTCCTTCTCAAAAAGTTGGTTACACCGAATGTAGGTGTCTGTAATGCTGCGCCTTCAGGAAGAGGCACGTGCATGTTGAGTTTTCAAATGAGCGAAGCTGACATGAACCTCATCAAAGCTGATAAGAAGTACCAATTATACTTATTATGTGGCGCTTATGATAAAAGAAAACCTGTAAATGATGTTCATATTGAATTTCCACAGCCTCTAGAGATAGAATTCAATGGAAATAAAGTGGAAGATAACGTCAAAGGTCTGAAGAATAAGCCAGGCTCCGCTAAACCTGCAAATTTGACCCCATTTTTGAAGCCTAGTGGTGTCAATCATTTAAAGGTTGTGTATGCATTCACAAAGACAGAATATCTGGTCTATTGTTATCTGATAGAACGTGTATCTTGTGAGCAGCTGCTATTGAAGGTGTTGGGAAATGATCATATTACGAAAGAAACTACGATGAATGATTTCGATCCAACACAACAAGACGAAGATGATCTACAAGAGATGTGTACCAGGTTGAGCTTGAAGTGTCCATTATCATTCAAGAGAATGAAATACCCTGTGAAAAGTATTAATTGTAACCATCTTTCATGTTTTGATGCGCTTTCATACCTCCATTTACAGGAACAGGCATCCACTTGGACATGTCCTATTTGCAATGTGCCTTTCAAATTAGAGAATTTGCGTGTTAGTGACTATGTCATGGAAATCATCAATAAGACACCATCAACAGTTGAATCTGCGGAAATTGATCTAGATGGCACTTGGAAGCCAATTCATGAAGATGACGACTCCGATGATGACTCTGATGATGATATTCCACATAATCATAGCACCACTAATAAGGAGAAAACACCATCCAAAACTCCAACTGCACCGGTTGTCATTCTTTTGGATAGTGATGAAGAAGAAGAACAATCAATAACTCAACCTACTCAAACAACTCAATCAACGCAACTACAGGAACGAGTCAATTCAGTCATAGGTGACAATGAAGAGATTTCCAAAAGTGTGACAACAGTACATTCGAGCTCATCATCTTTAGAAAATCAAAGTCGTAAAGCTACTGATGGCAGATTTGTTTCCTCTGACCTTCTTCAATCTGGAGGAGAGGTTCACAGATCAAATGAAGCTTCCCCTAACTTCCTCCAGCATTTGCACCCTCTTCCCCTGCCCCCAGCGACCCCGTATCATACGCATCAGCATCTTCCCTCTCTTGCTCAATTGCACCAACTACATGAACCTCATCCACTACAGGATCCATCCCAGGTTGGACGCCGGGAATCTTATGCAACAGAATCCTCTGTTAATGATGCACATACTGCTTTACTTCATGATTTACAAAATTTCGCTAATGCAATAAACTCCACAGAACTACTCCCAACGTCTAACCATAATCAAGTTTCTCCAGGGAATTCTACTAATGAGATTTATCGTCCTCTTTCCCAAAACTATCCTGATGATTCAAATTTCAGCACCCAGCAACAGCCAAATATTTCAGGCACTCAAAATTTGCAGTTTAGACCAGAAAGTATACCGACACACCCAAACTCTTACCCGACTGTTCAGATGCAAACTCCATCACAAGTACAATCCCAATCTCAACATGTTTCGGGTAATGCGCCCCCACTTCCACCACCTCATACTGTGAGAAAACCGCCTCCTTCTTCACTCTTTGATACACCTGCATCTCAGAAACTAGTATCGCCAGAATCACATAACTCCATGGCTCCTTCAAATTTTGAAAATATATCATCAGTTTCTAACTCTTCTTCCATTCTTCCAAACCCTGAATCTGAGGGAAACAATTTTATCTCTTCCAATAATGCTTCTATGCCTATGGTGAATATACCGCTAACTCATCGTTCGATATCTAATCCTCTTGCAACAACGGCGCAGTCTGAGCTACAGAACAAATTGGACTCCCTTCGACAAAGGGGTCAGCTAAACAGGGCAAATTCGACATCTGTGATACGCGGTAATGAAGAGGCACTGAACCGAATTAATGAACTTCGTAATGCACTTTCTAATAAGAATGGAAATGGCAGCAGCTCAAAATCTTCAACAGAAAGAAGTGCTTCAGCTCAGTCACAAACAGAGCAATCGAACACGCCGAATTTACAGGATACATCGTTGACTCATCCTCTTCCTAGGCTGGATTCTACCTCAAGTCTTCCATCTAAACAACCTGAACATCAAATCAATACACAGCAAAGCTCAAAATCTTTACCTGCTTCACTTTCTCCCCGTCCCCTGTCACTACCATATATAGAAAGCTCAAGCGAAAGAAACATGGAAAACCCTTCCTTAAATAATAACAAGACCTTTGAGATTCCTAGCTGGTCGGAGAATAGCTTACTGAGACCGCAAAAGTATGATCTGGCAAAACCTTCCCATACAGATAATTCCACTTCACAAAGTCAACCAGCTAGTGAAAGTATCGCTAACAATACTAATGATGACTTTCCAAGTCCACAAAGTGCATCCAAAGTGAACGATGTTGGTTCTGAGTCAGCATCCGCAAATATGTTGGGAATATCGCCCAATGTTTTGAATTCATTGAATACATCATCTACCACCTTGCCTGAAGGTACTGCAAATAGCACTGACGGTGAATCTAGAAAAAGATCATTTCTTACAGTTCAACAACAACCTGATCAAATACATACATCCAAAAGACAGGCACTTGACGATTTTGATGTCATTGATTTGACAAGCGAAGACTAATTTCAGCTTTTTGACAAGTCTCATTCAGTATGAACTAAAATGCATTTACTTCAGACTAAACACTTGTAGTTACTACTTTCTTACCAAAATTAATCATCGCGTTCCAACTGTTCCGTTGTATTATACCTATCTTATCGTATCCCTTACCACAGTGTTTCGTTCCACTTCACCAACTCATTAGACTGTTGAATCACATCTTTTTGAGCTTTCTTCCTCATGTAGAATATTGGGCAATCTTTGTTGGAACACAATACATCTTGATGTAGCGAGCCTTGACATCTTTGACATTGAGTCCATAATCTAGCAAATTTGATTTCATGTGCGCTCATTGATGCCAAAGCCTCGCTGTATAGTTGACCAGCTTTCGGTTTACAGTTATCACATAGCGCACCTTTGTTGTTTTTTGATAGAGGATTCTTACAACCTTTACATGTTTCGACTTTTTTAACAAACCGCATCAAACCACCAGTTGTACCAGATGCCACTGTGACTGTTCTTGTGTGTGCCCCTGTTAGTAACTCCTTCGCTCTTCTTTCTCCAAGAATGGGCTCGAAAATTCTTGTCAATGGATTGGAAAGCTGATTATCCAAGTAATATCGGAAGTCAATTGGTAGTGAATTTTCTAGAACATATAATGGATCTTCTGATTTCTCATAGGATTTATTTCCTGCTGTTTTGATGATGACATATGCAACACGATCACCAATAGTTGGGGCAGAACCTGCGTCTCTCTTTCTCATTCTTTCAGCAAGCTCTACATGCGGTTGTTTATTTGCATAATCTGATCTTGACAATGCTTTTGTGATAACCAGTTGTTGCATATCGATTCTGTTCTGTAGGAGATCAGCAATAGTCTGTTTGACATACTTCTCCGCAGCTGGAACATCTCGCTTTTCTAAAATCAGCTGTAAGACCTTGGTAATGACATTTTGAACAAGTCTGCAATTGTCTCTTCTAACTGTTTCGATACCTTTAGTATCCATCTTATCGAACTTATCCGGTCTAGTCCAGTATAAACCGGCATATCTTTTTTTGTTGATTAACAGATATGGAAAATAAACCTTTTCAAACTCCAACTTAATTGGGTCTAAAAACTTGGTGGAAACGTATTCTGCAGCCTCTTCACCCAACTTCATACACTTTTCCAGGTCTTCGGGTCCGAATTTGACCATTACAGAATCTGTGTCACCATAAATAACTTGCGCATCATATTCGAATCCATTGTTGATGGTGTACTTTTGCATGACTTCCTGCTTTGTTTGTTCAATCATCTCCCTTCCGAAAGCAGTAACGGATGAGGAAATTGCCAAACATGGTAGCTTACCAATTGTGGCACCTGTGAACCCGTAAACAGAGTTGGCAGAGATCTTCAGTGCAAGCTGTCTTCCATTCAAGACACTTTTTCTAAAAGGATCTGTCTCTTTCTTCAAATCAGCCTTAGCCTTCTTTCTGGCAGATAATAAATCGGTTAAAATTACTGGTAATAAACCTTCCCGTTTATGAGACTTCACGAAACAGTCACCGGATGGTGATTGTGTGTAATCTACATCCTTTTTCAGTCCCAGCCTATTAATGACTTCTTTGCTCAACAAAGTAGTGTAACATAAGTTGTGTGCTATCATGATACTAGGGTATAAAGAACTGAAATCAAGAGTGGCAATTGGTACATCATAATAACCTCTTTCAGGTTCAATAACAGTAGCACCCTCATACTGTACATCTGAACTGCCATTTTGCGGAAGATTGGGGACAACAATATCTTCTTGTAAACATTTACGGTAAAGTTGTGAAACAACCTTGATTTGTTGACCTCTGGTGAGTAAGAATGAGAAAGGGACACCTGTAACTCTCGCCATTTCTGTGTAATTAACCAAACACATCAGTTCTTCCAGCAAGCGAAGTGGCAGATAAGCATCCTTCAAACAGTAAACAGCTAACCTTCTTCTGGTTTCTCTGGTTCCATTTTGCAGCTCAGTGATGATTGAATGTTGGACTTCTTCCTTCTGTTCATTCAAGAAATGAGCAGAAACTGAATTTAGTGTATATGTTCTTAGTTTATATTCTCTTTGTATGAACTGTAACAGATCTAGTTGCATTCTGCCATCTATATTTATGTCTTTTGATTCTCTAGTACCATAGGCTTTTGAGCTGAAAACTGAATCTTTCGCCTCTTGCTTCACATTTTTCAGTCTTCCAAAATAAGGGAAATCGTTGACTTTTAAAGCCTTTGCACGATCCAGCAAATACGGAAAATCAAAATTGGTAGTATTGTAACCAATCATAACATCAGGATCAACCTTCACAATAAAATCTCTCCATGCTCGTAACATATCCCTTTCATCTTGATGCTCAAAAATCTCTGAACCGGTGATTGGAGCACAGGTATTAACAGTGAATACATTACGAACAAAAGGTCTACTTTCATTTGATCTTGAAACAACGTTAGCAATCTGAATTACTTGGTCATGTTCAGCCTCTGGAAAAATACCCTTTCTCCCAGCACACTCTATATCAAAGGATAAGATACGCAGTGGGGCATTCTTTAGCCATTCTCCTTCAGATGATCTAGGAATCAAATCTCTGTAATCAATACTAACTTCCAACTGACAGGTTGATATTTTGGATTTTTCATCAATTACTTTATACTTTCCCTTTGGCAATGTTATCCAACACATACCCGTAATATTGCAGTCTATCATCATTCTTAGTAGATACTGAATATTATCATAGGTCATGACCCCATCGCCACCATGTTCATATATTCCAGAACATCTGATTAAACCTTTCTCAAATCCACTTCTGATTTTCGGTATATCTTTGGCATTAACACCAGTTATTTTCATAAAGACAACTTTCTGATTACCGTTGTAACCCAAAATAGACTCTTTCAAAACTAGCTCCACAGAGTGAACACCGCTATACATTCTTCTCAGATACGCAGTGAACTCTGGTAAGTGCTCTTTTCTGAAGTTTGATGGCGCTGGAACATAAAAATAATGCAAAAAACCCGTCACATTACAGTGCACTGAATGACCTTCCTCAGTAACACCAAAGAACCTAATTGCTGAAGAGCCATCTGTTACTGCATCTTCGGCATCCAACTGTTGAAATGTAATATCATGGGTCTTTGGGTCAAAATCCGTTGGCAACGCAGGTCTTTCCCAGACCTGATCGTCGACAGCCTTGCTCTTGATCTCTGCATCCATCGATAGCAGCTCTTTTTCAAATCGAGAAGGTTCTACCTCAGCTTTCGAGCCTTTCGACTTGTAAACCTGTGAGTGGTGCAAATGCGGTTCATCCTTGACCTTCTGTAATGACACTGGAGAAGTGTGGGCCTCCTTATGTAAGGACTCTTTGGTCCCTTCTGGTATTTCTTCGCCGCTCATCACTTCCACTTTCTGTCTCTTAGGACTAGTGTTCATAGTTTCTACGGGCAACGTTTCCCGTTTGACTTGTTCACCACTCATCTTTGGTGATTCAGTTAATTTGAAAGCACTATACCGACAGTTTTGTCTCCAATTGACAAAGCTTGGTTAATAGAAAAAAAAGTATATTACGCGTAAAGAGCTGAACTCAAGAGTAAGCACACGCGTTTTAAACCACGTGAAAGTCACGTGAAAGTCACGCTGGCTTTTTTTTACTTATTTATGTTATATATCTGGCCTAAAGTGTTAATCATGTTCCCTCATATATCAACAAATCAAATAAATATCAACAATTGTTTTTGTCGAGCCGGCAAGTCTTGTGAATAGTGTATTATAGCTCGAGGCGCTAGACTTTGCAATGTCAGCTAGTGAAGATGCGATCCAGAAGATCACAGAAATGGGATTCAGCAGGGAGGAGGCGAGCAATGCATTGCAGGTAAGTGAAGCCATAGATGCCTTTTGTCACACAAGATCTCAATAATAACACATTGCAGGTAACAGGGGGCGATATTGAGCAAGCACTTAACTACATTTTTGGTGGTGGTGAGTGTATTGCCGATGCTGGGGGGCAATCAGAAGTTGTTGAAGTCCAGCCGAAGGCAGGGACAAGTAGTAGTGGAGCTCTAGATTTGAGGAATATGGGTACAAGTCAGGGTCAAGAATACGATATAGGCCATCCTCCAGAGTTACCGAAAAGAAATATGGCTGAAGCTCCACCACCATTTTCTGATCATATTGAAGATGTTGAATCCTACAATATTCAACTTAAGGATGAGAGCAATGATATGGGGAACTCTGTTGAAGACTCCGGTAGTTACAGCTCAGAAGAACAACAGTACACAGATATCTACAGTAACATATACCGCTACGAAAGGATCGATGATGAGCCTCCTGTGTTGATGCCATTGAGCAATCATTTTCTAGAGAGCTTTTTGAACCCTGTTCTTACCATTCTCCATGAGATACCATCATTCAAAAGGGATGTACTGCTCTATAAATTTGATACCCTAGGTTTCAATGCGCGGTGGTTCGCTGGTGAGGAGGTTTTCGTTCCGGAAGATTCAACACACTTCAAACAGAACCATGAAACTCATGATTTTCGCCTCCTCCTAGAACTTCAACGGTTATTTGCGTTTTTGGATGGAGGTTCAAATAGAGCATTTGCTTCTATTTACAATCTGCTAGGTTCATTTCCCGAAGAAGCCAAAAAAAAGGTTGAACATGCTGAGTCATTACGAGAGTCATATGAAGTGTTCGTTGATCTTATAGTAAATCAGCTACAACTAGTTGGAATCAAAAGTCCGCAGAACTATTTCCAAAACCTAGCAAAAGACATCGATACAGGAGATACACGCCCTTTCTCTGTCTTCAATATTGACTCTGATGAAATTGAAAAGGATTTATATCATACGATTCACTCTGTATTATGGCATGATGATTTCGAAAGCAATCAATGCGTTGATTATGTGGCAGATATACTGACTGTTACATTCGAACCCACTCTCTACAACCATGAAACCTACGTTCCCAAGAACTTCGAAATTTCAGAACAGTTCTATCCACAAATTTATACTGCAAATTTTTCAGAACTTTTATCTCAAATGAACTCAAGAAGGAAAGAAATAACAAAAGAGATAGACAACATAACTCAGGAGCTGTCAAATATCCGCGTTTATAATGGGAAACAAGTATCTACTTCTCTCTCTCGTTCAATTGAGTTTTTGTCCTCCGAAGCTAACGGTGATCCTGATAAGCTGAAAACTGCCCTAGATGACTTGATCAGCATTGAAAAGCAGACTCAAACTAAAAAACTGGAACTTATTGAGAAGCAAGCTGATCTCGTTGAGGAGAAAAAGAGATCCAGTCCTTACAATATTTCTTATTTAATTGACAACTCTCCGATCGAATTGGAACCGTATTTGCTCACAGGGGTGATCTTTGGACCGACCAAGTTTGCTTATGCCACAAAGTCCAAATCTTTAATGGATGATTCTTATGCATTGGAATGGTATACTGTTGAATACTCTCCTGAGAGAATGGATGATTTCAAGGTCAATAAAACGACTTTTGCTGATATCAAGCGTTATGTTCATTTTTTAACAGGTCATCACTTCACAAGTTCAATTGTTATAATGTATGTGAAACAATCTAAGTTCTTTGAAGACATAGAAGTCAATATGCCGCAGTCCGTTCTGGACTTCATTACTAAAGACAAAGAAGAGCTTTCTAAAAGTTTGGAGTTGATATTGAGCAGCAGCAGCAGTGACGAAACAGATTCTGAGTATGATGATGAAAATGTAGTCAACTTAACTGATGAAGATGATACAAAACCAGAACTTGTTAAACTTGATGAAAAATAACGAAATAGATGATGTCAATCTCACTAAAGATAGTACATTAAAAAGACTACACGTAGTAATCACGATTAATCAAACTTTAATTTACAAACGAAGGAGAAAAACTCTCAGAACACATCTGGCAGTCTTTCAATGACATAAGTACGAGCACCAACACTCAAAATAGGAATACCCGGAACCTTTCTGATACGACGTTTCAGATCAGCATCATTTGTAGCAACAATAAAACATTTATGTTGCATCACTCTGTTGACAAGGCAATCATCGGCATATGTACCTTTGTGTGTACAGCTTAGTCTCTTTATTCTTGGATCTTTAGCCAGCTTTAATGCAATTCTGTACTTCGGGCCTAATTTCTCCAATTCAGCAATAACACAATCAGTAATAAGCGGAATACATTTTGCGTATAAAGAATCCATCATTCCTCTCACTATATCTATCTTTTTCTGAATGGAAAAGTTTATAAAATTCGTATCGATCAAAACTTGATAAGGTGGCTTTATAGCTTCATTATATTGGAAAAACAATGCACTTGAGACTTGTGGACTAGTAGACATAGTTAGTATGTTTATTCGAAAAAGACTGGATAAGCTAACTGGGACATCTATAAAGTAAGACACATCGAGGTGTTGAACACTTACACGTTTCTTGATAATTCTGGATCATCTTTCTTTGAGCCCTTTTGCTCCTCTTTCTTTTTGCTATTAAACATATGTTAGATAAAAGCTTTACTCCGTTTTTCGACGACTGCACTTACATCTCTTTGTTCGTTATTATCTTTTTTGCAACTGCAAACTTTCTAGTCTTCTTAGCTTTACCCATTTTTCTGGATTTATTACCCTTTATCAGCTCTAGCTTTGATAGAATACTATGATATACATTTTCCTTGCATCTCATCTCTAAATTAATTTTTTTAATACATGAAAATTCTTCGGTTGGGACAACAATCAGATAAAATCTTCACTGAGAATGCATTCTGGAATCCAAAGCCGGTTTGATATAGGCCTTGATGGCCTCGTTTCTGTATTGTTTGTGATACTCTTGAAGTTTTCCGTTATTCGAACTTTGTATTCTATTTTAAAGAGGTTATGCTAGCACAAGCCCATTCTTGGGCCAAAAAAAAAATGGCGTTACAGACAGGATTCGAACCTGCGCAAGTAAAACTCAATGCCTAACGGCTACTTATAATAGCAGGGCATCGCCTTAACCACTCGGCCACTGTAACCGGTTTATACGAAATGGTGTAAAATTCTACCTATACCTAAAAATACGATTTATTTAATCAAAAAGGCTAAACCACCTCAGACATCTGGGGTTGAAAATGGTGAAAGATGAAGTAAAAGGGGTTTCAACTAGATACGGTAATATCAATATTATATATAATATGTATAATATACAAAAATTATATAAATATATAGTAAAGAGTCTAAGTTATATTATATTTCTCATTTAGTTAATCGTAAGTGATTAATATAAAGTGATTGACTCTAGTGCCAGTAATGGTTTAAACAATACTGTAACAAAGTTAAAAAATAGTATACATATATGAAAAAATTTTGATTCATATTAATCAAAAAGTAGATTAACTACTATATATCAAGAGCTACTTTACGAAATGAACTAAATTACATGTACACTCATACGTATGTCTGTAATAGATTATTGTATATGGAAATTATATACATGTACAAAGGTGCTGATGAGCATTCTACATTCTGTCAACTGGAGTCAAACCTAGCAAGGTCATACCGTTGTACAAGACTTGTCTAGCGGCAGAATATAAAGCCAATCTTGCAGTAGACAACTCTTCAGTCTGACCGGCAACCCATAAGACATCATAACATGAAGAAACTTGATGAGTCAGCTTGAACAAGTAAGTGACAATCGTTGATGGTTCGTGGGTTTTAGATGCATTTCTCAAGACATCTGGATATTGAGCTAAAATACGAATCAACAACTCAGCCTGAGGTTCAACCAATAAGGAGAAGTCTGCAGACGATAGTTTGGACAAGTCGATTTGCGAATTTCTTTCAACAGATCTCAAACGAGAGTGTGCATATTGTAAGTATGGACCAGTGTCACCTTCAAAAGACAACATACGCTCCCATTTGAACTCGTAGTTATTGATACGTTTTGATTGCATGTCTTGAATCATAACGGCTGAAATTCCAACTAAATCTGCGACTTCTTCTGGATTTTCAATCTGCGCATATTTAGCTTCATTTTTTTTCATAACTTCGTGCATTTTTTCCTTGGTTTCTTCAAGAATATTGTCCAAGAAAACGACGGTACCCTTTCTGGTGGACATACCTTGCACCATACCAAAGTTGACGTGCTCCAATCTTGAAGCCCATTCGAAACCCATCTGTTTCAAGATTTCGAAAAATTGAGCAGTGTGCAAATCTTGTTGAGCAGCGATAACATAAATCATTTTATCGAAGTGATACTTCTCATAACGTTGAATAGCTTCACCGACATCTCTTGTCAAATACAAAGTAGTACCGTCAGATTTTTGAACAATACACTTTCCTAGCTTCTTGTTGAATTTCTTTAGATCAATTAAGAGAGCACCCCTATCTTCGTGAGTCAAATCCTTTTCTTTGAAGATCTTCAAAGCGTTGTTCATCAAGTCTTGTGAAACCTGAGACTCACCTGAATAGACATCATAGTTGATATTTAATCTTTTATAAGTCTTAACGTACTTTTCAATGGACAAGTCTCTGAATCTCTTCCACACCTTGAGGGCTTCTTCATCACCATCTTCCATTTTTTTGAAATAGCTACGAGCGATACCATTAGTAGTTTGCTCTTCTGGTAAATCAGAACCTTCTTCTTTGGCCACATCCTGGTTAACTTTAACGTATACTTCGAATAAGTGGTTGATAGGGTCTTTAGCCAAAGCGTCTTCAGAGCCATATCTGTCGAAACCAACGGCTAACAAACCAAATTGTTTACCCCAATCACCTAAATAGTTGATTCTGACAACATCCCAGCCCAATTTTTCGTACAAGTTGGATAAGAAACCACCAATGATAGTGGAACGTAAATGACCAGCATGAAAAGGTTTGGCAATATTCGGAGAGGAAAACTCAACGACGATTTTTTTTCCAGCTCCCATTGGACAAGAACCGTATGCTTCTTTTCTGGTCAAGATATCTTCAACCACAACGTTGAACAAAAATTTTGGAGAAAAGAAGAATTGAAGGAAAGGTCCATTTCCCTCAACTTTCAAAAGATACGCACCAAGTGGAAATTTCGCAGCCCATTCAACCGCTAAATCTTGTGGTTTAGCTCCCTTAATTCTTAATCTTGGAATTGGGATTAATAAGTCACCACGGTCCAAGGTATTTGTCCATTCCAAGGCTGGCCAGATTATTGACGGATCAACACCTGATATTTTAGACAATTCTTCTGTGATATAGTTACGTAACACATCAACAGTGTTGTATGCTGGGTATGAGCCTTCAAAAGTTTGAGGCTCTTTGATTGATAGCTTTTCCAAAGCTGAGGAGATCACTGAAGTTGACATTTCCCTCTGGAACAAAACACTCTTAAAATTAAACTTGGTATAAATTCTTGTTGGCTGTAGTGTCTGTAGTGCTTTGAATAAAATTGGTACAGATCTCTTGAACATTCAACAGAATTTATTGAGTATCAATCTTTTGATTTTTCACAGACTCTAAATTTTGTGATGAGTTTGAAGAAAATGGGAAAAAGGTGTCCCTATCGTTTGTATTATGTAAACAAGAATAACTCTCCAGTTTTGCTCCAACAAGCGATTGGTTCGAACCTTGATAGGAGAACCTTAAAGATGAAATTAAGTTTAGTGAATAACGGTTTTGTATTTGACACAAAAGCAACATTAACACACAATACATTCTAGTGAAAACGCAATTTTAGTTTACACAAACCCAAAGGTTAAAGCTTATCCTGTATTATTTTCGTAACATCCCCCAACCCTCCTTCTTGAGGATACGTAAAAGCCTTCAGCCACTGAAATGGTAACTCCACAAACAGCAGATGGAACTATGAGACGATCTGGGAGCCAAAGGTCTTGTCTCACAGGACCAAAAGCAAGTATTGGCTTTGGTAACCATGATAGATCTTTGCCTAGTTATGCTCAGCCTACTATAAGTTTCAATCAGCACCGTTCAAGGGGAAACCTGTTGGATGTGTCACCAAGCTCTCGGTTGAAGGCAGGTACAGGGAAGCCAAGTACCTTAAGACCAATTTCATCCAAGTCGTATTTTGCAACAAGGAGCCCCAAAGCTCTGAAAGTTTTGAATTCTAGAAACACCCCTGCTAAAGGACCGAAGTTTACTGATATCTTCCGCACACCAGAGTTGAAGGATGAATCACTTCCTTCGAGAGGAAAAAGCCCAAACTATAAATCACCATCCTTGGTCAAGTCAGTGAATGATTCTAAGAAAGAGGAACACGAAAACTTCCTTACTGTAATGAAGGAAACAGAAAATATTCTAAGCCAGATTACTGATGGATTTGACGAAGATGAATTAGAAAAAAAACTCGAATACTATAAATGGAAGCTGAGTGCAAAAGAAAGTGTTAGTTATGATTTATGGTCAGACTTCATTGAGTTTCACACCATAGCTGTCCGTGAATTGAAAGGGAAGCTCCAGTTAGACTTTAGCTTAATCCGTAATGTACTTGAACTCAATAATGTCATTTCATCCAAATGCACAAATTACAAAAATGAACTTGACAATGCTCAGGAAGAGATCAAGCGCTTGAAAGCTAAGTTGAGATCCATGAAATCAACAGAGAATTACTTTGCTGGATATAGCGATGTGTATCAGATATTGGAGAACAAACAGGACCAGATTACTTGTGATGATGATAATGGAATTTCAGAGGCCTTCACGAATCCTTCAATAATCGAAATCACAGAGGCTTCTTTCAAATGCAAGAACAATGTTGCAGCAAATACCACCTACAAGACAAATCCAGCCGAAACTATTGCCAATTCCAACACTCAGGACACCCACGGCTTCTCCAATGGAGGAAAGTTATCGAATAATTCTACAGGAGTATTAAATACAAACGAAAACAACGAAAGAAAAAATCACAAGTTTACTCATTCTTATAGCGGTTCTCCCTTTTTAGAGGTTGACTACATTTAGTGATAGACTTCCTAGAAAAAAATATAGATATATGATACTCTTTTGATGAATTTTCTTATACACAACATTGCAAAGCCACAAGGCGCACGTAAGGCAGCTATAAAGAAGTATAAAATATAGGAAGTCCCGCCCTCGATTTGAGAAGACATGTTATAGCGGATTTATCAGTAAAAATACCTTTCATTTCTTTGAAGAAATGATTCAGCTCTGATTCCTCGGAGGTTGTACTAGGTAAAAAATGTCGGAAATTAACCATGTCTCTAATAGGTCAGGCTTTTGCCAAGATGATCATGACAACAAAAAAAGGACATGTTTAGTCACTCGAAGGATATTCGTTTTAGGCGATGAAATTTAGGTTCACGAGACCATGGTAAGAAATAATATCCCAAGCTTCAAGTAATGCAGTGATCAGCCTCCGAATGAAGAGGCAATCTAGCAAAACCACAGGTGTGGCCGGATCCCTGTCGTGTTTCCACCTCTACGTGTCCATTTGGTAATTTATAGAGAGGAATACTGTACGCTAAGAAGCCCTACTTACTTTTTTACCTCCTCCAACTAATGTCCGAATCTCAGAAAAAAAATGCCTGTCAAAAAATTTGACAAACATAATATGTCAATTTGAAAGGAACAGCTAAAAATCTATGTATTAATCCGAAAAGACAAATTGTCTCCATCCATTGAACATCTATGCGAGTGAGATGTACAACTGTAGTATACGTATACAGTGGAATTGAAACCTCCGTTTGCAAGTCCTAGCTCAGCAGCCTCGTACACGGAATTCTGCATCATACAGCAATCCAGGTGTCTATATCTAATCTGTTAGTACGTTTTATTGGCATGTTCGCCCAACACCCCAACAACCTGATCTTATTGTGCCGTCTAAATCTAGTGCGCCATAGTACCATGATTATGTAATTTTCTGCGGTTTGAAGTGTGTTCTTTTTTTTCTTGGTATATGGACAGACAGGACAAGACAAACTCAGGTTTAAAGTTTTCAAATGACAAGATGTGAAATTCGTAAATCGTTTCCCCCAAAAATTTCTTGTTTATTCCTGTAAAAACGCAGTGGACAATTGAGGTTGAAGCAGTTCGTGGAGAAACAAAGACACTGAGTACACTCTCTGTTCAAAAAAAGAATAACAAACAAAGTGATTGGTCGAGCGTGGATTTAGACGCTACTAGTAACATAAAAAAACAGAGTTGAAATAGGTACAGGTACACACATATACACCCACACAGTAAGACCCTTCAGACTTAAGAAATAGAAAGCGGATCTAATGGTCTCTACAGCCAAGGTTGAGAGCATGGAGCCAGCGGCAAATGGTGGTGCTAACGGTAGTGGCAGCGGCAGTAGTAACAGTGGTGCCACAAACAGAGGTGCATCTTCAGGTAGTCACAACAAGAAAAGAAAGAAGAAACAGAGAACAATCCCTCCAGATAAGAGAAAGAAAGTTGCTAAGGCATGTGATACTTGTAAGAGAAGAAAACAAAGGTGTAGTGGTATGCTGCCTTGTGAACTTTGTACATTGAAAAAGTTCACTTGCGAGTATACTTCGATTGACAAACGTGTACTGAAACCGTCGAAGAGAGAGCTTGAAGAAAGAAGAAGAATAGCTGCAGGAAATGCACCGCCAGTTTATTCCCCCGTCAACTTATCATCAGACGTGTCACACCTCTTCAGACCCCTCGTGCCCAATACATTGAAGGAGAAAGGTAAGCAAGAGACGCAGAGCATTTCGTCATTGGAATCGACCCTTGTGCGACAAAGTGATGTTCTTCAATCAGACGGTATCTCTGCTAATAAGAAACCCGCATCATTATTGAAACAACAGCAAGAGGGTCAACTATCTCAAAATGCTGAAAATGAAAGACAACAACAGCACCAAGAACCGAAAGTTGTAACTCTTCATGAAAAATATCAAGACGAACACCAGCGTAATTTTCAGCGAGAAGAACATCAACAGAAACATCCAGACGAACACGAACAAGAATACCAAAACTACAAACATGAACAGCAGCAACATCAGCATCAACAACAACAGACTTATTACCACCACCATCAACAACAACAACAACAACAACAACAACAACAACAACAACAACAACAACAACAACAACAACAACAACAACAACAACAACAACAACAACAACAACAACAACAACAACAACAA